>VWZD01003138.1:1841280-2320868 GCA_013396695.1 Sakesphorus luctuosus
TTATTATTATTATTATTATTATTATTATTATTATTATTATTATGTTAAGGTCATATGGAGATGTGAAATAAGGTGTACCTGCAGTGTTAAGAGGTACAAACAACAGAAACCAATGAGCACACACAAAGTGTGGAAATGTTTTATAATACTAAATTTTAAAACCCCTGATCTTCCAGGGTGAGTCAGTGGATGAAAGTCTGTGAACATCCTTTAGGGCAAATGAACTTGGGTTGTGTGATCATGGGGTTCAGCACTAATGAATCTGCAAGCATGAGACTATCTAGGAAATATTTAAGTCATCTGGACAGACATGCTGCTGCATTCATTAGTTATTTGGGGCATTTGGCCTGCTGACACAAGGTTTTTGAAAGCCAATAGGTGTCAGAGAGGAGAGATCCCAACAATTAAGGGAGCCATCATGTGACAAACAGTCTTTGAAGTGTCTCTTAGGAGTAAGAGGAATTGTGATAATCGACTCAGCCCTAAATGTATGCATTTGCTATGAAATAATCCTTCACATAAACTCCCTGTTTCCCCATCCAAATCATATTGAAGGCAATGAAAAGATTCTCATTGGTTTAATCCATCTTATGGTCATGCCCTAGGAGAAGAAAGATTTGTGATTTTATTGATTGCAACCCCAACAATAAAGATAATGTACGTAGTAATAAGCATTTCTAATTTTAGACTGAATAGGCTGCATGGTAAATATCTGTGAATAACCCAAATGCTTAATTTTCTCTATTAATTTGCTGTATGAGTACTAATAACCACATGAGCTGGTCTTGCCTATTTGGTTATCTATTCAAAATAATGGGTTGTGGTGGAGCTTTATAACACCTTTAATTGTTCTGTGGAAGCTCAAGTTGCTGAAGCAATAAAGAATGTAGCTCAAAGTGTATAGTTATTTAGGAGGGGCAAAACATAATGAAACTATAAAAGCAATGAAAACCACTTTTTTTTTAAACTGCTAGGCAGTTAAGTACATTAATTGGAAGTTTTATCTGCATGGACTATAACTGTGTGCAAATAATAATTATAATAATAGAAAGACCCTTCCCAGTGCTGAGACAAGAAAAAAAATGCATCTCACATGGAGAAAGTTCTGCACATTACATGCCCTGTTTTCCTGGAAAATTCATTTTTTGGGATCAGATTTTTCCATTAAAGCACATTTAGCCTATGAATGACTGTCGGGTAGTATTGCCTGCAATGTGTTTTGCTGGTGTATTTTTCACCAACGATGCATAGACGTGTTAGACTTTTAAAAAGCCATATACAAAATGGGAATAGAGGTACCAGACAGATACAAATGGACACAGTGAGACTGGGAAAAAACCTTATTGAAAAAGCACACCCTTGACTGCATTATTCATATGAGTGTACATACCACAGATATACTGGGGGTGGGAGGTTCAACTTAAATCTCTATTTCAGCTGTATAAATGAAGAAACTAATTAGAGTGGGGAGAAGAACACAAATTAGTCTTCAGTTTGCACTGAAAAATATTAAAGCTGTTCAGATCTGTATGCAAAGTACCTTTTCATTGTGTGAACTTTAGTTTTTATTTCTTACTTCTTCTTTGGGGAGCACCAAGAAATGCCCTAATACCAATATCTGAGGAGTTCAACTCCTGAGCCAGAGGTGTTTTTTTTTTTCTCAATGGTTCATATGGATTATGGGAAGGTCTGGTGAGATATTACAGTGCTGGGAGTCCTGAAAAAAATGTGAATTATTGACCTGATAGGCTGTGAGTGCAGCAAAAGTTTGAATCCTTGTCATGAAACCCAGAAATATCTTTTTTTTTCTTGAAGTTTATGGTGTACTGAGCCATGGTTGCTTCTGGCTTTGATTCCAGAGTAACAGCTTCATCCAACTCGTCAAGTCAATAGGGGATTTGCCATTGAACTTAAAAGGAAAGGAAAGGGCCCTAAAATCTCCTAAGTAAGTGTCTTCTGAATACTTTGTTGACAGTTAAATTTCATGAAGTGGCTGCTTTATCCACCTGGCAAGAAAAATATCTCTTTTTAATTTTTTTTTTTAATAATTCCCTCCTGCCCCAAGAAAATCAGAAAAAGATTAGAAATGGAATAGGAACTTGCAGATCAGGAATAGCTTTGATCTTCCTTCAAGAAGCTTCAAAGATGAATGAAAACATCCTTACATGACTTATATCCTCTTCACACCAAACATTAGCAGGACTTGATAGTAAGAACAGCTGATCCTTTCTGAGCACTCAGTGCACAGGATGCCCTTAACTTTGCAGGAAGGAAATGTGACACCTACCAAAGCCAGAAGGACAGAACTGGCTGCCAGGAAGGATTCTGGGATGTTGCAGATGGCAACTATCTGTGCTATTGCAACTCTGCTCATATTTCTTGGCCTTCCAGAAATCTCTGTTGTGCATAGGCTTAAAATACAAAAGTGTACAAATAATACAACATTCTTACTGTGAAACAGGGACAACTGTTTGTCAGCCCTGCCAATGGGTTAATTCTAATTGGAGGACACTAAACTGCTGAAATCATGTTCTTTTTTGTCTCTGTTATAAAGCCACCTTGAGTTTGCACACCGAAGAGTAAAATATTTTATCTTAAGTATCAGCCTGCTGTGGGAGGCTGTGATTTAAAATATCTAATCACCTACAGGGTCTGAGTGCATGCCTAGCAGAAGCCAAAAAGCCATCTCCTAGTCATCTCTGTTTTTTATATCTCTAGCTGAGAGGTAATAATAAAAGCATATTTTGCACTTCAGAATTATAACTCGCCTCTGTATTCTAGCCCAGCCTGAACTTATCAGTAAACAAACATAAAGAAGGCAAACAGCACTACTGATTTGTGTTATACATTGTGGAAATCATTAACTATGACTCAGGTAGCAAAACTTATACGTTCTCTCTTTGACAGTGATGACAATTTAATAGAATTTGACTCTGCTGAGTTACATGGAGCATCCTGCAGCAATGAGGGAGGCTGTTTATCAAAATGATAAACATGTTTTCATTTCTTCCTTGGCTGCATGTATGTGATCAGAAGTCTAAGGCCATCAAGAATTCACTCATTCTGGCCACCAGACAGACATTAAGCTATTCAGGACCATCTGTGCTTGAAATGAGTTCCACTTAATGGACCTTCCTAGGGCAGGTCAATCATAATGAATGCATGTGAGCGTGAATGCATGAGCAGAGTCGCTGGGGTGAGGCATCTTGGGCCGTTTGGTGGTGGCACAGGTGGTTGGTAGATAAGATCTATCTTCCTTTTCGGGGTCATACACCCAGTGATTTTAGAATTCAGATCCTCTGTTATGTTTGCCTCCAGCTCATTGTCAATGCACCTCACAGCCTAATCCACGTCAAGGTTGTTGTAAGAACTTGTTCGTGTTACTTGCAATAAAATAGTGATACCCAAACACCTTCCCTGGCTTTGCTGCCACATCTGGCTGTGTTACACCATCAGCAACTTGCTATGGGAATACAAGCAAAAGAAAGGATATGCACCAATTTTATCAACATTTCCAGGCAGTTCATTAGGACCATAGTTCGTTTGTGATAACTCTATTTATACAGCTTCAACTAGCCAGTCCAAGTGCCAATGCTATCATCCTATTAAGGTCATATACCCATATGTTATTCTGGTAAGTGCTTAAGTATATGCAGAGGCTGTTAGACCTAGGAGATCAGAGACAATTTAAAAGAGAAATAAAGTTCTACAGACTTCAAGCAAACATTGAACAGTGTGACAGTAAAAATCCTTCTGACGCTTCCAGACTTTCTGAAAAAGTGCTTACAGAAACTAATGGGTAAAAAAAATTTGCACTCTTGCCACCTTGTGTCTTTATACAAACAGCTGAGAGAAAGAAAAAACAACCCCGTGACAACCATTTGTACATTTACTATAAAGAATTCAGGTTTGGGGGCTGCAGTTTAAAGAGTTTTCAGTTTGAATAAGCTTTGGAAACTTCCCAGGTGTAATTAATACATTCATAAGCTTTAATCAAAATGTTTATGCCAGCTAATGTGGCAGAACTACAGACTACACTGTGCACAGGGGAAAATACTATACTTTACTTTAAGAAATAATAAGCCACTACTATGGTACTTACAAAATAACGTTTTTGCTTCTGACAGGAATATGTAACAGATGGAAAAACAAAGTCCCATGCTACTCCACGAGCTGCTTCATGAGTGAACAAATAAAAGACTCCTCATACCCACAGTGCAATTACTCTTCAATTTTTCTTTTACATGTAATCCACTGACATTCTCTATCTGCTCCAGAAGGAAAAGGATCAAGCTTACAGGATGCATTTGCAGAACAATCAGAGAGGGCTTATGGTTTTCACTTGTTTTTATGAGGTCAAGGCTAACTGCCCCTCACCTGCCAGGCTGCCCTCAGTTCCAAAGAAGCCACAAAAGAGCTGAATTTGGCCCATGAACTTGATGTAACACAAAGGTATCGTCAAAGAATTGACTTAAGTACAGCATGTTAGCCTTACACCATACTTAATTTTTTCCCATTATGATAACTGATATAAACAGATTAATGGGCTACTCATTATGTACAGAATTACCTTAACTCTGAGAATTTGTGATGCTCCACATATGCTCTGCAAACCTCCTGGTTATATATGGGAATTATTTTTTGCCCAGTGGATCAGAATTGACTGCAGTGGTCTGTTTCCTAAATTTCTATTTATATTGCCATTAATATTCAGTATTTTCATTGTTCATTATGCAAGATATATATTATATTCATTTTGGGAAGATTCTATGCAACAACAGCAACCACAAGCGACTCCCACTGTGGGTCATTAAGTTTGAGGTTGGGATATTATTTTCTCAAATGCTGCTGCTATGAAAGGGTTCTGGAGACACAGGGTATCTCCTCTAAAGAAGCTGCTATTTCTTGACAAAAGACCAGAACAAAGAGTTTCACGAGGAGGGTGGTTACTGAAATCCATCTTCCCTTGGAAATGCACCTTGGGCTAAACTTTAAAATCATATTGAGGTTCTTTTGATGTTTAGGTCACTTAAAAGAGCAACTCATGGAGGTCACAGCTCAGCTAACAGCCCACAGGACTCTTTCCAGGTCAGTGGTTCAACATCCTGTAGGTTCAGACCCCAGCTTCCATGTCTTTGGTACAACACTCCAATTTCCAGTAAGACAATAATGTTATTTCACCCCTGGTCAGAGTGTGGAAAAGAGTTGCTGGACAAAGCAGGTGAGTTACACCTGGAAATTCATTTCACTCTGAGCCAAAGTTCTGATTTTGGAGTCAGAATTCAAGAGCTATGAGGGGCAATGTGCATTCAGCACAGGCATCTCTGGTTATTTATGGTGCTATGAGCCAAATTTCTAAGAGCAGTTTTGGCAGAAAAAGCCACTCTCATGAAATCAAACTTTCTTACGAAAATCCACAGCAAAAGAACTTCTAGAGGAAAACAGTGTCTTTAAAATATTTTGTTCAGAAGAATTTAATATTTCAGTTGAATATTAACTTCTTTTTTTTTTCCATTTGTATTTTATTTCCCATTCAGTATAATATAGGGGAAACAGGGATATGCAAAGCTTTAATTAGCACATGGATTTGTAGTCTTTTACAATTTTCTACTAATGCTCTCTGCCATCAGCCACAGGAGGCTTTTTATCTGCGAGATTTACAGATTCTTATACTCAGCCGTGAATAGACTCTGATCCTCACGAACTGGTTTATTCACAGAAATTAAAAATAGGTATTTTTTGTAGAGGAGAAATGGTATGGATTCTACTCTTGAATTCACAAAGAAAACTCAGAGCACACCAACGTATGAGATGTGATTGGATCTAGGGCTGGCTCACGGATTTCCATATCAAACTAATATACACACTAGAGAATAGGTTTTTCTACTAAAGAGCCTTGCAAATTGATCTCCTGAGGAATTTGCACAGGGCCTTATTCTTATGCATATTAAAAAAAAAAAAAAGAAGAAAATCTTTTACAGATGAATCAAAGGAAAAATGGTATCCAGAACAACAAGGCAGCCTTGGAGCAGCTCCTGCCTCCGGCACATTTCAGCTCCACCAGCAGCGAGTGAAACCAGAGTGGCTGAGGAAGGCAAGGGGACAACAGGGCAGGAGAGGCTGGACAGGAATGCTGATCAGGAACTTGCTCCTGGCTGTTCCTGGAGCAGGGTTATGGGTGGTGTTAATCATGACTTTGCATGCACGTGCACGGAATGGAGGAGAACATCCCACCTGTTGTGTGTGTACGTTGGCCCTGAGGGCTCCCTGCCAGGGCCATGCCCACACCCCACACATCTCATTGCTCTTCTGTCCCAGGGACTCTGGCAAGCAAATTGTAATAAGTACTATCAGCATTCTTGTATTGATGAATCACAAACCCCAGATATGTAACTCACAAGGCAGGCAAGAATCCAATGTTCTCTTAGTGGGGATCTTCAGTCTTTTAATGAGATTTTTTTGCTTCAAAGGGAGATCAACTTACAGCAAGTTTGAGAAATGGAGGTTAGAAATTAGAAGTCCTGGTGGGATTTACAGCTCTGGAATGCCATTAAGAGACGTGTATGAAGAGGCAGAACTTAATTCAAACTGAGAAGAATGTTATTTTTGAGACATAAGTTCCATATCAAAAAGTAATAAGCATTATGATTCTAAATTTCATTGACTTCAGTGAGATATGACACTCCTAGAGGTCTATATCACTTGTAAATAGGATGTCTTGCTCTAAATGATGTATGCTAGCAAGGCTGAGCACAAAAACTGTGAGCATCTTTTAAAAAATCTTACTCTCAGTCACTTGGGTGGTTTGGAAAATTTAATATTTGATATGTCAGAGAAGATAAAAGAAAAAGTTTGGACAAAATAGATGTAATGTGTCTGCATTCAAGCAGTGCTCCTCCTAAAATTTAAACTGCAGGCAGCAGTATAAACTAGAGATTAAAAAGACCTGCTGTGCTATTCTGATCATTGCTTTGCAGCTGCGCAGTTCTTGCCCAGAACAAATTTTCTATGTATCAAAGCTGTGGAGAAATGAACATTTCTGCTGCTGAGCAGAAATGAACAGTTCCAATGTTGACATCTCTAGTTCCTTGCCAGAGAACAGTGAAAATCCAAAGTGGAATTAAGCCTGAAAATAGCCTAACAATAAAATTTGAGTGAACCACAGAATATTGTTCTTGTGGCTTCAAAATGTTGTTCTTTTAAAATGCTGCCAGCAAACGCCATCCAAAGAATTGAAGTTAAGTTAAATGAGTGTCAGAAAAGATACACAATGAAAGAAAGACAGGACAACTCTCTCTTTGGACAGAATAATTAAGTCAAAAAGAAAAAAGTCATTTCGTCACAGCTGCTGATGAGAAATGACTACAGAAATGTGCATGAGAAGTAGTTACTAAGAAAGGATTTAGAAATTATTCTATGTTAACTATGCAAGCACTGTTTGGTCCTGCCAGAGTCTTCCTTTTGCCCAACAGACTTTCCCCAAGCACCCTGAAGTTTCCAAATCTCTAAAACTCACTAATACTTTCATTAAATGCCTTTATCTTCAGACTACTCTTCAAACTGGGAAACTGTAATTATTTCCCCACCAACCTCAAAAGAGACACAAAATTGCCTGTTACACACTTAACACACCCTTTATTTTTTCATACGATACATGGAATTCTCACACTTTTAGGATTTCTTTTAAATATCCATAAATTAATCCACCGGTTACAAAGAAGCTTGGCAATAACCAGCTTTCAAACCCAGGCTTTCAGTCGTGACAAAATGGTGCAGGGATCTTAAATTCTTGTGGAAAAGCAGATCAGTGTTGTTCTATGTAGTTCTTTTGATATGATGGCTGCAGATAAATTCATTCCCAGGTAATTCTATCCACTAAGGTGATTAGTCTATGGAGAGCCTATGATGTGTTTACTGAGGAGAGTAACATAGTTTATGGTAATGCTCTTGTCATGCTTTATAAATGTGTGAGGTGGTTTTTATGAAGTGGTTAGATAAGGAGTGGTGAAAGTAATGTGATCCATAAAGAATGTACAGTGATGAAGAGCTGGGATTGCAGAGATACTACAGACAGACTGATAGAGAGAATTATAACCAGTGCAGACGCTGCATTAATCTTCCCAAGAATGGCAATAAATAAAATAACAAGAAGGAATGGGTCTAAATGAATTTGGCCAATGTATAACACTGAGATGTGAGGATGGGACCAAAGTGGAGGTGTTTAGAATGGGACCTCTTTCAGATGAGTTGTCTTGCTGTAGTGGCAGGAACACTCCCTTCAATGGGGTTGACTATGTCTGACAAAACCCACGAACGGGAAAACAAAGGACTGTAAGTTACAGCCACATGTAAGCAAATGTCACTGTAAGGTGCTGAGTGCCACGAGCAGCAGCAGTAAATCCTGTCCTCTGCAGCGGCTGAGCAGTGCCAAGCAATCATTTCCCAGTCATTTTTCAGTGGACAAGTGTGTACATTATCCCACCCCACATATTTCCAGAGTCATTCACACCGTGACCACCAGCAGCTGGTCCTGCATTGAGTACAAAAGGATTCCTTTGCCAGGAACTGACTGCACGATGGTGCAGAAGGCCAGGGGATGGAACCAAAGGCACAGAAGCAATCAGTTTGTTTTGCATGGAAAGCGTTTTGCACTGCATACATTATCCATAGCAGAAGAACCTGGTAGTCTCCAGCCTAAGGAATTTATAGCACACTCGTTACTGAACCTTATTTAGCTCCAAGCACAGTCAAGCACTTCAGTAAATGTTGGGGACCGAATACGCGAACAGCAATATTTTAACTTTCAGACTACTATACTGTGGTTATGAATTAACAAGTTAAAAAAATCCTCTCTCAGAATGATCTATTCTAGCCAGATCTAAGCATGACTGAGCTGTTTTACTTCTGGTCAGGACCAAACCACGTCTGAGGAAGAGGTGGGGAAGCAGAGGATGATGTGGGATTTGGTCTACACTGTTCTCCAAATTTAACTCACGAGTGCAGCCATTTCTGTGAAAAGCTGCAATGGAAGGGTAGTTGCCTTATCCTCACTGAAATTTTATGAGAGAGGACAGTGACAATATTTTATTTCATGATAACATTTGATGCCTTTTCTTTTCCTTTCTTTTCCTTTTTTTTTTTTAATTGTTATTGTTTTGTTCTGCTGACATTTATCTCAAATAGAGCAAGTTTGGCTGATTTCCTCTTTTTCCATATTACTTTAAACATTTTCCATAGTCATTATCCTGAGATGCCTTTTTTTTGCCTGAGTCTCCATATTTTGATGTCTCTCTCCTCCCCGTTTCTGTTGATGGGCAATATTTTATTTCCTGTCACCTTGATTTGCTCTGTCTTTCCGCTCCAGCTCCCTGCATACAATTGTAACCCTCATTTATTCTGGTTCCCCAATCTTTCTCTCTTTACCTTTTTTGTAACTGCATTGAATGTTTCCCTCTCTGACAATTTCTTTCTCTTCTCTCTGGAAGCTCCTGGTGAACAACACAATGCAGTACTACCTCCTAATAATTGATCATCTGGCTCCTGTTCAGATTTGTACCGCTCCTTTGAATACATGTGCAATTCAGTTCACTCTGTTCCCTTATAATGGGAATAAAAAGCACTGCATACTTGAGTGGAAATACATGAAATCTAGTGAGCAAATAATTTCCTACTTTGAAAGCAACATGTGACACATTACAGCATTGGCTTGAAATTCATATTAATTTGTTTTTTATTAGCTAAACAGTAGCAGTATGCAGGGAGCTCTGCAGTTGGCAGAACCCAAGAGGCCAGGCAGAAAACACATTTATTTTTCTCTGCCCTGTTTACCCTTGGTGATGATCAGTATCAATCCAAACACTATCTCTGAGAATTTGGAATCAGATTTTTCAATTAAAAGTTGCTTTTAAAACAGAATTTTTTAAAAAACCAAAACCATTTTGATGAAAAACATTGACACTTCATTGGCCAACATCAACAAATTTCAATTCAAGATAAAATCTCTGTCTCAGGGTGGGTTATAATTCATGTAATGCAAGTACTTTTAGCTAGTGATTTTGTTTCTTTCCTATATAGTACTACAGCAAACAAACTTTATGCTGTACTCCTCTTCAAAAAGAGGAAAGCGTCTTGAAAGGTGAAGTTTCTTATGATCACAAAGGAACCATTTTATATTAAGATAAAAATAAATTCAACTTTAAGTTCAATATAAATCAAGTGATACATTTCAAAGCAATCATGCAGAAAGAAAAAGACACATGCACTTGTCCTTCATGTTCTACAGCTCCCTGAGGAGAAGGAGCCAGTGTGATGTGCTGCAGATGCTGTGCTAATTACAGCGCTGTGTGAAAATAGTTCTCCTTCCCTCCATTCTTCTTGGACTTGTCCTGATTCATGTCCAGCCTTGTCCACTTTTGAGCTAGTTAGGAAAACACCTTTTCACTCAACCCTGAAGGTGTTGCCTCAGAGAGCTCAGGTTTAAGAGCCACCCCACGGGGTTCATGTGCATCCAGAGTGTGCAGCTCCAGGTGAGTCCCACCAGAGAAACTGTCCTAGTGCTCTGAACTCTCAGTCATCCTGCCTGCTCTTCCAGTCTTGGAAGTTTTGGACAGTGTGGATTATAAACTGGCCTCTCATTACAAATAAAAAAATAAAAAGAGGGAAAAGCCTGCAAACAAGAAACAGGACATCTCTGCCAACTCTTTCTAATAGTGTGCTGGTAATTACAAGCAGAAGAGGTCATCTTGCCCAGTTCTTTCCCACTATCAAAATGTTTTCCTCCACACACTCATGAGCATCTTGCTCAATTTATTTTCCCATTATTTAAGCAATTGGACTTCTGCTGGTGCAACAGGGGACCCTTTGAAGACACCATTCTAGTGTTTAATGTGCTCTACCATTGGGCTGAAAGCAAAAGAATGTTCTGTTTTCTTTTGCTCAGTTCTCCTCATTAAGCCTAATTGTAATGCTATGACCAACTGAACACAACTATTCCCTGTTCCACGTTCACAGATGTCAGAGAAGTTTTAGATGGTCATCACATCCCCCATCATCATTATCACCACTTAGACAAGCTGTGCATTTGTTGTTTCTCTTCATCTCCCCTCATAATCCTGTCCCCATCACCTTAATGATGTCCACAGTTCTTCTCAGCATCATGGACATCACTGATGTTTTCAAAATTCCACTTTGTAACGTAACAATTACATTATTATTAACAATGATAAAAATTCTGAGTTCTTAAGCTGATGAGTATTACTATCTCCATCTGAGAGAGGAAATCTGTGCAATCTTCCCAATCCAGCACTTATCTATGCTCCTCAGTTCTGTGAACTAAACCACAGACACCCCACACAGGATAATCAGGTTTAGGCTTATTTGAGCATCAGTGTACAACCTCCCAGACACCCTGGTATTTCTTACTGCTTAGGCACGTAGGCACTGTGGAAGTAGCCAAGGAATGAAAAAGCAGGGGGAGAAGCAGAGAGAGATGCTATGCAACAGAAAATGCAGCCAACACTCTGAGATGGAAGAGGAATGCCACAGCTAATTGAAACAGCGCCCTGTGCTTTCCAGCAGTGTTCTCACCAAGCAAAAAGACTATTACCTCCTGGGCTTGGTGGAAATGCCATCACTTTACTATTTTTTTCATCCCCTCTGTAGGAGCTAGAAATTTTCTAGCATTAATACTTGAATACTTCTATTCTCCAGATATATTAGTTCAGATTTTTTCTAGTTTCATTCTCAATATTTCCTGGGCCTACAAATTTTTCTGATCCTTTTTCTTATGACTGACTCCAGTGACATCTTTTCTAAGAAATATTTTATTACCATTGGTAAATTGTTGGAGTCCCAACCTAGACAGACCCAGCCCCAAATATTTATTTTAAAACTTGAAAGATGTTTTTTTACTTGGCAGAAAACCAAACTAGCACTGTGGCCCAAGGGAGAACAGAGTAAACCCAACCTGGCCAAGATATTCAGCACTGCAGAGATGTGGGTTCCCTCTTTTTCCATGGTGAGCATTCTCCTATCAAAGTACACACTAAAAAAAGGGAATTTAACCCTGCAGCCAGGAAAACTACTGACTTTCCACTGAACAAACAGAAATGTAATATCAGAAATACCTTTAAGGCAGGCTTGGTTGACAAACAGATGTTCTCTCTGTAAGACAGTTTTCTTATTGATCTGTGCTAACATCTTGCAGAAGTGAACAATCTCATTGCCATGTCAAAGGCTAACCATCTGTGAACAAGTAATGCAGCCAGAAAATCCATGTTGCTACAATAATAGCTTTAGGACGTGGGTTTTATTTCAATCACCACTAAAAGAAACCCACAGAAAGCATCACAAAAATTCTTTTTCTGATAAATGAGTATTCCTAGAAAAATATACAAATTTCATCTAAACAAATTACAATAATTTACACACTCTATCAAGCAAGTAAAGTTACTGAAATTAGTAGGAAAGTTCCTTTATTTCTTTGCCTCCTTTGATATTACAATCACCTTCTCATAGTCTCATGCATTGTAACCCTTCTCTTATTTAGAAATCATAATTCTCTCTGTGGGACAAATGACCTCTCCAATACCTGAATAAATATGGTAAAACTTTCAGGATCAGATATTATTTTTACTTCAATAAACAGCATTCAGCCATGCTGGAACCAGCATTTTAGACTAAAAGACCATTCTGTGGGATTGATATGCAAGAACAGGTTCATACTGAGAGACAGAGTAGTGAATAAATGATGCTGGAACAGAAATCTAATGGCAGGACTTTCTCAGACCAGGAGATGGTCTTGTGAGAAATTTTCTAACTCAATGAGATAGCACTGGGTCCTAAATAATTGTCATGTGAGAGGATACTGAGGCTGCTGGGCATAAGTTTTGACTGAGGGATTTAATAATCCGGCTGCTCCCTTAAAAATGTGCGTCAGGAGCTCCCTTCAATCAAGGCAATGAATTTACTATTATTACTGTTATTATTATGCTTCTCCTCCTCCTATTACCATTACCGTTATTATTATTAATTATCTGACTTTAGTGAGTTACTGGACATTGTCCAGTCTGTATCTAAGACTGAGGTGCATGCTTTTAGAATTAAAAATCCAAGGTTCTGGCTTAAGGTTTAAACTTTGTCCTCCTGCTCCCTGGTTATGCTCAGGGAGCAGCCTCATGGAGCACCAGCAGTGTGGCATCCACAAACAGCTCTGGTTCCCATACTCCTAAAGAAGACCTGCAGGGAACAAAGTTGAGCTCATGGTCCCTTCCACCAGGGCAAGATTGGTGAGAGCCCTTGAGTGCAGGTGTTTCACTGGCACAGTTGAATAGCAGAATTTTTGGCATAACTAACCACTACTCAAGTGCAAATTTCTGTGCCTTCCTGTTCACATCGAGGATAATGGTGCCAGTGGAGAGGGCATGGAGCAGAAAGGACATGGGCTTGTATCATTTGAGCTCCTGGTCCTGAGCTGCAGCAGAGACAGTCAGAGAGGGAACCCTTAACCCCAAGACTTCTCAGCTCAGTGCACAGCACAGGACAAAGCTGGGCTGTGAGGAGGAACAACAGGACAGAGTCGCCATAGGTTTGCCATTCTCCTTTCCTGCTTTCTCCATTGCTGTTTGCACTGCAGCAATCCAAAGCCTGTCACCCCCAGCTGATGCAGGTGAACTGTCCCTGGGTCTGTTATCTTTGTGCGTAGATATTTGGCCGATTGCTGCTTTCTGAACAGATCAAATCTCCTGGGCATCTGTGGTCTCCTCACCACTGTCACTGTTTTGTTGTCTTGTTTCAGCTGAAAATTTGCATGAACTTGAAGCATCGATTCAAATTCTTTTAAAAATAGGCTGGGTAAAGAAAGTATTGTAGAGACTGACAACAGAAAAGCTGCTGCAGAGAGCTACAACAGGAAATAGAAAATACAGCACTATCAGTAATTCAGCCAAGTCATGGTTCTCTCTTCTTGGGCTCCTTCAACCCAAAGCATCAAAAACCTCAGCTGGCACTTTTGATGTATATTTGCATACTTGTAAGTAATTAGCTCTTAGAGTATTACCAGGGAGCTGAACAAATGTACCATACAGCTCCAAAAACAATACAAGAGAAACTGTTTGATTTGAATGAATGTACTTTGCTGGTACCATGCATGTATCAGCTGAGTGAACACTTAATGTGGAACATTAATTATACAAACAAAAGAAATGGCACAAAGCTGCTGTCTCTGTGAGTTTTCTTCCAAGATTAATCCTTGTTTATGTTGGAGGTTTTGTGTCCTAAATAAATTCCTAGCTGTGACTGCTTCAAAAGGGATGATATTTGAGATGATTGAAAATGTGCACTGATCAATGCCCGAGACAAACAAGCTCTTAGCTGCTGTTGCTCACTCACTGACCCTCACTCAGTAAGAAATTCTTTTTATCCTGCTGTGAATTTCATCAGATGGTCATCAGCATGATGGACTGATGATGGCTCTGCTCCCCTCTGGCCACTTCTCTGACACTGAGCTTTCCAGTCAACTGCTCTGGGTTTTATGGCTTTGTTTCTGATCCTCCAGAGAGGGAGAGTAAGCACTTGGGTATTAGAACAAAGCAAAAAAGAAAAGTGCAAAACTACATTGAAGCTTCTTGAAGAAATTCACGTTTAAAGTGAATGCTTAAGCTAAACCCGCCCAGATGCTTTTGGCTATTGATTTAAAGAAGAATATATTCATAATGAAGCCAAAAAATACTTCTTAAAAAGCCTCAGTAAAATAGCAATATAAAGTGAATAGAAGAGGACTTAAAAAGTCAACTACAACTCATTAATGCAACTCCCAGAGCCCTCTATGAGGAGATCAGGTTTGTCCAACTGCAAAATGTAAATTTTAAAGTGGTGGTGACTCATGTCAGTTAAGAACAAAATTTCAATGTTTCTAATCAAAATAAGAGTTACTTTCTGGAAACTAATATTATTAGGAGTGCTGAAGAAGAGGTGTGCTTGAATCGATGTGTAATCAGGGTACTGATATATGTCAGGAAAACGCAAATTTTCACTGTATCTACTAGCACCAAATCCAGGAGTTATGATAGAACATGCAGTTGAAGGGTCAAACAAATAAGGGTCACACAAGGAACATGAGCTGAAAGATTTTAGTGAGCTCATAAAGCAGTTAGAAAAGCAAATGGGAGAAAATTCCTTTAAGGGTTATTGAACACAATCCCTGAGTCACAAACTAATGAAAACTGGGGAGGTCCCAGGGGAAATTCTGCCTTTTGGTTTATCACTCCTGTACTCTGCCTTAGCATGTGCTGCAGCTGCTACTGGAGACAAGATACTGGATTCCTGACCTGATCCAATATGGTTGTTTTTAAATTCCCAAAGATGATCCCAGTGTCCCAGAGGTCATTCCTCTAGTCATCTGAAAATAGTAACCAGCCATAAAGTATCACCAAGCTATTTAGGACACATATACCTAACATAAATCATATGTTGGGACTTCCAGATCCCTTTGCAGGTGTTGCACTTCCATTTCCTTCCGCTCTTATCCAGAGCAAATCTCCATCATGCACCCGTCTGTATTTCCTTTTGTATTCAAATCACATCATTTTGACATTCTCTCTCTAACTGGTCCTATGAAATACCCTCACAAGAACACATTCACAGCTTTATTTATTTCCTCACCATCTGACAGTCTGCCCTGCAGAGCCTTGGCCACAGTCAGTGCTACAGGACAGAACAAGGGAGGAAATGTCAAAGTTGTCATGCACATCCCCCAGGTCTTTGATTTCTGCTGCCAGCCACACCTTCTCCAAAACTTCTTTGTTCTTAGGCTTCAAGCTAGGGATGAACCTCCCATGCATCTGAGAAATCCTCAGAGCATCCCAGATTCGCTGCTAAATGGCCCTTAAACATGTACAAACCTGGAACATAAATACTGCCAAACCAGATCAGAACAATTGTCCATCATCTGTTCTGCACTCGTTCTGACAGACGAAACACAAAGGGCTTCAAAGGAACATTAAAGAGGCCCCTAAATGGGACAACTACAATATAGGCTGCTTGCACACTTATATTCTGGGGAATAGGAGCTCCTATTCCTTCAGGGGAATTTTTAATCATAGGCAAATTCATGATGTTTAAATGATCGAGAAAAATACCCTTTGTATTTTATGTCCCTTTTACTGTTGGCTTGCCATATATTTCACATGCATTTTACACACTGTATTAATAAATACTTTAAACCTGGTGCCCTGCATCAGTTTTACAAATATATTTGGTGTCTGCACTCATTCATCAAAAGAGCTGCAAATACAACTGTTATTTTGTGTTCCATTTCATGCCTTTTCATGAGTTTTCCTCTACTGCACATGGTCACCGACATGGCAGGTTTTTCTCATATAAAGCTGTTTCTTTGTCTCTCAAGCCTACTATGTGGCTCCTATTTTAGACTTCACTGGTACTTTTGCATGGATAACGGAAGGTGTGATGGAAATCTGACAATAGACACATCTTAAATACTCACAATGACATTCAGGAGTTCAGTATTCATCACAGCATTTCCCACCCCATTTTTATGCTGGTGTGCTGGGTTTTCAGCAGTCACCAGTTTGGGCACACCTATTTCACTCTGACACTGTTTTTCCCAATAACCAATGTTTTTATAATAAATCACCCTCTGCAGCTTCACCAGGGAGGTGATTTTCCCTCACCACTACAAGGGCAGGAGATGTCACCAGGTGACTCCCCCCTGGGACTGCTCTAGCTCTGTTTTCTAATCATTCTTGGCCTCTTTCTCCATTTTCCTCCTTTCCTCTTGGGCTTGAACTCCTGTTACACTATTCTGCAGTCTCTGCTTGTCCCCAGAAACAATTCAGCCCATGTTCCCCTGGGTGCTCTTGTCTCTCTACAGTTTACATCTTGACAACATCGCCTTCCCTAGTTCTTCACTTCCATGATCCCTCTCAGATCCATTATTCATTCTCAGAGCACAGTGTTGCTAACCACATCCCACACTGGGCCATGGGAGCTCCAGGGCAGCATGAGCAGATGTTCTACCCAGGAGATTAATTGGGCCATCCACAAGGGCTACCTGTAGCCCAGGAATGATCCTTTGCATGGCACTTTGAATGCCCATCTTTCTTCACTGAATATAAAGGCATAATAAGGCTAAAATTATACATTATTTTATGTTCTCCATCACCACAACTGTATCAGTCTGGCTAAGTCTCTATATGTGCTTCATGAAAATGTTTCACTCCATACTTCTCCAAATGTGCCAGATCATTGCCCAAACCTTTAGTAAACCTAATTTATGGTAAATATATCTTCTAGTGCTAATTGATTAACATTAAAAATAAGATATAATTGTAAAAACATTTCTGTGTGCCTCCAGGAATACTTAAAATAGTGCTAGCACATTAAAGGCATTACTGATGATAATCCCATTATGGCACATACAACCCCCACATGCACACATGCTGATACACGAGAGTTTATTTAACTTTGCTTTGCCTTGGCTCCCTATTGATAAGGCAGTCTTAATTTTAAGACTGGTCTGAATGCAGTGAGAAAGAAGTTCATATTCCAGCAGCTACCACAGACTAAACACACTTTTTAGCAGTGGTTGTGCACATCAGCCTGTAAAAACTCTGGATGCACATGCACAGGGTGGGCAATTGTGCACATCAGCATCCCTCCAAGTCTGCAATTATCTGTGCTGAGCATGCCTGACTGTGGTCTGTGTGCAGATATAGAGAGTTTTCCATGTTATACTCATAGAGCCTATTACAGGAAATCTGTGTTCATTATGGATGAGCAGTACATCTTCCTGTATTTTTTCCAGGCATTAAAATATGTTTCATAGTGTATTTTTAGCTCAGTTCATTAAAAGCAGGCACAAACATCCCCACATATCTGTAACTCCACTAGGCTACCCTTACAGTTTTGCTCAGTAATATTAAAGACTGTGCACTGCATACTTTGTGTTTTGCTACTGCTGCCAGGAGCTTCACAGACTTAATTGCCAGAGTGACAATATTTCAGAGTGAGCTGTGAATTGAGGCAGTTGTTGGAAGGCTGTGTAGAACAGCTGAGGTGGTGGAGGGCAGATACTTGAGAGCAGGACTTCTGTGTGGAAGTGTTAGAATTTTATTCATGGAAAGCCAATTTTGCTGAATGCCATCCATGCCTGCAAGGTGTTGTGTGTCACTAAGGGATATGTCAAGGTCTTTCTACCACACTGCCTGATTCCTGATGCCAATCATCAAAGAGCACTTGGAGAAAAGGCAAAATGCTATCACCCTTGTATATAGATTTTAAAACTGACTTTAGATTCTGGATAAGAAATGAGGACTCCCTTTCCCAAATATGGTAAGAGGTTAATGCCCTTATGCTTGGATGCTTTTTCACAAACAAGCTTCTGTCCACTGTGATTTTCCTTTGATGGCAGCAGGTCACACACACATCAGTTTAACTGAACAGCAACACCAATGAGCATCTGCAGCTCAACTCAGCTTCAATTTCTCAGGCTCAAGCTCCGTGCTGCAGATGGAGTGAGGAGGTATTTCTTCATCATTACACCCACTATTATTAAAATAATTATTGGGTGTCTAAACATAATTCACAGGTAAAGCAAAAGGGAATAGCTGTCTCTTTGATAATACAGTGGAATCAATAGCAATAATTAACTGTTCAGATGGCAATAACATATAGAAGTGAAATGGAGGAAAAAAGTAAAGCTGAAGTTCAGATGCAATAACATCAGGAATTTGAAAAAACCAGACATTTCTGACTATGGCTTACTCTGAATTTCTCCAGCTATCCCGAGTATATGTAGAAATATCCACTAAAGTACCTTTAAAGATGCTTCTCAGGAATTAATGTAGCTGAAAAGAAACCTATCTCATCAGGACAGCTCATAATGCAAAGATTTGACAGGAGATTTGGTCCTTGAATGCCACAAAAAACCCCTCAAGGCAAAATCCTGGTCCCACTTGAAGAAATAGGCAAACCTGGACAGGACTTCACTCCATCTGGTTTATTTATTCAAACTGAAAACTGCTTTGTTTATGGGACATGGACTGCAGGAAGTTAAGTTGCCTTCATTTTCCCTGTACAGCCTCTTTTCAGCCTCTGGTGAAGGATTCCAACCTCTAAATGAAAGAGAGTAAGTGGAATTTAAAAGTTCATTTTGTGGATTTGTTCCTTTCCACCCTGTTCTGAGCTATAAATTATTCTATTACTAGGACATAATCAAAAAGTCTCTCAAGTTTATCCACCCCACACCCAGGTTTTTCCTTAGTTAAATTTGTCATACAGAACTATCTTTCCATATGTGTTAAGCTTCAAGATTGGATGAGTTTATTGTTTTAGTTCAAGGAAGAGAAAGAAAAGATGAAATAAAATGTTCAAAGGAACATGCAGCACCAGATCAATGCCTCTGGCTGCTGAAGCCAAAGGGATCCAGACAGAAACTCTACTGTAATAAAGGCAGTGTTCCATGGTTTTCTTAAGGAATTTCATAGGGATCACGTATAGCATGCTGAAAGCCCTTTGTCCTGCATGACATGTTTACATATTATACAAAGTTATACAACCATAATTCCCAAAGTTTTTTTGAGCAACACACCATGAACAACCAGAAACATTTCTGCTCAGACCATTAAAATCTAATTTTTATTAGAAATATTATGTACTCATCTAGAGTTTACATTCCACAATTGTAGTCATCCCTACACAAAGAATTCCAAGCAACGATTATTCCCGGGAAACAGCATTTTTATCAGTTTGAGTCCCGCACTAACCCAACACTAAGTGCTTTATGAGCAACTATATCACTTCTTCCTAGTGATCTACTGTGGAAAACATAGTGCCAAATAACTCCCTGTTCTATGCTTAAAATCACTGTATTTTCTTAAAGAGTGGTCCTTTGGCTGGCTGGGCTCAGTTTTCTACCTGGATGAGTCAATAAATTATAGTGCATCAATTTATTTGAGAAAGGCTATTGCCACAGCAAGAATGAGTGGAAGTTACTTGGCAGAAAAACAGAGTTTCAGAAAGCACTTGCTTCTTGGATTCCTGCACTTACTTTGCATGGCTGAGATTTTCCCTTTTACTACAAAAGTTGGACAGTAATGCAAAATGTTTAAAAAGTGGATGTTTTTCAGGTGGTGTCACAGCTTTCCAGATCTAGCAGAGGACTTATAAAGCTCATGTAGAACATGTCCAAAAAGCAGTCTTTATTATAATAAAGTAATAATTGTAACTAAGAGAAACAAGAACCTCATTAATGTCTTCTACAGGGTTCACCCCTTTCCTATTTTCAGCCCAGACAACAAGCTCTGCCTCATTAAAGATGACTGAAGTTCTGCACTGCTTGGAAGGTTTCCTACAAACTTCCAATCTCGCTGCAGGGCCTTCTCCTACCTGGGCTGGGACCCTCTTTAGCTGTCAGTGTGTCCCAGCACAGCTCCACTGCTTCCCCAGCCCCATAAACTACTTCTGTGGAGCTTCTGAGATGGTCTAGGGGGCAACACATGTTGCCTCTGCATCAAAATATGAAGATTTTTAATGGCAACATGAACACAACTAATATAATCCCATCCCCAGGAACTTCATCAGATCATCCTGTAATATCTCTAATTAAGTGCTTTAGATTCATCAATGTTATTTTTGAGGTGTCAGTTACTGTAGAGACTATTCATCAAATAAAATCAGAATGAGTCCTTTTTTTTGTGTGTGTGGTTTTTTTTTCCAGATGGAGCACAACATTTAATCATCATTCTTTCCATCACAGGTGGCAGTCCCATTTTCTGAGTGACTACACCTCTTATTACTTTTTTGCTGCTTTTCTGCTGTTCCTCTAATTCCTTTTTAATCTTTGCACTATCCTACAACTGTTCCTGCATGCTGATGTCTCCCAGAGTCTTTGTCCCTGGAAAAGCCAGATAGTGCAGCAAGTAAATGCTATAAATGCAAAATAAAATACTTAACTAAATGCTAACTAAAATACCAGCTCTCTAATGCTGAGGAAACCCATTTCTAGTCACCAAATAGCAATTATTATTATGACTTTCATGCAATAGTACCCAGCATCATGTTTGTTCAAAACATCAAGCAATAGATAATGAAAGGGTCACCAATTAATGCTAAATTATATTATCTATTTTCATCTATAAAATCAGAGACTAAGTGTGACTTTACTCCTACAACATAATTTGAAAAAAGCAAATAAAGGAGAATGAGAGAAATGTTATGAATTGACTTTGTAAAAGGGCATATGCTGTACTTAAGTGGAGATTATAATGTCACGTAAGGATGTATTTGCACATACTCAGAGTGAATATCTCTAAAATCTGTGTATATGTGTATAAACACATTCTCATTCTTAAACATATATATGCATAAAAGTTCAGCTAGCTTGGAATTTAAAATTCAGTTGTATTTTCCTCAGGAGTTTCTGACTATCTTGAAAGATAAGTGCAGTTAGCAGATAGCTGGAGGTACATTTGAACAACTGCTCTGCCTCTACCTGCTGTTATTTGCAGAAAACAAGAGGAAAGTGAGTGATGTCTTCTACTCTCCATCTAAAAGCACCACAGGCACTAGTAAGTGTTTTAAACCATCTTTGCTTGAACAAGTTCCTTAATGTCATCTGGCATATTCTGACATTTATGAGCTGTTTGCAAGTTAGGTGAAAAATTACATATACAGATCATTTTCTGCAATGAAATATCACATTTTGGTAATAATCCAGGTTCACCCAACGAACCCTGATTTCATTTACATCCAGATCTATTGTGCTAATTAACTTTGTCAGAGGTAATAAATATTTGTAATATTTTCCTGTTCTCTACTGTTTGGTAATAGCAAAATTAGAATCCTGACATGGATCCATAACTAACGTGGATCACCACATCTATTACTGCTTGATATATGTGTTTGCTCAAGGTTTTAAAATCTGGTTCCCAAAACTTACATTGCCATAAATTAGATGCATGATCTTATGCAAAATATTCCCTTTTCTAGCATCATTTGGTGCTTTTCTTATTTATTGGTGAGTTTTAGGTCTTTGTCTTAGCATGTCAATATACTGTCTCTCTCTCTCTCTCTGTGAATATATATATAGATATATACTTTATGCAGCGTATTTGCTTGTCATGTGTTATGTGCATGACTTTATCAATAGTTTCAAGCACCTGCCGCCTGGCAGCAGCTCTGTGTGCATTAGACCATGCAAACCTTTCAACTGCAATGGGATATCTGAGCTCAGGTGTAAACTTTTGTGTTGTAACTCTCCAAACCACTGTGAAATGACCCCCCTTTGTGAGTCCTAACAGGCATATTTTTGTGCAGCTGTTCAGCATCTAGCCTGAATTCTTCTCATATTCCTGGTTTGGACAGCCATGGAAAATTCAGACTAAGCACACATTGCTATTTGCATTCTTTGGCACAGGTTGTGATTCCTCTTTTCTCACTCTGTTGCACAGTCCTGAGTCATGAATGCTTATTCTTGGTCTTCAATTCCCTTGTTTTTCTGTTTGATCAAAGCCCAACTGTGTCATCTACAAATTAGTTGTGACACTCATACACAGAAAATAATGTTTTTCAAAGATGTTTTAGACACAGAAAGCAACCACTTTTAGTGATGCAAGGACTTTCTCTATTCCAGTGTTTCAGTCTAATCTTTGATCTCGCTGCTCCACGCATGTACCGTTATACAATCATCACCCATGTGTCACTGAATCCTCATGTATTTATTCTACTCCTCAACCTTCTCCTCATGAAAACACGTATTTGCACAAGTTCCTTCTGAAGGAGCAGTATCTGTTTTGTGCAGCTGCAGATCAATCTTCCCCACCATCTCCTTTGATGTTTAGAAATGATCAATGGCAGAGAAATCGCATCCATCTCCTGCCTGTCTGTGGCTGAGGCACAGGCACACACAGCTCTCAGCCTTACAGACTCATTACACATAATTACAAGGCATATTCCCCTGTATTACCCTAAATAGAGAGTGCTCCATATTCATGTTGTTGTGTTATCAGACAGGACGGATAAAATCCTACAATCTCCACTAAGGTGATAAAGTCAATGGGATTTCTACTCAGTAAGAACTGAAAAAAAAGACAAGAGGAATTTGACTGATGTCATTAAGTGGTCCTTTCTGTATTACAAATAAGATGCGTTATATTACCCACTGTTTCCAATTGCAGGATATTTTACACAACATGCTCCTTAGAAGTTCTTATTTAGCAGCTCTTAGCACTTTCAGATGGGAGCAATTACACTCAGACCACGTGAAAATCTTGGAGGTGTTATTAAGGAGATAAAGAATTTGAGGGGTTATTGGAAAAAAATTAATTCCATGTGTTGCTTACCACACAGGCAAATGCTCACTCTTATTCCCATTTCCTGAGGCAGGGCTCCAAAAATGTATGAACCACTTAGGAGTAAGCTAATGCCTAACATGGCCTTTGCATATATTAGAGCAGAAAACCAGAGTAGTGCCAAAGGAAGTCCTGGCACACCCACATGGAGACATGCACAGATGCATATTCAGAGATGCAAACTACCACTAAAACTCTCCAGTTAGCTGGGAAGTTCATCCTTCAGTCCTAAATAGCCCCTGAAATTTGGAGACATCAGATTGCAGATGAATATTTTATATTACATCTTAAAGGCTCTTCACTACAAGAAGTAAAATAATTGTTATTACATTCTCAGCAGATTACGAGGCATCTCCAGAACATGGTGCAAAGGAGAGACCAGACCTTTGTGGTGCACAGCTCACTGCGTGCTGGGGAAGTGGATTTTGCCTTTTGAAGGATATTTGCCTCCAGCATAATACCAATAATGGAAATAATATCACATCATATAAGGTTGAAGCTTTTATTCTCTATAGAACTGAGGAATGATGAGAGAAGTACTCTGGGAATTTTACCCTTTAGATTAAATATTTGAGTCATGAATGTCTGAGACAATCAGTTTCGGTTCTGAAATTACCTTGCTATCTCAAGCATAGGAAGAATAAAAGACACTTTCTGTATTACAATTAAGACATGGAAAATCTTATTTTCAACAAGATTTTATGCTTAAAACGAGAGAAGAAATGGTTTTTTTTTAAATAGTGCTTAGCCTTGACGTCAGCTTCTCTAGCAGGAGCTAAACTTAGCCTGTGCATTCACAGAGTGATCTGGCTCCCCTCTCACCCTCTGCAGCCAGTTCCATGGACAATCACACCATTGCAGTTCTTCTCCCAAGGAACAAGTGACAGGATGAGAGCAAAACGCCTCAGTTGCACCAAGAGAGGTTCAGGTTAGATATTAGGGAAAATTCCTTCACAGAAAGGGTTGCCAAGCTCTGGCACAGGCTGCCCAGGGTACTGGTGGAGTCACCATCCCTGGAAGTGTTCAAAAACCCTCTGGATGTGGCACTTGAGGACATGGTTTACTAGTGTACATGGTAGTAGGGCTGGGTTGATGGTTGGACTTGATGATCTTGGAGGCCTTTTTCAACCGTAACTATTCTGTGACTCTATGATTGTGTTGGAAGGCCACTCCAATGCAGGAGTCCTACTCCTGCCCACACTGGATCACTCCGGGCAGCCCTCTGACAGCGTCTGCAATGCAGCTTCAGTCCAAAACATCAGTGCCAATATCATCCTCTGAACTGACACCACACCTGGTCACTTGGGAAACCCATCCCTACTTCCAGGATGAGCTACAGTTACAACCTTTGGGGACACTGCAGGGACAACTCATGTCCCAAATGTACATACAGTGCTACAGTGTCCTATGGTGTAATAATACACTTGAGAAAAGTGTGGTACCTATGAAGTATGGACAAGATAATTTACAGGCTTTCAAGCTTTGCAGGTACCTGGACCTGTACTGAAAATTTCCCAGTTTCTACAGACAAATTCAGGGGCTGAATTTCCTTCTTTTTCTTTCTTTTTTTCCTAAGTTTCTCCATGCACAGCTGATAAATTTGTCAGTGTAGCTGATAACTTTCAAAAATGCAACTTATCTACCACCCCTTCTGCATCAGAACTAAACCAAGTTCCTTTGTGTGCTGTTCTGCAGTACAGCACTGGTCACAGGACAGTCACATTCGAGCTTCTGCTCTGCTTGATTATGGAAAAAGCCTCTCAGCTGACACCATTCAAATCCCAGCCTGGCACCCACCAAATCCCATCCACCTCCCTGGCTGGGAAGGAGCTCCCTGGGTCCCAAACACTTCACAGAATCCCAAAAGGGGTAAGTTTGGAAGGGATCACAGTAGGTCATCTGGTCCAAATCCTCACTCAAGCATTTGCATTTCACTGCAGTGTTTCAGGCTGGTGGACAGACAAAGTGCAGATATCCTAAAGATATCTGATATTTACCAAAGGTTTGTTCCCAGAAAATTATACAAATAAGCACAGACCATGTACAGAAGTAACACTTTGGAAAAAAAGGAAAAATACAAGTTAGAATTTTCTCCATCTTGTAAACGTGATCTATAAAGCTTTTATGAAGTTTCTGAAGAGTTTCCATTGTCTAAAACAAATCGATTATAGATGTAGAGATGATCATGACAGTGGGATTACAAATGTTTGCAGAACTAACACTATTTATTCTCGGGGATTTTAGCAAGTAGAGAAAGTTGCATGAGACAAATGTGTGTGCACATGTGTATTCAGAGGGGTACATTGTATGTATATTCTCTATAAAGTACACATTAGATTCTAGTTCCAAAGAAGTGACATAATCTCTATTCTCCATAAAAAGATTGGCATTTTGAGTAAAAATGGAACAATACTGAGGGGATTTGCTGGGTTGAGAGGGGCAAACTCAGTTCATTTCTTCAGTTCATTGACTTCTGCTTCAGTAAATATGCTTATTCAACAGAGTTTACAAGGCTCAGCACTGAAACAGGTGGATGAAATCCTATGACCTTTGCTACGTAAGAGAATGGAATTCTAGTGGTGTTTTCTGACTTTAAAAATCTCTGAGACGATGGAATAACTCTGTAAAACAGGAGAAGTTTCACACATCTTTGAAATGCTAAGTCTGTGGACCTTCAAAGAATTAATTCCATGCATTCCCTTTTTCAGCTTATTTCCTTTTTCCATTATTCATATACATTGGAGTCAAAGTCTAGCATTTGATGTAATTATATCACCACCTAATTCACTGGGGTCAATATATAATACAAGAAAAACTTCAGAACACTATAAATTGTGCTCATTAAAATGATATAGCAAAGGCCATTTATTATGAAGAGGGAAAGGTGTGTGACATATTTGGCAGTAATTGGGAAAAAACTTCTTCTTCCATGGTCACACCAGAGTTACATGTGGGGAACTTTGGTGTTGGAACATATTGGTGGGACAGTTACGTGGCTCAGATCCAAGCACAACGGATTGAGTTTCTCTTGGCCTAAAACAAAGCCAACAAAAATTCTCCAGTGGCCTCCAGAACTAAGAGTGGATGGTGTGGGCTTGTGGAAAGCACAGTGTACCTGGAGCTGCCTAAGCTGCTTTCTGCAGGGTCACAAGGGAAAGAAGAAAATACAGAAAAATTAACATCATTTGTATAAATTATTCTTCTTCATAGGAACCATTTGCCTCACCTCAGAGGTATGGATGGGCTCAATGATGAAAGGGAAGAGGTTGTAAATAGAAAAAGCAGAGAACTGCAGTCAGAAAAGCAATAAAATATGTATCACTTGGGGATGACTGGGCTATTTTATGCTGAGACTAAAGGTGTGGAGCTTTCTCCAAGGGCTGTGCAGGGGAAAGAAATTCTATTCATGCAATTAAGCAAACTCCAAGAAAGAGAACCTGAAATCTGGTGGAACCTGAACAGAGACTAATGCAGCTTGACAGAAAACATCTAAGTGATTAGAGGAGTAACCGAGTGCTCTTTAGGGGCATAACGAGCCTGGGAAGGAAGGCCAAAGACTTCCATGCAGCACTTCTTTCCTACCACTGGTTGATTGGAATTATGCAAATAGAGCAATGTGTAAACTTTGTTTATATATAGACCTCAGGTCCTGAATAAATGAATTGGACTCATCCTAGTACAGCTAGTGGCAATAAAATAAGGTTTCTGACTTTAAGCTAGCAAGCTGCAGGTAATAATTTCACCACTTCTAGGTTTCAGTATATGGATAAATTATCTTCCAGGTCTAGGTACAGTCTAAGCTGCAATTTGGGTAATTGTGAATCAAGAGTTGTTGCAGAATTTGTCTCAGATCTGTATTAGGAGGTCTATGATTCGGAGTTCTGTCATTTTGCTAATAACAGGTAAGTACCAAGAACTCGACTGTTTTCGCTGCTGGTGAACAACACCTATGTACAGGTTCAAAAATGTCATGTGTGGATAGAATAGGACATGCACTGCTGGAGGGAAGGAAAAACAGTCCCCCAGAAAACTTCATCATTTTCCATATTCCTTCTGTGTTTGCTCTCCGTATACATTTATTTCTTTGGGACTTACTAGCATGACTTTGAGCTTAAAGTTCTTGGTGCCTTACTAAACTGTGCCCTATTGTTCTTAACTCATTTTTCAGATGCTTTATAACAGAGGGAACTGTCCAAACAAGTCCAACAATACAAAATCGTTTTTTCTAGATCACTTTCCTGCTATTTACTGCCACGTCTGTACTACTGGAGATGCAGTGAGAAGAAAAGGGAGAGAGGAGTAATAGTACTTTTGGTTTCCCTAACATTATATTCCTAAATTGGATGAAAAGCAGGGAAATTAGTAAGAATTTTTTTTTCTTTCAAATATTTTCCACCCAATATGAGGATCAGATCTTCTCAAAGATGTTCCACAGGAAAAAAAAATATAAAAAGGAAACTGTCCAGGTTACTTATAGAAGATTACAAGTTAATCAAAATTTGAATTTTGTAATGTGCCTGAAAGTTATGGGTGTCTGAATTAGTCTCACAGGGGGCAGTGCTTGCTTATGCAGGATTAAACATCAGTTAGTTTTATGACAGTGGGAAGTGCTGCATTTAGCAGGCAAATGGAAGAGAGTATATATACATAATATATGAAGACAGTGGATATTCCACATCTCATTTTGCATGTGAACAGTTTAACTGAATTTTTCAGAACAAATGTAAAAGAAAACCCTCAGGAGCAATGCTGGTTGAGTCTGAGCTCCCACCCACCAGGTAAGGGAGACACTGTGGGCAAACTGTACAAAACAGGACCTTGCCAAGCCCACGAAAACCAACACTCTCCATACACTCCATGTGCTGTAAAGATTCACTTCTTTGTGAGAAACTATTGGGTTTAGGAAGCAAAGATCAAACTGCCCGAAGACCAGCTTCCCGAAGTCACATCAACCACAGCAGCAGCCCTGATTTATCTACACGGGGAAACTGTGTCACGTGGAGTTACACTCTGTGTTAACACACAATGCCATTTGGGCCTGGTGTGTGCATTCTGCATGTTTGAAGAGCTCTCTTTTTGTAGGGAGAGAGATAAATGTAGCTTAGTGTTGAGCCAATTATTCCCAAAGACACCAGGGGACTCACATCAACAACTAGTTAGCCTCCAAGTTTTCAAGATGCAGGTCAACTGTTTGTCTACAAATACTCAGCAATTATACAGATATGAAGACACTCAGTAGTCATGGCAACCTGCTTTCATTTTACTTGAAATTGAAGTTCAAAGAGCCATTTGACTGGAGTAAAGTATGCCATTTTTTAATTCTTTCTTGATTTCAGAACTAGATTTTAAAGTTCAGTATTCCACTCTGGCTTTCCTGTAGCCCACTCTTGTATTTCCAATTCTCTATTTATGTATCATCTGCACTTTTATTCTCTGCCTCAGTTTGACTTCAGATCTGATGAAAATGTACTGATGAACTGGGCCCTTCCACCTTCAGCCCTGAGCTTTCCTTCCACGTACTCACAGTTACTTTCTCTCCTTCTCCTTCATCAGCTGATTTAAGCTGCTTTATACTGCTTTTTATTTCAAAGTCACACAGACAATGCGGACACAGCTTGTTGCTTCAGGCAAAGCCTCCTTGCACCAGGGGACAGCAGCAGCCAAGGCAGCAGTACCTGGGCACCACAGAGGGATGAGGTACCAGCTACCCATCAGCTACTCCACTATGGAAACTGTTTTAACCAGACAGGTTGACCCACCAAACTCTGGTGAAGATCTGCACTAACCCACAATACAGGGGCTTGATTTGAGCCTTTCAGGTACCCAATGTAGACCTTAACATTTCCTCCATGTATTTGGGAATAGGAACCCAATCACTGGGAACAAAGGGATATGTGCACAGGAATCTGACAGCAATCATTATTTATATGGTATTATAACAGCTGGGCCCTGTGAAAAACATGGTGTGCTTTAAGTTTTACAGGAACAAACACTGGTTCAAAATTATTCTGAACCCTGAGAATCCTTGACCAGTATTGTGTTGCATTTCCAGGCTTGAAACCACTCATCTCAGGCAAACCTGGTCATACTTATTTTGCTTTCTTCCCACAAAGCAAACAACTGCCTTGAGAGCATCTGAGGGTTTTCTCTTATCTTGCTCTGAAGGATCAGAGGAGAGCCACGCTGTGAAGAGAGGCTGCTGGGGACTAACAAGGGAGGGGGCACAGAGAACCTGGATTCCCTGGCTCTGCCTATTGTGCTTTCCCCACTAACCAGTTTTGCAGCTGGGAATGACTTTTTTTTCCATTCTATGTCAGATCTACAGGGCTTGTGTCTTTCTCTTCAGACACTGAGTCTTTCTTGCTGGGATCATCCAGACACCTCCCACTTCAGAAGGTGCCTGGATTCCCAACTCTCTCCCCTGTCCTTTGCCCACCACACACTGTTAATGCCCTCAATGTTTTGCAGTCTCAGTGTGGCATATTTGGACAAAACTGCAATCCCAGTATCTAAGAGCAGTCGAAGTCAAGGAAACAGGTCATTTTTTGTACCCTCACATTCCCTGAAACTGCCAAGTTACAAAGATGAATAGAGGCCAGCGGTGAGTTTTCTGCATACAAGAAGAATTAAAACAACCGTGAAGGAGTAGTTGCATAAACCTGTAGGGCAATAAGCCAGATAGTTTTGCTGAGATCATTTCCAGGCAATGTTCCATTCCCAGTGGAGGTTTCTATTGATCACTAGTTATTTTTGCTTACAATCAGCTACAGACTTGAAAAAAAACCCCAACCTCTGCTTAACAGAGCATCATCATAAAGTGTATCAAAACTAGAAAGGACCTTTGATTACAGTGTACATCCACTCATTATTTTTACCTCTCTCTACCTTCTGTTTGTTTTCTGCTATTCTGTTTTTCCATTGCTTAGAATCAATAACAGCTTTGCCACAGTCAAATGCCTGATTTTCTGTATTTAGAGCAGTATGGGGGTGCAGGAGTTGCTGCAGGTTGGAGTGTCAGTCCCTCCCCATCCTGCTGAAGGTGGTGGGACTCTGCAGAGCGGGACCTCTGCCAGTGGGTGCTGCTGTGGAGGAGGGTTTAGGGAACTGGGTTTTCAGATGACTTTGTGCTGAAATTAAATTAAATGCCTCTGTCTTCTGACAGCTTGGAGCAGCCTGGGAGAACACACACTGCTAGCAAAGGCAGAGTTTATTTTGTGGAAAACTCCACACCCAACCAATGTTTGCATTTGTAGGACCTTTTTTGCTGTTGTGTTCTATTACACGAATGATATTGTCTATGTGAAACAAATATATATTTGGCTTTAACCACCCTTAAATGTAGACCTTTGTGAATGCTGGTTACTATAGTTACACTGGCATTGTGGGTAATTCTTTCATTATAACTGTTGCATGTTTGTGTATAAACAGCTGAGCTGCATTTTTTTTTTAATCTAAGAAGCCACAGGAAATGCTTTGATTTAAAATTGCTGATCAAGCCTGCAAAGTCAAAAATGTAAGATTAGGCTGAAATCAGCATAAATCACTGCATTGTTATTTTAAAACTTAAGGAAAAATGCAACTTCAGAAAGCTGAAAAAATGTTAGAAGGATATACATGAGCGGATCCACAATCCATTTTGATTAAACTTGCACTTAACCATTTCACAGATTCCAATTTTAATGCCAAATGATAGGCTTCCTTTAAACAGACCACGAATAGAAAGGCTTCTGTGACACATCCAAATCTATTACAAAATATTCCTGCTCAAATTCAACTCTACAGTGTTTTTTTGGACTTTGTTTTGTTAGTATTTTTTTCTTTTATGGTGTGACCAATCATCTCAATATATTGCTTCCAATTTTGATATGCTTCAAAAAGAGTCAATTACAAATTATTATTTATATAGTTATTTCAAAGATAAATTGAAGACTCAACAGAATTCAACTATTTCTTTCGATAGGAGTCCCTAATTCACTATGCAAATTTACTACCAGAAGTCACCCTGATTTCTTAATGAAGTGATCCAAGCATTTGATAAGAAGACAAGTCCAAGATAACATTCTGCATTATATCCAGAGGAGCATCTCTGCTTTATCTGCCCTGCAGGTGTAACCACAAAGGAGAGGTGGAAGAGCTTTGAGCTTCCAGGAAACACTGCACAGAAGACAAACCAGACAAAAGACTGTCATTGTACCCATTTGGTGTCTCATGCAGCAGAACACTCTGGGGAAGAGGAGGAGGCACAGAGGAAAACACAGCCAGAATGGGGAAGGCTCCAAGATCAGCTGAACAAAAAGGGTGGGATTGCTGAGCTCCATCAGGTGCTGCCCTTTGGAGGACTCCTAACAAATCGGAATGATGCAACAACAGAAATGCCACAACCATTTGCTATGGCAAATTTTCCCTGCGCGTTTTCAGCCAATAGAGAGGGAAAGTCAATGTTTTTTAAGTAGGCAGATCAAGAGCATTCTATCACCAGCACATGTATCTCAAAATACCATGATCCCAATTTCACAGTCTCCCCCTTCAAAAATCAGCATGAAGTACAGCAGAGAGCAGGAAAGTTGAACCCAGCCTTCCCCTGGGAACAAGCTGAGTGTTTCAGTAGCCATGCAGTAGCCAGACACACCTGCTTGATGACCAGTTCAGCCCACTGCCAATGTGGTTTACAAAGCCCCTGTATTATAAAATCCTAGAATTTTTTAGGTTGGAAAAGACCTCTAAGATGGTTGAACCCAACAAGTAACTCAGCACTGCCAAACCATTAAACTGTGGCCCTAAGAGCCATGTTTACAAATGTTCTAAGTACCTCCAGGGGTGGTGACTCCATCACTTCCCTGGGCAGCCCGTTCCAGTGCTTGTCAATCTTTCAGTGAGGAAGTTTCCTAATATCCAATCTAAGCTTCCCCTGGTGCAACTTCAGGCCAGGGGGACAATCACTGTGCCAGCCCTGCTGGCCACACCATTCCTGACCCAAGCCAGGTGCCATTGGCTTTCTTGCCCACCCAGGCTTATGTTCATCTGCTGTCCACCAGCACCCTCAGGTCCTTTTCCACTGGGCTGCTTTCCAGCCACTCTGCCTCAGCCTGTGACCCAAGAGCATTGCACCTTGTTAAACTTCATGCAACTGGCCTAAGCTCATCTATCCAGACTGTCCAGATCCCTCTGCAGAACCTTCCTGCCCTCAGGTAGATTGACACTCCCACTCAACTTGGTGTCACGGGTGAAGTTGCTGAGAGTGCCCTCAATTCCCTTGTCCTGATCATCAGGACTGGGCCAAATACCAAGCCCTTGGGAACCCCACCAGTGACCAGCCCCAGCTGGATGTGTCACCATTTCCCACCACTCTCTGGGCCCAGCCAGTAGGCAGGTTTTTTTCCCAGTGAACAGATTCTCCAAGAGAATGCTGTGGGACACAGTGCCAAAGACTTTACTAAACTCCAGGTAACTGACACCCACAGCCTTTCCCTCATCCACCAAGCAGGTCACCTTGTCATAGAAGATCAGGTCATTCAAGCAGGACCTGCCTTTCCAGATCCCCTGGTTGCCCTGCATGTGCCACGTGATGGCACTCAAGAGTGTGCATTTAAAAGCAAGGTAGGAAAAGGAGGGTTGTAACAGCTCTTGTAGAATTAACTATAAATGAACATATTGACTCCTACCAAAGCGAAGTTCACTAAACAGGGGGACACGGCTCATTGTCCTTAAGCTCTTCCTTTTGGGTTAATTAAAAGCCAAAGCACTGTGGTTTTGTACCTGAGATTCCAACACCTCAGTAATTGCTCCTAAGGAATAGAGTTAAGTGGAAAATAATTGCAATCTGAAGGTCCATCCCTGTGCAATTCAGAAGAGCTCCTGCCTACCTGCTCTAAGATTTCACTTAAAAGAGCAGCTCTGCTGATGTCAAAATCCAGAAAGTTTCAGATATTTTTTGAACTGCATTAAGGAACAAAAGAGAAACCACAATCTTAAGTATCCATGTTTTCTTTCACTGAATACACATGAAGTAGTTTACACTATCAAGTCTTTTTAGGGTTTTCGTTTAAATCAACCTGCCAACCACTCAAGACCTGAATTCATGTTGTTTCTGAGAGAGTCACCAAACTCAGTGACAGCAAGTATGCAAAGACTTAAATGGGCACAGGATGAAAAGTAAGTAAATTGTTGGAGGATTTCACCCCTATCTTCCAGCCATCCTACTAATTCTGTTCCTTGCATCTTACACAATGCAATTCACATCTCAAAATCTCCTTTAGCTTTCTTTCAATTTGGCTCTTTTACTCTCAGTTCTGTCTTTTGCATTTATTGCCTCTCACTTTATTCATGTCAGGTAGGACAGCTTATTCAAAATAACACATTTTTAATATATGCATTAGTGCTGTTTTAGGAACAGAATAGTCTCCACTTGGTCAGATTAGTGTATCTCTCATTTAATTACAACTCGAAAGGTTAGAAAGTTTTATCATGCACGCATATTCTCTGGGAATTATCTGACTCTAAAATATAATTAATCATCCTCTGTCATGCTTTTATTATACCCACTGCTCTCTGGAGTCATTCTTTTATTTCATCTTCATTCATATTCCTGTGACCTTCCTCTTCACTCTGTTGCCACAGACCTCAGGTGAATTTTAGCCGACTGCTCAGAAATGAGTGGATATTGTTAAACCCATTTGTCAACCACATTATCAACTCACAAACAGGAGATCTCTGCATATGCTTAGCATTTTCCATATATAGCAGCCCAACTATTAACATGGATGGCATCTGTCAATGTTGACTAAAATTAAATTTTGGAACTACCGTAAATAATAAAGCAGTCATATAAAGATTATTTCTCTGGAGCATAAGCTACCAGTAAACACGATTTGCATATTGTGCTTACAGCTGTTTCAACATGAACTGTTTGCTGTGGTTCATTAAAATGATTTGATTTGTCAGATTCCAGGATAGTTGCAAGTCCACATACACCAGCCTGGATGAATGTGGTGACAATTCAGGTGTTGAGAACTATGCACATGTGTACTGGATTAGTGAGCTGAATTGAAAAATAAAGCTTAAAAAGAGATCATTAATCACATGTCTCTGATGAGAAAAGAAAGAGGGAGTACCTCTGAGAGACGTTTCTAAGAAACAAAGAGTACAAACAGCAAAGCAATGTCCCCTGTGAGAAGAAAACCTCTTTTATAGACCTACATCTCACTTCCATTCAACACATTGCAATCTTTGCTACTAACTTAGCAGAAGTTAAACTGGGACTTGGGCATGACACTTAAATTATACTTTCATATAATACTCCAATAACATTCATATATCTATAGTTTTTTTTTACTCTTACAGAAAATTCACACAAATCTTTTTTTCCCCTCCATCTATTTTCTTCCCCCATAATATCACAAAAGTCTAGATTCTTCTCTCCTCCCTTTTCCTCCCTGTACTCACAGTCTCAGCAGAACAGAACAGAGCAGGCAAAAATTTTATTTCAGCTATAGAACTGTCCCTTCCCAAACAGAAAAATTGCAAGATGGCACAAAGAGTCCTGTGCTTGGAAGGCACATGAACACCAGGTAAGACTCACCAGAGTCACAGCACTCGTCGGTGTGGTTGAGGCTGCATTTTAGAGCTCAGCTATGCCAGAGAAGAGCAACACAGACAGCATCATTGACATCACTTAGAGTTTTGGGGCTAATTCATGTTTATGCCAGACCCTCTGGGTGTGAGCCTGAGCCTGGTGGGGCTGTGAGCTCCATGCTGGACCCCAGGGGACTCCAGCTTCCCTGCATCAGATGCCCCAGCACACTCAGTCCCAGATCATATGGGAAATTTAAAAGGCAAATATTGTGAGTAACTAGGACAGCAGCTGCTGCCCTCTTTTTGGTTATCAGGCCTTCCTTCATACCTCTTGCTCTCAGCCATCATAAGAGGACCTTAAGAGGTGTCCTTAGATGTGTATTGGTTTTTTCCCCTTTTCAGAGTGTACAAGTTACACAGAACAAACAAAGCAATAGATGTGACATCCACTTGAGCAGCTGCATCCAGAGCAAAAACATTCAATTTTTGCCTTGTCTCCCCCTGCAAATCCTTGTTCTTCACAGTCCTGAAGTGTTTTTCAATATTATTGAAAGAGATAAGGATACTGGAGTGAGAGATAAGAATACCATAGTGTAGCACTAAACTTTCATAGTGTTTGGACACCATTGAAAGCATCAGTGCAGCTTTTAGAGGTGTATTTTCCAACCAGGAGCCAACTTAGCTGGAAAAGACACGGATGTGACTGAAGGGGTTCTACAGTAATCCCGATTAACCACTGCTAACCTGAGCGCTGTGATGGTTTGCAAACACACAACATTTGGCTCTTAAGTCTGCAGTCCAAAGGCAAAGAATAAGTTTCCACTGCTCACAGAATATTACAGGAATTTAAATTCTACATTTGCCATAATAAGCAAAGCTTTATAAAAAATCCACATGGAATGGCTGTTCATTGACTTCATGTCCAAGGAAAGTGTTCTGCAAAGCATTTTGCAGCAACAATGTGTCTTAGGAAGAACACATGTGCAAAATATTTCAGCAGGAAAAACTTGTGTTCCTAATTCCAGGTAGACAGATTTGCTTCCTGGAAAGCCTGTATACTCTCAAAATCCTTCTGAGGAAATATGAGGCTTCAAGAATGCTGGAATGGGGAGAACAAGAAATTAAAAATAGGTTCTTCAGTCTCCCAGCTTGAGAAGGAAATTGGTTCGGATTAACATACATACACTATTTCAACAACAAACCCTCTGCATTTGGCATAGGCACAATCAAAAATGCTTCATTAAACCTAAAAAACCTCAAGTATTTTATTATGTTTTTGATTTATTTAACTCCTGAACAAAGCAGTGCCTCAATTTTTAGCATGTAGAGCTTTTTTTTTTCTTTTTTGAAACTAAAAATGCTGATTTGAAGGAAAAAGTTCAGAAGTTGGATCATTAAAGCGCTGAAATGAAACATTTTGGCATTTCCCATGAACCGGTTTTGAGTTCTCGCTTGTTCCTGTATTTTTCATCAGGAGCTATTTATAAGATTTGACCCAAATTCTTTTCTCCCCAGCTAGTTCTTATTTTTCAACTAACCTATTGGTTGTCCAGTAAAGGAGTGGCCAAGACCTGAAGGCAGCATCAGTTCAGTCATCTCAAGAAAGCAGTAAAAAGCCTCTTAACACCTCAAAAAGGTAGAGCAACAGAAAGAGAAGACTTTCCTCATTGCCCTTCTATTTTTCAAACTATTTCCTAAGAAGAGACCCCCAGAATAAGCAAACTGTGTCTCCAAAATGCAGCTTCTCTATTTGATGCTGTGTTGCCCTTTGCCTGCCCACAGGGACAGTTTTTATGCCTCGTGCATGTGCTGAAGCCCAACTCTTTGTGAAATCCCATTAATGCTCCAGCTCCGCAGGCCCTGATGTTGGGATTTGGAGCTGTGAAGCCTCCTTTGCAGCACAGGTAACTAATTCCCATGAATTTTTGTGTGTTGAGACAGCAACTTCTCATGGGTGAGGACTTGGGTAGGAACGACCATAATAATAATAATAATAATGGCCAATGTTCGCAAACAAAGTTTTGGGAAGGGGCTCCCCCCACACGTGTGCCCTCCGAGCCTGCGCAGGGGATTTTTTAGGTGAGGCTCAGCGTGCGCAGAACTGGCCCCACCGTTTAAGTCCTAAGGTTCATTTGCCACGGCCGAGCAAGCTTGGACAGTGACAGTGAAGTCCTCAGGACTGTCCCAGCCCCCGGTACTGACCGTGGCTGACCCTGCTTGGCATCCGAGATCTGACGGGATCGGATGGCAGGGAGGCATGAACTGCCGGAGACGGTCCGTACTGAGACTCGAACTCGTGACCTTGGGATTCGGAGACCAGCGTGCTCTCCACTACACCACGGGACCACCCCCAGGAATGACCATATTTCAATGGCAAAAGACATAGAAGTGTGTGATGTGAGATTCACTTGAGTTTTCTGCCAGCAGATATGTCAACTGAACCAGATATTCCAGGTGCAATCTGGATTTTGGTCAGGAGCTGTGAACAAGCTGCAGAGCAGTTACTGGGGTACCTTCACTCAAGTTTTGTATTATTTTCTATCCCTACCATTTTTACATACTCATGTTGTTTTCTGGTTCTCAATTCGAAGCTATTTATTGGAGCCAAATTCTTGCCTGGATGCTGACACCAAATAACACCCCAGAAGTCTCCACAAAGGCTACTTATGGGTAAGTCCTAAAGTGGCAGAAACAGGGTCTTTTATTTTAGCAAGCAGAAAGGTTTTGATTTAGTTCAAATTACATAACCACATTTTCTTCCAGAAGAAGAAAGACAGACCTTATTGAAGCCAAAATCAAAACTCCCATTTACTTAAAAGGGGCAAAAAGTTAAAAATCTAAAACTTTTGTAGCTTTAAAAGGTGAATCTTAAGAGAATTGGCCATCTCATTCATTTACTGGGTCTGTCTGAAGATTCTGGCCTGAGTAGCTTTTTTTAACTTCCTTTTTTTTTTGAGAAGATTGAAGAAAAGAAACTACCTGAAAAGAGAAAAAGCAAGTGGATGACTTTTTAATTCCCCAGGGGAACAAAGAAAAAGTGATCTTAGTTTTAGGTGCAAATTATGAAAAATCTTTGTAATTTGGACTCAGTCCTTACTCTTTCATTAACAAAGACTGGTCTGTGCCAGATTACTAATGATGGAATGGAGGTGGCTGTGACACACAATCCCCACCAAACAACACACTGAGGTTGTTTTTAGAGTCACACAATGAGAGTAGCCCAGTCTCAGTCAAGTCCATTGCAGTGAGCAGGTACAATAAGGGACTGTACATTGCCCTGCTGCAGGACAGCATGCACAGGACCTTGACAGAGCAATAACTGCTGCAGACAGCCAGCCACAAATTGTAGGTATCTGAAACTCTATCACAAATCAGCCTGGTAACAGCACATGAAGAGGTTTGCAATGACCTCAGCACCATCGTGCACACTCCTATCTGCTAAATTGCTTTGTGGTAACCTCACGTCATGTCCTTGACCACACTTCCAAAAGTGTTTGTCTCTTGCTTTCCAAAGAGCTGAAAGTCCTTGTTTGGGGCTCCTGAGCATCAGAAGGAATATTTTTTATTATCATTTTTATTCATTTATTACATGAATAGCTACAGCTTTAATTAGTCAGTGGGTAGTTGGCAAATGAAAGAATTATGAATGGCAGTGCATGAAATGGGAGAGTTTCAAAGGCTAAGAAGACATCCTTTGAAAAACTCCCCAGTTTTTCAAAAAGGATAAATTTAAAAAAAGAGTAGAAAACCTCAACACAAACATTTGTTTGTCATTTGCACACAGGTGATTTACAATAATTATAGGACAGATGTTGATTTTTTTAAAAAACACACTGAATACTTCTGCATGAAATAGATAAGACATTGGAGTGGATTAACTGGAGAACCTAAGGCTGCAACATCCCACTCCTGGGTCTGGTGCACACCTCTTCATGGTGGGTGCTATTCCCTGCCCCCTTGAATGTTCTTGTTTCACCTGGAAGGAAAATGGGCAGGTGAGTGTGATCCCACCACATGCCAGAGTGGCCTGAGCAAGAGGGGGAAATGCACCTCTCCCACAACTTGGAGCTGGTGATGATGGGGAGCAACCCATGTTGGAGTCCCAACTACTCAGCAAATGAGGAAAAAGGTTCACATGGGCTAACTCAGGTGTTACTTATGCTTCCCTAAAACTTCCTTAGGGAACATCTTTCAGTTGTTCTTGGAAATCCCCAGGGAAAATCCACTATGCAAATGCATACTGTGATGATGGTCTTTCTCAGTCCTTCCTCTCCTTTCCAAGTCTCTGTCCTCACCTCTCTACAGTTTTCTAGGAGGGAAATAATTGTCTGGAACATTTGTCTCTAGCCTTTCCCCCCTTCTGTTTGCATGTTCTACCATGTCCTGCCTTTCCTATTGATACAGCAAACTTTGTGAAGCAGAGATGTTCTCCTCTTCTGTCTGTACTGTCTCAAACCACGGTGTCCCATCAATGCTCAGTCTGTTGGCACAGCAATAATAGACTTGATAATCATTATTGGTCCATGCTATCAAAGTTACATCAGAGACATGAATGTGCAAAACCATCAAGCTGCTGGGACAAATATCTGAAAATTTCTTGGCAGATGTCATGTGTGTGTCAGAAGCTGAGGTAAGGAGCTAAACAAGTACAAATCTGTTTACAAAATACATGAAAATGCTCAGAAAGGATGGCATTAGTTGGCACAGCACAAAATGGAGGTGTCATGGTGCTAGACACTTACTTCACCTATGCCTGTTTTACATCAAGGGTCATACTCCATTACCTTTTGCTCCAAGCTCCAAGTCAAATTTGATTAGGGACTAATCTGATTCCCCATAATGAGAATACTATTTAGGATGCATGCTTTAAATGTGGCTTTTAGTCCACAGTTTGTTAGGTTAATGAATTTAACAATTGAGATGATTTGTATTTCCATGGCTGATTTGGCACGGGAGGCATTTGTAAAATGTGCAAAACTGGCTAAAAATGGCATTTCAAGAAACACAAGTGAGTAATTACAGCTAATGCTACAAGTTGCATTTGTCCTTCAATGACACATAGGTAGCTAATATTTTTTAGATGCTTTTAAAAGTACCATCAGAAAGTATGAAAGGAGGAAGAATTTCTTGGAAAGATAAAATGCAAGAAAAATATTATAAACTTTTGAGAAGATCCATTAAAGTACTTTGGTGCTCCAACTCCTACACTTACACAGTATGTTCAAATGAGTATTAAACATGCTTGGAGCACCTGAAATCAGGATTTTTGTCCATCAGCACATGCGGGTCAGATGTCAGACTTAACACCCACTTGCCAAATGCCCTGCTCCCAGCTCCCTTCTGTGGGAAGATCTCATGCAGGGCCCTCTCTGAACACGTGTATCCACAGCCTTTCTTTGAGCACATGGGCTCCAATCAGTCCTTTAGCTTTTAAAGCTACAAAGCTAAAGCGGCTGATGCTGGAACTTTCCTTTTTCCTGCACAGAAATTTTGCAGCTGAAGTATTCAAGCAGCAAAGCAGAAGTCCAGGTGTCCTCTCCTGAGGACCTGGTCACTAAACCACAGGCAGAGCACAGTGTTGCTGGGGAGTGGAGAGAACAAGAAAGCTGATAACCACCTCTGGAAAGGCAGAAGCCCTGGATTCTGGACCCTGCTTCCAGAAGTACTGGCACATTTTATCCAGACACTTGAGGCGTGCTGTTCTATCAAAGCCTTTAGATACCCCCAGAGTGAGTAGCTGGATGAGCTTTTAGAGTTGCAATTTCAAACACAGGGACCTGAATTTTGGCCAAGCCTTACACTGATCCTCAAACCCTGTATTGGATTTGTCTTCCTCATTCCTATTCCAGGACCTGAGAGCCAATTGCTTGTCACAAGCACTGAAGCAGAGTGGTGGAAAGGCAAAGAAACTTGAATAGCACAACAAATCAATAATGACTTTTCTTATATTACAAGTTTGTTGCAGCACAAAGCTCTGCAACCAGATGCTGCACACGTTATTACTCTTTTTTTAAAATTTGGAGGCATGGGGACTCTGCTGGTGAACAGAGTACTGGGAGATTTCATGATAAACCAGCTATTCTAGAGGAAAGAAAGTTGTATATCCCAGAGCACCACCAGGCTCTTCTTGAAAGTGTCAGTGGCAGCTGAACAATGTCCTTACAACAATAACCAAAAAAATCATCTACCGTGGTTATTCTGCTGTGTTTCCTTAGAGCTCTAGTCCAAAGTCCATCTTGCTGCCAGCATGTCACAAGTTCCTGTGCTCCCCACAGTAGCTACAAGGGAATATTAAGTTTGTTGAAACTCAAACCTATAGGGAGAAGTGGTGATGTCTCCAGACAGAAAGGGTGCTAAGTCCATAAAAGCCCAGAGGAGGAACAACTTCTTGGTGAAGAGATGCCAACTGATGCCTGCAGGAGCTGCAAAAGGTGATGAGACACTTCTTCTCACAGAACATGCCAAGTTGGAAGGACCCACGAGGATCATCAAGATAAACAGTCACGACACAGCATATGCCACCCATGGCAACCTGCCTTCATTGAAACCCATTTACCTTTACAGCAGTTTAAATATAATTTACAATTACACAAGATGTCAGATCACCTCTCTCTGAGGTTTTGTGCTGCTCTGAGTGCCCTGCTCTGCAAAGTTAAGAGGAGCTGCCCCCCTGGCCACCGCTCCAGGGTGCAACATGGACTTGTTGTGTTCATGTGGAAATACAGATTGAAGACTTCAAAGGGCTTTCAGTTCTGCCCCACAAACCCCTTACAAGCTCAAAATTATCCTGCTCTGAACCATTGTTGTGTCATCCTCTTTAAGGCAGGAGTACCCGTGCTCACTTTGCTCTCCTGCTGAAGGACCTCTCCCTGTTCAGTGCTCAGGGTGTATCAGGATTTCTCAGGGCACACACTGCAGTGACTGCATTTCCCAGCTAACAAGCATCTGAGAGAAAGTTGTACCAGGAAGAGAAAAACAAGTAGCAGCAATACTTTTATCTAAATATCAATCATTTTAATCAATCTTACTTCAGTTTTTTCCAGCCTAATGTGAACATAAAACCACATAAGGTCCATGCTGTAACTTACTGAGCTATGAGTAGCAGACATGATCTGGGACCTATTGTGTCTCTCCCACTGACAATCCAGGATCTGTGATTTCTGAAACACCAGCTCAAGCACCTGTCAACCCAACAGACATTTCATAAAAGCACACTTATTACAGAGTACATCCTAACTGAAACAAACTTACTCAGCTGATTTTTGCCAGCTGAGGATATTGCCTTGGAATGATGACAGCAAGGCAGGCTGGAGAAACATAACGAGAAACAAACAGTTGGTGTAAGTTCTGCTGTTATCTGGAAGTGCCTCAATTGAGTTTAATGGTGATTGTTTACAGCACAGAGTGCAATACCAGTCATAAAGTGAGAGAGCAAGTGAGCAGATGACAGGGAGAGAAAGGGATATGTATTTCCCTCTCCCACAGTATGTCACAGAAACCACACTGTTAATTCTCCAAACTTCTTTCCTTTGAGATACCTCCTTTCATAGATCTGATGATACCAGGATGCTTTCTAGTCCAGCATTTATAGAAATAAGCTGGCAAGACTCTACCAATATTAGCATTTAGAAGAATGTCTCTGTCTGGTTGAGTTAGCTTTGGACACACACTTTCTGTTGAAAAAGCTCATGAGGGGATCTTCAACCAAAAATAATCATTGCAGTGAGCACAGTGCAGAAAGCAAGCCCCGTTGATTGCTGGATGCTGACCAATGCATTAGCAATCCCAACAACTATGTGTTTTACTTGGATATTTAAACACATCTATTGCTCATATCCTCTGCATGGTTTGCTTAACACTGACCTTCTGATTTCAGCTATGTGTAATAACCAGTTGTAATTTGCCAAAGGTATCAACAGTACCAAGTAACAACTGCACTTAGGCTTAGCTCCCATATTGCCACAACAACATAACCATATTAGCATCTGATGGCAGGGAAGATTTCAAGTCCCAGCACAGTGAGATAAATGTTACTAAATGTTAGACTACTGTGAAAGATTCAACAAAACATAATTACCATGATTATAGGCTATAAAAAGTAACATTACAGAAGAGCTCACTTAATACAAAGGAGAGGAGGAACAAAAAATAGATTTCTGTCTAGAGGTCCCTTTTCCACAATTACAGAACATTTCAGCAGTCAATACAAAAAGCCAGGTGGTTGTATCCAGAGAAGCAGAGAGAATTGGTTTGTCATTAAACCAGTGGTATCTGCTCACTTCCCTCCCTCCACCTGCTTCTACCAGTTTTATTCTGAGAGTTATTTTGATGGGCCGTGACCAACCTGTCACCCCACAAAGACATTAAGGCAACACATTTTTCACATAAGGAGTGTAACACAACCCACAGTTACACATAGAAGCAAAGAGATTTCAAAAGGGTCCAAAGCAAACACAGAAGCAGTGGGAAAACCACATGAATATAAAGTTTCTGCTCTACAATATATAGAAATATTCCTTCTTATGGGAGGCACAGAGATAACTTCCATTGGATTTTCTGTAACCAGACCATTGAACTGGTCCCTGCACACATCACATACAACACACTGTGCAGACCAGTAACGTGCAGGTCTGTATTCAGTGCCACCTGGGATACTGTTCATCCCAGAAAATGCATGTCTAAGTCTGTGACTTGAGTGAGCATCTACTCTTCCTCTCCACACTGTAATCTACATCAGGTCTGTATTTCAGCTTTTGGCTTACACAGAAATGAGTTTTGGGGATTTGGCATGGTGAATGTTTATCAAAATCTCAAAGACTGCCAGCCATTCTTCTCCTGTTACATTGCATTAATATTTTCTATCTCTCTTCAGTGGAAAAGTAAGCATAGAAAGGAATTTCTCACTAGCAATTCAGTGTGTTAAAACTATTTTAATGACACATACAGCCACAAAGCCTTTTTTTTTCCTTTTTTTAAATTACTCAGGCATTCTTATCAATCACCTTTTTTCTCATTGCTACAGCCCTGAGTTGGAGCAGCTCAGACTCTGTTTTGGACAGAAGTAAAAGCATGACCCAGAAATTCCTTAGAAAGAAATAAATGATTGCTAAAATAATTTAAAGTATTAACTAATGATTCTCTGGAATAACTTACACACTCAGGTCACTATATTCTTGCTCTGGGTAGCTTGTTACTTTTCTGCTATTGGGAGACAGTTCTCAGCTAGATCAATTATGTTCTACCCCACCATTTTGAGAAACTGAAGCATGAAAAAAAGTTTTGAAAAACATTTTGAACCCTCTTTTGCGCTTCAGAGAATTCAAAGTTGTTTGTGTGCTGTAAGAGCATAGATCTGTTGTGCCATTCAGTGGCTGAATGCAAGCAGTTTGAATTCAGTGGTGATGATTAAAGGAATGCATGCAAAGGTTGTGGTATTGTTGAAGGGAGAAGATTCGTGTCAGAAATTGAATTTGTTTTCTGTATTGGGAGAGGCAGAAGAGAAGGATGGAGTACAATTAAGGTACAGATAGGACATGTGAGTTCATCTGAACCTCTGTTCTTGCTGGAGTTTTGATGGAGTGAGGTACAGAGCGATGCTCTCAGAAGTGCTTGCTGCATCTTTAGCCATCTAAATAATATAGGGAATTTTAGTCATCATCATCAAAATATCACATTGTATTTACATGCACTGAAGGCAACATTTCCATTAAATTCATGCCAGGTATTGAACAAAAGAGAAAAGTAGAAATGAAACCAGCATTTACTATCTTTGCCTACAGTAGGTTCTCGGAGGGCTATTTACACAGCATGAAGAATGTCCCCAAACCAGCCTCATTAATGGTCTCCCACCTCCTCTGTCTGCAATTTAAGGAAAGACTTCAATCATGACACGATCACAAAGTGCTAAGAAACAGAAAGACAGAAGTTGTTCAGCAACCCACAGCATTTTCATTAATAGCCCTGGGAGCGATGCACATTCCTGCCACAGCACTTCAGGCAGACACGTGTATTGATCTCTGCAAGCTGCCTCCTTCAGAGAGGCTGCACAGCAGCCCTGGGAGCATCTTCTGCATGTCGTCATCTCTTCTGTAAATAACTGCACTCCTAAGAGCAGAACATCCTGTTTTTACCCTTTTCCACCTTCAGACCCATCCAGAATTCGCTTTTTGTGTCTGTGCTGAAAATCGAGTTACAGCAGCTTCCATATCACCTTCCCACTCTTCCCTCCAAACTGGCAAGCCACCAGAACCTCTTTTTAATTCTCCTATTTTTCCTCCCCTAAATTATAGTCAGCAGCAGGAAGAGAGATGGCAATGGGCTCTGGGGTAGCTGAGCTCAGCAGTGCCATCACCCCATCCTCAGTGTGGGGAACCAGCTGCTGATGAGCCACCAAGAAACCCTGATGGGCTTATTAACTAGGAACAGGGTGTTGAACTGCAGCCAGGACTTGGATTCTTCTGCTGTTCTTCAGGTGCTGTCTGCCCACATTGTGGCTCTGCAACCTTTCCTTAAGAATAATTATTTGCTGATTTACAAGCCAGCCATAGGCAATGGGACAAGGACCAGAGGGAATCTTTTGTATGTACAGAAGCACTTGAACTTCAGCTTTGCTTAGGATCACTTTACATGATTTGCCAATCACTAAACATGACTAATGATCAAATCAGACATAAATGTTTCCTGGTGAGAGTGATAAAAATCAATTAAAAAAAGTCTTTACAGTCATTCTAATTATTTTCCAAACTCACTTCATAGGTGACAAATTAATACTTAAGCATATTGGGGGAGTGTGTGCCCTTTATTTAAACAGCAATATAGATATCAATTAAAGGACAAATTAGTTATACCTTTTGACTTATGTGCAAGAAGAGAATTGCTACAGTATAAAGGAGTTTTTAACTAGTGGGTAGTTTGGCAATTAGGGAGCTGTCAGAGCTTGTTATATTATCTTGCAGCAGTTGGTGTTCAAAATACTTCTTGCCACTCATGATCTGAGTGGGAGGTTGTTAATATGCAGCTAGAGTCTACCGGAGTTCAAAGGGTAGAATTTAATTACGATACTGTAAATTCTTAATTTTCAATTACTATGACACTAGGGATCTGCCCTTGAGAAAGGGCAGATAAAAGACATTTTGGCATTTACAAATGTATGAATAAATAGGAAGGCAAAGGGAAATAGTATTTGCAGGATTGTTACATTTGCAAGTTCACGATTGCTTTTTTAATTTGTTTTTGCTGTAGTAGATTGCAAAACAGTTTTCCCGTGTCAACAGTTACAATGCATCATTTGCAGATATTATCTCACTCCAGGCAGCAGTTTCAAGGCCATCAGAAATAATACTTTGATCTGCAGTGTGCTGTAACCCCCCCATAGCTGATGGTCACAAGAGTTACATACAGCAAATAACTACTTAACTCTAGGAGAAATCCTTATTTAGAATCAAACACTGAGCTCCCTTGCAGGTCTCCTTTGTTGCTGAAATCACAAAACCACCTTGGCCAGTGTTACGCAAATATTTGACAGTAAGCTTTTCCGTGCCTTCCAGTTTTATCACCACTCACCAGTGACCTCACTGCCAATCCCAGCAGTACAGAAACGATCTGGCTTCCCCACCACCGAGGCTCCACCTGGAGGCTATGGACCACGTTGGGAATGATGGATCAAAGTATCCTCCTTCCTACCTGGTGCTCTCCTAGCAACTGCAGTTAACTCTGTGGACCCAACCCTAGCACGTGCAAAGACTTTTATATGAAAGACCATACATTCATTAAAAGGGGTACAAGGGATAATCCTGAAGTCAACATTAATGAAGACAGCAGAAAAGCAGAGGAAGAAAGACTGCCTGGATAAAACAATTAAGTTTAAAAGTACTGTGGCAGTACTTCAGTCCTGTTTAAGAGGACCTATATCCTCTCACAGGAGAGCATCATCCTTGTGCAACCCTTAATGGCACAGCCTGTCACACATCACCTACACAAGTGCTTTTTTGTCAGCCTCTGCCATTTCCAGAAGTTCCAACATGACTGTTGGTTCCAGAGCAGTGCAACTCAGTACAGAAAGGATCACATAGCCCTCCGCTGGTGCATGTGGTGGCGTCAGAAGCAGCGCTGCCTGCCCTCATCCTCATGTGCAGTGAGGTGCTCGCTCACCACCTCTGCCTGGAGCAGGGAGGCTTCTGCTTCTCCTGTCCGAGGAGTTATCAGAGACAGTTCTGAAACAACTCTGGGAGGAAGGATAACAAGCAAATCCCTCACATAAAAGGGAAATAGGAAACACTCTATGACCCTAGGCCATGGCTTTTATCACTGTGAGCACCAGTGACTTGCATTTCAGACTCACAGTCATGTCACTGTAGCGTAACTGGTCACACTGGGCTGGCAGGGGGGCACCGACCACCCAACTGTGCTCCCTGCTTGCAGAGTGTGAGCTGATGCAGCTCCCCTCAGACCTCAGGGAAACTCCTTTTAGGAGGTGTTTGTTACCTTAAGTCACCACAAAGGCTGCAGTTACAGAGGTCCAGGTATGGGGTGTGTTATTACTACACTTCACAAATTTACTGGGCAGCCTTAAGGAGATGTTTCAGCCACTGGTTCCTGTTTCAGTGGGAAAACCACGGTACACCTGCAGAACCCATCCTTCCAGATCTGCTGCAGGTATGCAGTTCATGCAGTTCTGAATACCAGAGCTGGTGGTTTCACAGCTCCACGTAAACCTGAGCAAGATCAAACTCACAGAAAACTCTGTGTTCCTCTCCAAAACTGCAGTGATTTTGTTTTATGATGGTCTTTCAGCCACTTTTCACAACCACTATCTGAGGGACTGCAGCAAAAATCATATTTGTGGGTGTTTCCCACCAAACCTACAAAATGAGAATGAATGCTCCAAGACCAAATACCTAAAGAAATCTTTTATTCAAGCTGAATAAATAACTGTAATTGAATCCTGTGTAACAGACTGTCATTGGTGGGATAAGGAATAAATAGTCGTAACCAAAAGTTTACGTAGCGTGAGACACTGCAGTGGGAAATTGTGCTATTAAAGTTTTTTTTCTGATGTCTTTTTAAAACATTTATAATTTATATAAAAGCATCAGGCGGCACCTTTAAAGTTATTTAGCATGAAAGTCCAATAAAAAGCTCCTTAGGTTTTAACAGCTTGATACAATAGCTCTCACAGTATGTGTAGTTAGCCAGCTCATATTCAGTAGTGTAGGGAGCAAAAGCACAACACTCAGTGCTCTCTGTCAAATCAAGAAAAAGTCATTTCACCACTTACAGTGATTTACATGCATAGCAAGTCGGTCCAAAATGCAGGTGCTTTATCCAAGAACAGAGAGGAAGCACAAAAGGTCAGAAACATCATCACAAGCACTTAATACAAAGCAGTTTCATTAGGTTTCCACAGATATGTGATGCTGAAGGAAATCCCAACTGAAGCATGTCCTTCAAGTAACACACATGTAGCACTATCCTAATTTGCTCAGTTATTCAGCAGCGGGGATCATGTCAGCTTGTTAATTAGGCAATTAGCGTCTGAGACAGCAACACAAAGAAGCAGGAAAACAATCTATTTTCAAGGTGTAGGTGCACACACACACACAAAGTTATCTAGGGCTCCGACTAGTTCTTTCTTTAGTTTGGGGTTTGTTTTTCTTTTCCAGAATGAAATATAAAACTAAGGCAAAACCTCTAGTCTCAGGTCCCACTGTATAACCTCTCACTCCAAGTCAGTGGGAGTCTGTAGATACAGCCGTGGGCAGATTGTGTCTCTGTGCCTGTGATTAGTGATTTGAGGAGGTAAGAGGAACAAAGAAAAGAAAAACAGAAACAAAACTCTTTTGATGTAGGACAGCTGCTTTTTCATGCTCTGGGCAAATCTGTACCAGGGCTCTAACTTTGACGTGAACCAGCTTTGAAAAGACACACAGTAAAAAGAAATCATGATTACATCAGCACCCATGGTGTGGGCAAGTGTACCTTGCATTATTTGGTCTATTATCAGCCAAGATTGCTGGCAACAGCACCACCAAAAGCCCAGCCATTATCCCTGTTCTAACACGTGCATTGGTGCAAGACCTGCATCTCCCAGAGGTCAGGGAGGGGACATACTGTGACATTCTGCAATGACAACCTGCAGACCTGCCGAAAACTGTGTTGGGCATGGCGACAAATGGCATCCCAACGTTGCAGGCTGTATGAACCATGACCCTGGCAGTGCCATGCATGCACCAACTTGCTTCACAACCAGGGGCAGCCAATGGCATCACAACATCATTCTGATTGTTTTCATTTGTCCCATGCACAAACCACAATTATATTGGGTAGGGTAAGAGGGGAGCTTTTTTTTTTCTTAACTCCAATAGTAACTTTTTTCTAGACTCCTACACACATAATTTAGAAGTGTTTCAATGTGTCAATAGCCTGAAGTGTTAATAGATTATTTGGTAGACTCCAACACTAATCCAGACAAGCATCATGCACAGGCTGAGAAGAAAGCCAGTGGTTGTCAATAAACAACTGAGCCATTACCATCCATTCATTCAGCTTGATTAATGGTTAGGGCGAGAGAGAGAGTTTAATGGTAGCTGCTTCTTGGTGGAAATTTACTACCACTATTTATACTCCTCATCAAAGAAAATTTAAAAAAAATAAAAATTACAGAATAAACTTTTAAGCTGGAAGAACACAACTCTGCTTTGTGATCCTGGGGGGAACAAAGGCTGAATCTGCACCCAGATCAAAGCAGATAAAGCAACTTCAGCCATCCTCAATCATTAAACTTCTGTCACAAGCTTAGCAGTGCCATGAAACCAGCTGTTGGCATGTTCCTACCACTAGAGAGATCCAACAAGAGCACTTTGCCCAACTGCTGTTTGAAATCACTCAAAGCAAACTGGTCTCAGGACCTTCCTGCTGGAGGGTAGCAACGTGAGCAGGAGGGGTCACAGCTCACCCAGGAGAATAACCTTCCAAGTCCAGGTAAGCAGGTGCAGAGGATACACATAAGGTAGAAGCAGGGAACTGGTGTCAGACAACAGGGAGTTTGCCAGGGCTGCTTTTCTAATGTTTGTGCATTTCTGCCAACTCAGACAATATGAAAAGGCACATAATGACTCTGTAAGTGAATGTGTTCAAAGAACAAATAGGCATTTTTATTTTTTAATCCCAGTGTTGCACCCCAACTTCTCCTTGGAGGTAACAGCTGAGGAATTAAGTGCATTATACTGTAAATATACCAAAATGGAAATTTTTCTCTGTAATGGAATGGTTGATCACCTAGGCCAGCTCCTCCATTGATCTACATTCCACGTAGCCTCAGGAACACTGCAAGGGCTGTAAATCAGTGAAGAATAGCATCCTTTGAGTCTCAATCTCCTCAGCCATTCAGAAGTCATGTTAATATGTTGCTGGAGCTGCAATGTACACGAGTGACTGTCAGTCGGAGCTGCTCCAATCAATGGCATTGAGGGAGCGCCCGTGGTTGGCTCCCGTATCGATCACCTTAAAGGGTGATAAACAGTTACAACTCTCAGCCCAGTATCATTGCCTGGACACTAAATGAAAGATTCCAATGCCTTTAAGGCTGCATTTTTTTATTGTTGAGTGTATCTTTGTTCAAACTATCGAGTCTCATAAAATCAGTTTTTCTGCTTTCCCCAAATGATAAAACACCAGGATCTGGAGGACGTGCATCCCTTAAACCAGTAAGCTGAAGGTGCACTCAGAAAAATGATAATAAAAACATGCCAAGTGGCAAAATTTTTTCTTTTCAGGATATTTAGCATCTTTAGGTGGATGCCAGGTTGATTTTTACTTCAACCAATAACACAGGCTGGACACTACTGTGAGCTCATGCCTGCAACAAGCCTGGTGACAGAGGGACAAAAACACAGCTCCAGGGATTCAGGAAACTACATCCTGAGGTAATTTGACAAAGCTAGGACTGGAAGTGAAACCAGCTCGCTTCCATGGATGTGCTTGGTATGTGACTCTGCCAGAATAGAACACATTTCAAAGTCTGCCTAAGTGAAACAAATACAACTCCAAGTTCCTATAGGAAATAGAGTCATTAAAAAAAGTTTAATTTTCTCACAGTCACACTTTCCATGCTAATTTGCACTCTGGAGCATCTAGGAATTTCCACACCTTACCAAAAGGCAGATGAAATCCACTTCAGTATAGAGATAGAAAAATCCATGTTGATTTGTGGCAGTGTAGGCTTTGTATTCATGTATATGAAGAGAAGAGAAAGACATTTCCTCCTACTCTTTCCTTGAAGCTGCATGAATTTTTGCATTTCACATTATAAATGACAGCTCTGCAAGTCTGGCTTGCCCAGTCCCAATACAACAGTCCACCAATGTCTTAACTGGTTAACAGGATTGCTGCACAGGACCTGCCCTTTCTGATTCCCTGTGCTGGTGTTCAGCTGTGCATACTGAATGATTCTTCCAGACATAGTTTCCATTACATCTTTGGAGATGGAACAACTGCAGAAAAATGACTTCCTTCCATTAATGGGAAAAAAACCCCAAAAACAAATAGAAAAAAAGAAAAATCCATAAAATTAGGGGCTAGAGGAGCAAACCAAATGAAGAGACCAGCAGAAACACTCAAGGTAATAAAATCTAAAAATAAAAATGGGCACCACTGCCCCTGAGAACAGCTCTCCCATCACATGCAGCCATTTATGGTTGTGTTCAAATTCTGTCCCTGCTCTGTAAACACTTTAAACTAAATCCATGGAATTTTTTCCCTATCTGAGTCAAGCATGGGACAGCCTTTTAACACTTTGTTTTGTGACCTAAGTCAACTATGACCACCCTGAATTTGTCTTCTGACCAAACCTCCAGATGGGACAAAATAAAGAAATCTCTGCTTTCCAATGGCTGCCTGTACTTTAGTGATCTTTGTGGAGATCCTCATGCAAAAACACACCTGTGAGCATTCTCCTGAGAGGTTTCAAAGCAGGCACTTCTCCATCAGTAACTATTTGCACGTGATAACTTGGAGCTACCACTGCCTTGGTAGGGGTGGGGGAGAAGATTTGAGACTTTAAAAATGTAAGATCCCTTTCTACCACTGTAATAACAAAGACTGAATAAAGAAACAGGCTTTGAGCCTCTTGGGCTCCTGCATTTAGAAGTAGCCACGTAACATGTATATTTGCCCATCGGGGGGTGAGCACTGTGTAGGAGCCTTGTGCACAAATCTTATTAAATAACCTGTGGGATGCACACAAAAAGCCTGTGCAGCTCCTTAAATAAACTAGCATGAACATTTATTTACCATTTCTATCTTCTGTGTCAATCAGCTTCGGGGGAAGAAAAAGTGGGGAAAAAAAGGTAAATTACTGGTATTCAAAATGCCTCAGTAGAGGAACATTGAACTATAGGATTATTGTATCCAGCATTTTTCCATGCAGGTTTTGAGAAGATTAGCTAATCTGTTTACACAGCATTAAGGGTCTATTTCATATGAATCAAATGCAAAAGTTGACCAAAAAAAGTCTAAAATCTCTTTATACTGCAGTGTAGAAACCAACAAACAGAAGGCGGCACTAACCCAAACAAAAACAACTCCTGAACCATTTTGAAAGGCAGATTGATTTTCATAAACTCATTAAAACAATCCCCAATTAGGCATTAAACAAAAGATTCGAGATTCATTTTCTAAAGAAGGAAGGAGAGTCTCCATCCTCACGGCTGACTGGTGTTGTGATTTGCAGAGCTTTAAAAATAAAACTCTGCACCACCCTCCCTCAGCCCTGTTTTAAAATATTGCTTTCCAAAGCAATCAAGATGCCTCCTGGAAGAGCCAAAGCAAACTACAGCTTGTCCTTGAGGATATTAGCTGAGAAACGATTTTTGCAAGCTCCAGTGTAAGGCATACATTGATTTGATGACAGTTTTTGAATCTTTACATAGAGCTGAAGTTTGGCCTTTTTTTCCTAATGTCAGTGTGCCTCCATGAAAGCCCTCAGAGCCACAAATCTTTTGGCCAAACACAGAGAAATAAACTATCAATAATTCTTTTACCATTTCATTTCACTATTCCCACTTCCTGTGCAAATTTTGGGGCCTGCTCCCATTTTTTTTTTCCTGCCATGCTGGAAGCTACCAAATGATTTTAAGGAAAGAGATGACTGTAATTAAGCTTATTGGTTTTCCAAGTTGATGGATTTTTAGAGATTTTTTTTTTAAATGAAATGAAAAAGTCTTTTCTTATCCTAAGACAATTGCCAGCATTGTCCTCATGCTTCAGGGTGGGCACAAGGACTCGTTTAAAACTGCATATAGAAAAGAAGAAATGGAGTTTATTGTCTAATACAAATTTACTTTAACAAAGAAGATGGCAAAGAGTGGGATAACTATTTAAAGAAAATATAAATCATTTAAGAGCTGAACAAGAAAACTTCATGTCCTCCAGCCACCTGGAAGAACCAAGTCTGCTGTGAGCACCCCACTTCCCACTTCCACAGAGTTTATATCCTGCAAAGTGAGAACTTCTCCACAGCTCCCTCATGGCTCCCAGCAGCTTCCACCAGCTGGGGTTTCTCAATCTAGTGAAAATTAAAAAGGTCTCAAAAATAATAATTCACTACTGGGAAATCAGCCAGCAAGAAGACAGGATAGAGAAATCCCAAGGAACAGAAAATTTCAGTGCTCAGCCCCTCCATCAAACCCTGCTGAAGTCAATTAAAAGACTTCACTTTCTGAGGTCTACAACTTACAATGCGAGGAAGGCTCAAAGAAAATTGCTAAGTTGGCTAAAACCTGCTTTTTTCCCATTCTTCATCACCTTCATAGTCAGGTACAAAAATCAAAGAGATCTATGCTAAGAAAACTAAAATATACAGCTGAGAAGAAGGTGTTTCTTCAATCTTGCACCTCTCACGCAGATTCCACAGGACCTTACCAGTGAAACCCAGAAGGATGTATCTGCAATCCATACAGCATTGAGCAGTTGAAGTAAAAGAATATCTATGGCACAATTTCTCTTAAATACATCTCACATCTGTCAAAGCACACTGCAATCAATACTTTTATGACTGTAGCTGCAAGTTGCTGAAGAAACACAGCAGATCTCTTTTAAACTGATATCAGTGAGATATAATGGGCTATCGGAATTAACGTTAGCCCAGTCAGGCATGACAGCTTGGAGTAATGACTAAGTGTCAGCTACTTTGAAAGTTTACATCTCTTTTAATTACCTCGATTACCCAACTGACTGGTTTTCAGCTCGTGTGGCTCCTGGAGGCTACGACTGAACGGCAAACTGCAGCACACACATGTCAGCAAAGTTTTCCACTGAGTTGTAAGGATCAGGTGTTGGTCCTTATCCAACTGCTGCCCCTGCTAAGAAGCTCACTGTACAAAACATCACCGTTCCTTGGGATGGGGAGACATACTCCATTTTTGTTCTCTCACTCAATGTAACAGCTTTTCCAGGCAGTGGCCATTGTGGAAACTCTGTAGATCAAGGAGTTTTCTTACTTCAAGGCCTCTTCTATAGCCCACCAAATTCAGGATGGCTGAAAACCTACTTGTTTTATTTCTAATTAAGGCTTCCCCTCTTTTGTCTCCAGGCTAATACAGCTCTTCAAACCAAGTCCTGTGGGTTACACACTATGCACAAGAACTATTTTCTTCCCCTGTGTGCATGGACAGGCTGGAAATACAAACCTAACTTTTAATGAGTTCTGTTTCCAGCTAAACCACCTTTCACTTTGTCACCTCAAAACTCCCAAAAGCAGAACTTATGTGTGAGGGAGTACCAGGTAAGCACACACCTACACAAAACCCCTTTAATTGGCCAGTCCAGACCTGTGTAAGGCAAACAGGGACCACTGGGACTCTCCAAGTGCTGATTCCAGGGAGGACTACGGAAAATTGCTGAGTGCTGAATTAGACCTTTACTGAGAGATGGCATTTTGCAGTAGGAGCCAGTCAGGGAGCAACATTCTCCACCACTTCTGCTGCCCATAAACGTACTTTTGCCCTCTTAGCCTTCACCCCCCAACTTCTGTGGATTGTATCCCTGGTGTACTCCCCCTAATACATTTTTGAAGCAAGTATTGCAAGAGCTGTGAGGAGATGTTTCCATAATGAGGGTAATGATCATTGCATTTTAATGTGCTGCAATACAGAGCCATGGTTCAGCAGCTTTGTTTTAGAGCAAGTGTTTAAAATAGAGAGCTTTGGATCTATCATGAAATGCATCTGTAACTAACCTTTGGTGCTGCATGCCAGGATTTTCTCCTGCTAAACACTAATAAGGTGTGCTCTGCCTGCCACAAGTGGATGGGGCTCCTCTAATGAGTCTACAGCTACAAAAAACCCAAACCCAAAACTATCACATCACTTTGGACTCATTTTATATATAGTGCCACCTAATAACTCTAATTGTGGCAGAACATTGCCTCCTAGAGATTGATATCCCTACATTAAAAAAAAATCAAATCAGAGTGCAGCAAAGGACAGGGGAGCTCAGAGAAAAAAACAAGATTAGCCATAGATAGGGCCAACTATCAGAACTGTAATAGCGTTATAAATTCCATTCTTTTCAATATATCTGACATCGTATACACAGATAGAAAGTAGCAGTAAAATACCACATACAGGTTCATTACTTTCCTTGCCATACACTGCTTCTTGTGTAGTTTTGTTAGAACAGAAGGAAAGGGGAAGAGACTGTTTAGGCCATGGTGAGGGAGCATTCACTCATCTTTTTTTCAGTGAGAAAAGTGCCTATTTTGGACATGCACAAGAAGGCTCTCACAGGAGAGATGAAGCCACTGACAGCAGCCCTCAGGTGCTATGGCAGCTGTTCCAAAGTCTCTGAGCTGAGCCAAGCCATGAAAATCCTTCTCCAGCTTGTCAGGGCTGAGCCTTGTTAGCAAATTGGCCAGGCAGAATGGGTAAAGTTCAGTTCTCCCAAAAAGTCAATTAAGAGGACTATGAAGGGCTGTTTAGCTGGTCAGTAATAGAATAGAGATTGGCAGCTTTGGCTTGGGAGACAAGAGCCAAGGTAGCCTGGATAATTACCGGGGTTGTGTGAGTACATGATGCTCTTTGGGTTTTGGTTAAGAACAGACAGGTAAGCAAAGCGTGGCACAGCAGGAGACTCAGGATGGCAATGCTCTTAATGGAACACTGCAAATAAACCCCAACACAGCTCTCCTTTGCAGCACCAGGCCCTGTGTGAAGTGTGTTGCTTCTGCTGGGCTGGCCTGACCCCTCCAGCAACCCTGTTATCAGACAGGGGAAACACTGGCCACTGTCCTCCTGCTCAGGGCTGTGCTTTTCCTGAGAAGCAGCTTTTATGCATAAATAAGTAAGTACAGGGAACCTGGGATGGAATCTCCACAAGTGAGATACAACTTTAAAGCAAAGCCTGTGAAAAACCCAAACTGGAAGCAGTTTAACAATTCAGAGTTGGTGAGGGCAGAGAATGGAACAAGGGAGAGAAAGGAGCACAAGACATAAATTGTGAGGCCTGGGGTCAGTTGGAGGAGAATGGATAAGAAATCTCCTTTATTCTAGCTCTCACCTACTGTGATTTGCCTTACAGGAAAAAGAAAAGAACTTTCCAAGTGGGGAAGCCATCAGTGCAAGCTGAATTTTATGTTGGCTACAAAACGACCCTCTTATTAACCCTTCCTCTGAGGATCACCATCAGGTTCTTCCTGCACAATGTCACATCCCTCCCAAACCAGAAAGCCTCTTCCTTTATGAAAACCACACTGGTGTTCAGTGGCCTTTTCCAAAGCATAAACCTGGCAGCTTCCTTGGTTTCCCACAGGAGCCCCAGTCTCACCCCAATCAATCACTTTCTTGAGAACCCCTTGCTATGTCTCCACCTCTCAAGCCATCCAGAGCCAGCTGCCGTGACAGAGGCGTGGGTGCAACAAGCCTGGAAAAAAGGGGCTATACAACTTGGAAAGGTGAAGCATTATTAATGCATTAGAGAGCTAATACAGGAGCTGTTCTTGCTGTCAAACACTTGAGCAATACACTAATCTCACCATCCACATAATTCCAAGCATCTCCCCAGAGGAGCTGAGATTACTGCCTCGGCCACATAAAGGTAAATGTTGCTTTCCCCATTATGATTCTACCCACACTTCCAGCACTGCCTGATTAAAATAACTTGGCCCTGACTTTCACAGTATGTTGAAGGTGACAACATTTTTAGACATGACATCCTTCTCCAATAGAGAGTGCAGTTACAGGAGCCTTTTAATGGCTTTTCCAAAGCAATAACTCTGCAACTTGAAAAAATAAAAAACAACCAACAAACAAAACAACCCAACCAAAAAAACCCCCCTAAATATGAAAAGGCTGTTTTTATTAAGAGCCTCCTTTTCATTAACATTTATAATTTGGAGCTGAATATCATGCTGTGGGTATTGGTGGTAGAGAACTGGGCACTATGGCACTAAAAGCTTCTTTTTCTAGTGATTCATTTTACTGTAAACACCCGTCACTTACTTTAGTTAAGATTAAAAATAAAAAGAAAAAAGATAAAAATAACATTTTGATTGTATGCTCAGCTGTGAGATGTGTCTGGCAATGATAACCTGCCCAGATTTAGAAACAGAATAAACTCCATCAGAAACTTGCATGTTTTTTCTTGAACATGTTGGGGAATTCTACCAAGAGACTTGGAAGCCCTATCCAAAAACAGACTCCTGGAGATCAGAAAGAGTAATTTGTTTGGAAGTTTCACTTGTAGCAAAGCTGCTCTTTGTACAGCCTGTGCGGGGACACTCTCAAGCAGAGCCACCAGCGCTGGCAAAGCTCCCTGGTGGCCTCCCTGCACCTTCCTCAGCTTTCCTGCTATGATTTTGTTTTGTTAAACCAGATCAAAGTTTTGAATCTCCTCACAAGTCATAAAAACACACGCACATTCACAATAAAAGTACTCACCAGCTATCTTGGAAATGGTAGGCATCAAGCTCAAGGAGTTATTTTTCCTTACATCTGTAAAACTTTCTTCTGAAGTAGCCTGGGAGTACAATTTACAAAAAAATTCCGATTCAATTCCCTTTAGCTCAAGGTTTGTCCTTGACTCTTCCAGCAAGATTTTCTTCTAGCAATTTTACAATTTCAAATCACCAACCCTTCTTCCAGAGCTGCTCAGGTGCAACCCCTCTTTAGGCAAGAATCCTTCACAGCTGAGTTGAAGTGTCTCAAATGTCAGCAAACAAGCTACAAAAAGTCATCCTACCATCCACTTGATTTCACTTAAGTAAGGACAACAGAGTTTGGGTTGGTTTTTTTTTCTTTCCCCTAAGTTAATGTGATATTTGCAGATATCAACTTTATATAAAACTCCTCTGTGGCTAATTTTTACAAGCATTTATTCAATAAAGGCATCTTCCTGTTGTCCCAAGATTAGTATTTGCCTCCCCAACACTGCAGCTCAAATATTTTTTTGACAAAAATAGTTACACCTGAACTTACACTTTTTACATAAATCTACCAAGAATATCAGCACATCAAAATCTCCATTTGAATTCAGTGAAACTATTGCTTTTTTCTCCTCTGCTTCATATGGAAGCATTCCTTTAGAACCATACCTTAAGGAAAATTTTGCTGTATTGTGATTAAATTTTCATACAATTTGTAACTACTTAATTGTACTGAAGTCTGGGGAGAGCAGAACCCACTCACCTCACATAAATGAGGCTGTTGGGGACATCCAGATATTGCTGAGAGGAGACAGATGTAATGGTTGAGTAGGATTATAGTAGAAAGGCCACAATTTCTTCCCACTCATCCCAGCCACTAACAGAGCACATCTGAAGGGAGTACAGTCCCAGCTGACAACAATGTGTACAATGGGGAGAAATCTCCATTTCGCAGTTCCCAGGGAGCTGGGGGTCTCTGAGGCCACAGAGCAACTGGGGGCAACTTGGAGCTGCCCCTTCAGGTGCTCTAATTGAGTCAGGGCTGGAGCAGGTGGGGTTTGTGTGCCTGAGACCCGTATTCAGCTCCCTGGAACCCTCCTCTTCACTGAGCACATCTTGAACCTGGGCCAACATACACTGAGCCCAGAAGGGTGCTTGAAGTAGCTTAATTAGGGAGAAGCTTTACAAAAGCTGCTCTTGTTCAAAATAAATCATTTACTAGCATAAAGTTTAGAAACAATTCAATTGGTTTCTACATTTCCGTGCCCAATATCCTCTCTAGAGCTCAGGAGCTCCCTTATAGCTTCTTAAGAAAGAATGAAAACAATGGAAATTATTTAAAAAAAAAACAGCCTGAGACACCAAAATCCAGCAATTAAAAGTGCCTAATATAATATTCATGCTTTCATGTATCAGATGCTCCCAAACTGTTCTTGCCACATGCCTGCATTCATTACAATATGTGAAACTGGGAGTGATAGTCATGGTCTTAAGTCAAATTATCCCACATCAAAAATCAGTCTCTGCTCTTCTACCTCAATCTTGTCACACTGCTGTGGCTCCAAAGTTGGCCACTTCCCTTAATATAATTCTTATCTTTAATGCTTCCCTCCCTTCACCCTCCCTGCACTTTAAAATTGCTTTGTACTGCAAAATGTGGCGAATGAATTTGGGAAGAAGAGGAAAACCTCCCTGCAGTGATCTCTCCTCATATCCAACTGCCAGTTTAGAAACTCAAGGCGTCAAAAATCTCCCAAGTGGCGTTTTCCTCCCATATGTTTTTAGATGTTCCCTCCCCAGAGGTGACCCTTCTGAGTCAGCACATCCACGACAGGAGACACCACCTCCAAATCCATCTGCTCGGGCTGGACACTTTAATTAGCAGGAGGTGAGGGAACGAGGCCAAAGCCTGTGCTCAGGACTGACCCAGGGCCTTCCTCATTTTTACTGCTGCAAACAGAAAGCTCCAGGATTCCCCTCAGATGCTTTGGGAATGCCAAGTGGCAGAAACAGAACTCATCCCAGCTAATTACTGCAAAAGTGGGACAATTAAATGAGTCACAGCCATGGAAATCTCAGCAAACACTTGTCCTTTCACCACATTAAAACCTGCGATTTCCCCTGGGAAAAATCAAAATCATTTCCCTTCCTTTAACATTAATAAAAATCATGTCAGATACAACAGCACAGACTTACAGGAATGTGACTGAGTTTTAGATACGTGGCTTTTTTGGAAAGCTATTCAAGCACATTAAATAACCTTTAATCAATGCAATGCTTTGCACGTGATTTTCTTTTGCATGAATTGTTTAAAGTTAAGAGAGGCTTTTAAGGCACCTTCCAGGTTCATTCCAGTCCTATGATACCTCTTCAAAGTTCACAGCCATGGCTGTGCATTCAAGTGCTGCATTACTGAGAAATGTACATCAGCTGGAAAATCAAATGTTATCACATGGACATATGGACATTATCTGGAAGTGAAGAGCAAGTGAAAATTTTCAACATGGAGAATAAATATTAGGGGAGGATATTATTGTAAATGAACTGGAGAGTTAAATAGCATTATCAGAGCGGAGCAAAACATACTTATTACTATTCCAAGAAAGAATAGGTGGAATTTCAAGGCAGTGGGTAGGCTGAGATCCTTCCCATTGAATTCAATGACAGATTTCAAGAAGAGCAACACAGACAACAAAATTATTCCTTTGAAAAGCAACAGGTTTCCTGCCTTGAAAGTTAAAAGATCTAAATCTCAGAGTGATCACTTCTCTGTGGAAATCCTTGGAAGTGTAACTGTAGTATCGTGCTTTCCCCTGCACATGTAGGCAATCTGCATCACTAAAACCAAGAGTCTCTTTCAGTGCCAAAATAAAGTGTGATTTATCAATGTGCAAATGTCTGCTCCTGGAGGAAGGATGGGCTGTCCAGTTTTAGAGATTACTTCAGAATCGTGGCCCTTTGCACAGAATGCATTGTTTAAGCACTTTGCTCAGGCACTAACGTGACTCAGGAGCTTCCCCTCATGGTGGAAAGAAATTGGCACCTTCTGAAGGTGGTTCAGCCCATCAGAGATCAGGCTCATCCTAACTCAGGGCATTCAAACTTGGTGCTTAAATTTTTGCATGGAAGTTTCTCATCCATAGGTTATTTCCCTGCCTTAACATGAGATGCTGATCACTATTAAAAAAACAGCAGTTTTCACCAAGGGCAGGTGCCCAAAAAAGTGTTTTAATATGCTTTTAGCTGCAGAAAGAGAATGAACTAAGAATCTAATAGGCATCGTATAGTTACAGAGATCACATCAAGAGGCTCTGTATTCTGTCAGGCTGACTAATTATTCCTCTGTATATGACAAATTTCTACTCAGATGAAAAAAGTAAAGTTTTTCAGTAGAATTGTAGCAAGCCTTTAAACCCTGCAGCCTGTGAGGGTTTGCAATGTACCGGACACAGAGTATCAAGGGCATTCCAGGTCTCACTTCATGTCACATCAAGTCATTATTTTCTTTTATTGAAGCATTACATTCCTGGGTTTGGGATGGCAGAAGTTGTGAGGAGGTCTCTGAGGTGCAGCTCTGGGTAAAACGGAGCATCAGGTCATGAGATATTTATCAAGTGATAATGTGAACGACCGAAAAAGAGATGAGGTGGGGACAAAGGCTTCTCCTGCTGGGAAGGTATCGAACACTTGGAGCCGAGGAACAGATAGCTCAGTGGCAGCTGGCTGCCCTGACTCCCTGAAAAATTAATCACTGCAGATAAATGCATAAAAAGACAACACCTCAATCTGTTTTCCACTGAGGTTGGTGGCACAATTCCCATGTCTTGTTCTTATCCACCCTCCAATCTGTGCCACGAGGCCCAGATGTGCTCCCAGCAGTCCTGTTGTTGTGACAGAATAACTCTGCTGGCACCAGTGGGTTTGTGAGTGGTGCCTGTGGGGAAAATCCACAGGACCCATGTCCCACCACTGTGTGCCCTCCCCTTGCTCCCCCTGCACACTGCAGAATGAGTCCCCAATGTTTGAGCCTTTGCAGTGTCAAACTTCCAGGTCTGGCCAGTCCTGTGGTGTGAGCAGGCAGCTCTCCTGGAGGAATTTGCCTCTATCCTTCCAGACAGAAGCAAAAATCCTTCCTGATTTATAGTATATACACGGAAGGTGATGGAGTTGTGATGAACAAAGAGCTTTACCATCAGCTTTTCCTTCTGTTCAACAGAAACATTTGGAGCACTAGAATTCTTCTAAGACTGGAGGAACATGACTCTCTGAGCTGCTGTTATTTTCAGTAGCAGTTTCTAAGAACAAGAATTCCTTACACACAAAACAAGAGCACTCAGTGATTTCAGAATGAGGACATGAGCAAGCACCAGAGTAGACCTTGCAAATATATCTTGGTTTAGAAAGTCATTCTATGAATATTTTAATTGATAAAACCATACTTTAGAAACGTTCATAGAAAATTAACGCAAGTGGAACACAGAATAGCCAAAGGAAATTAATTTACAAGTGTGATGGCATGAAAACTCCCAGGAGACACTGAGCAATTGAACTAACCCTAGTTATGAGTTGTCTCTGTGCTTTCAACATCAGCATCAGGCTTGGAAGAAAAATTCTTGTACCTGCAGCAGAACAGCAGATGCATAAAAGGCTGATAATGAAGCCCAGTTAGATATCTTTCTACACTGGTAAAAGTATTTCTTGCACTTGCAGCATAAGCACCAATCCTGGGGGAAACTGTAGCACATTCCACTCCAGGATAAGTTCACATCACAAAGTACTTTTACAGTTTAAATAGGACAACGCTACTTACATTAGGAAAAAGAACATTTAGCAACATGCAGCTATGTAATTATGGGCTGCCAGCAGCTCATATAACTCTGTGCTGGCATATCTATGGAGCAGACTCACATTTACTGGGACAGCTTTTTGGTTTAAAGAAAGATGATTGTAAAGACAACACCTGACTAAAGCACGGGCATCCATAGGGAACAGGTCTGTGGAAAAGCAAGATGGGATGCTGGAGGTTTTCCTACCTTTTGTCCTGATCTCTCCATAAGGCCACCATTCCCCTGCCTCCAAATCCCACCACATCAAACAAAAGTACATTCAGAAGCAAGAAGGTTTTCTGGATGTTCAGCCACATTGGAAAGGGAGCTGCCCAACAGCAGGAACACGTTACTTGGAAGCATAAGTTATGTAGCTGCTTTTTCTCAAGGAATAAAATTGTTAAAGGGGTGAATATTATTTTTTGTGCTAACAAGAGTAAAAGAGGTTGAATTAAGTAACAAAAGAGCCACTATATTTGATTACCAGATAAAAATGTACATGTAGCAGTAATACCCAGAACCCAGTGAAGCCAAGGAGGCTTTGCCATTGGCTCAACAAGCCAGGGGTTCTTCTGTGTATAAACAAACCCACAAACATTTCATAAATGATTGCAATCAAATCCAAATAAATATATTTAATAGACCAATCTTCTCAAGACTCAAGACTGAAGAAGCTCTGTAAAATGACACGTGCTTGTGCATATAAAATATGGTGAAAAAAGGACTCTTTTCCCCAATGTTTTAAATTACTGAATACTCCAGACTGCTTCCTTTGATTTTAATCTGAAAGGCTGAATTTGCAGATTGCCTAAAGATAAATGAGTACTCGTCATCTGTCCCACTAACATTTTTCTAAGATATTGCTTCTCCTTTTGGCAAAGCCGCTAAGATTTGCATCTAGTTTTTGTCTGCTGTTGTAAAACTGAATTTGTTTTGAATGACAAATAATTCATTACAGAATTCATTTTTTAACTTTTCTTGCCCGAGACACCTTTTCAGTGGTTTCAGGGCATTGTTCTAGCCAAAGTATCAAATCCACTCTTCTATTTATTCCACCGTGCAGTTCTGTGTTTTGCTCTGGCAAGCTTCCAGCTGAATTAATTTGACATCCACTGATCAATCAAACTGTCTCATTACTACCTTCTGCCCGCCTTGTCATCATGGTCCACTGTTGACAAGAGTAAGAAATGAACATCCACAAGGTCACCTTCAGAAAATGTTTCATTTAATTGTAGTAGACCCACTGCTAAGCCCTGAGGTTATCTGCAATGCTCCTGTGTGTCTCCCCTTTCCTTTTTACATGTGTAGTGAATAATTGTACGTAGCTCAAGCCATTCACAGGTGGAGTGACTCCAGCAGAGTTATTTAAACAGTGGCCTTAGTAATTACACTGAGGATTGTTTTATTTCAAAAACCTCATGAATGACAGGCCAAGCAGACCATTCAGAGAAAAGTATTCAGAAAAGGGTACTGAGGAAAACCTGACAAAACTCTCAGTGTGGTATTATTTATAGTCATTACACAACAAAGCCACTTTCCTTGTTTTATAGTAAATTATTCCAATTAATTCCTGCTTATGAGTGCCAAGTGATACGGTGCAATTTGCCAAAAAGGCAGTAGCATGGCTCACCAGAACAGATGCTCTGCCAGAGGACCTGCAATTCTGATTTTCATTCTCCTGAATTGACACCTGTAGCAATTGCTATGAACTTCTTGTGCAATTAAACCTCATGTGCCCTGTGCAGGAGTTAAAGCATTTGGAAGGATCTGAGTTGGTTTAAATTTCCCATAGGAAGACACAATTTTTAGGCATTTACAGTATTTTGTCATGGAGATATTGTGGCTCACATTTTACATGAATGATAGTGCATTAATACACATTACTGGAAAGGGAACTGAATTTCTTTGTATTCTCTTGAGAGCAAAACAGCACAGGTTTGGTTATCTTTAGTTACACATACTATGGATTCTGGCTTAGGAACATCCTGACATTCACTGGCATCTAGGACCACATAACACCGATCACTGCACACCATTAGCATTCCAAGGCAGCACAGTTATACCAGATTATGGAACTGATACTTCAGACTGGTTGTGTTTGGAAAACACCTAATATTCCTCAGGCTTGTTGTAAGGTTTCAGCTACTGTGGTGGAAAAACAGGTATGATCTGATAGATGTGATTCATTTATTTCAACACATTACATCTTATGTTGAATTTCTTATCCCATTTTTCTTCTACTTGTTAGAATTCTTTAATGAGAAAGTAATTTCCATGTTGCATATAATGTCTTTTTCCTTAACAAAACTTTGCTCTGTGTTAGGTGTGTGTGTAGATTGGACACTGCAGATGTGCAAATTCTTAATTAATAATGACACAAGCACTGCACAGAAACTCCATCACTGTCACAGACTTGGGAAGGATGTTTTTATATGACAGAAGCTGTAAAGGAATGGGGTGGATGTTTCAACAAGTCAAAGTCATAAGAATCCTTGGGACCAATTTACTATGTCCTTAGAAACCAAAGGGTATCATTAACTTTAAGAGGAAAGCTCACTTTGCAGTAAAAGAGAAGCCATCAAACTGGAGATGGGAGAGTTAAAGGAGTTATTAAAAGGCTGGAAGTGGTTTGGCAGGAAGCCTCCTGGTTCACTCCCCAGATGCAAAGGGGAGATGAAGTATTGCCACTCCAGTCCCAGAGGAGAAGCTCCTGACCTACAAAGAACTTGTGAAAACAAATGGTTGGGTCTGCACAAGGTGTATCTGAAGTAGAAATAATAATCTGCGAAACTATGAGGGTAGCAGAGACAAAGCTGAAGGAACAGGAAAAATTAGGCCAACAAAGGTGATTTTGTTAATATTTATAACACTGATAAGAACAGTGTTAATTCAGTTCTGAATAAATGCATTTGGGTCTCTCATTATGGGCAGGTGGGAAAAAATACTTTTTTTCTTGACACTCAGGGTAATACCTAATGCAAAAAATATTTTCTATGCTACTGGATCAGGAAAAAAAGGGTTAAAAGGAAGTATTTTGAGTAAAAAACCATATTCCATCTTACTTGAAATGAGCAATTTTGTATGTTTAGTTTTCTACCTGATCACACAATCAAATGCAGTCTGCCCTCATGACTGCAAATTATAACAATTCCGTGGAAACTGTGCCAAAACAAGCTGCTGAAATCATCCTGCTGTATTGGGTCCGTAGATGTATCTATCAAACCCAATATTCATGTCACAGTCTGAGTAAGGGCCACCTCTTAAATCCTTTCCACCACACTCATTCCCACACCACACGATGGGCCACCACCCACTGTCACTGCCGGACAACAAGGGAACCTCTAGGAAACAGAACTAATGTAGTGAGGAATAAAACCAAAGCTTTTTACCCCATTTTTAATCAGTTTATGTAAATTTGGAGGCTGGTAGCTTTTCTGCACAATTTTCTCTTGGCCAACTGATCAGGTTGGTGGCAGAATAGAAAAGGCTTGTGAGAACATCAGTCCCACAGGACACGGAAATAAGCTTGTGAATCACTTGCTAAAATATCAAAGAAGAAGGGTCATGGAATGCTTAAAATAAGCTTACACATTAAAGAAAAGTGGGCTTGAGTATTTTAACAAGGTATTACATTATTTTCATGGTGCTATTCTGAAAACAGGTTGCAGCTTAGAGAAGTACTGACTCATTTCATTTTTAAACTGCCATTGGTTTGGATGACCTTCACTGTCACATCTCCTGATTTTGAGCCATGGGATAGGCATTTAGGTACCATGATAGAGAAAGGAGAGCAAGGCAGACATTTTACTTTGAAATATGATTCACGACCTTGCTGTGATGCAACTCCATAGAAAAGTGCAGAAGACTTCCTCTAGCTTTGACACTCTGAAAAGACATCCAAATAAGAAGTCATGGGCTTTATGTGACTCTTGAGAAATTACTGATTTGTTCCAAGGAGCCTTTAATCAGTGGTGTAAAGTGCTGTGGGACATTACAATTACATAGAATCACTGAATGCTTTGGGTTGGATGAGAACTCAAAGATCATCCAATTCCAACCCAGAGTTTGCAGCCTCCATTTCCACAATTTTTGTTGCATATTCTTTTCGCTGCTTCCACTGTGCAGGTTGCTGTGTGGTCTGCCAAGGGTGTTTCAAAGATCTATTTGCTCTCAGCAAAGAAAAGCCTCTCCAGCCCTGGATTACAGGTTCCAAGCCTCTGGCTCTCAGCCCTGCACCCTGAGCACCAAGCCCAAACTCATTAATTGAAGCATAAGTGCAAGAGTACAATCATGTTTCTACTGGGTGTCAAGAGAGATCTTTGTTGACATCAAGGGAATGCTTGAATTTTGTTTCCTACAGTTAAAACTATAATAAACTGAGAATCCTTTTATTTTCTTTCTTATTTACAGTACAGAGTTGCAAGACAGATGGTAAGAACCCATATAGCATAAAGAACAGGGTAGCTTTAATTGGCATTTCTGTTAAAAGGATTACTGTTTGATAAAGGCTCGTATTTTCTCCTGCTAAAGGGAGGAAATTGGATCTTTGATGGAGGTTTAGGATTGTGACTGAGGAAGGTATATACATCATTCCTGGGATGGATAGTTTATTTACAGCTGCCTGTGTAGCATTAGTTTATCAATTACCTCTCAAAATATGATCTATCTATCTGGAGGGAAAAAAAAGCATTGTTTTTATTGTCTCTAATGTTCAGTTCTCATGGTTGTTGTTATTCCCAGCTGCAATAAAATAGTTCTAATGACAGAAGTTTCAAGGTGTTCTGCAAAAGTTTTACTGCTGTCAGCATAGCGCCAGCACACATCTCCTCTCCATCCCTCAATTTGTGTGATACTTCTTTCAGTTTGCACTTATATTCATAATGATGAGAAAAGAAATGTTGAGGGGGTTTTTGTCCCAACAGATCAATCTATGTAGCTTTGAAAATGTATATGTTTATATAAAAAAAAAATAACCAAGTAAGAAACTGCCAAGAGGACTGAATTTGTCTCACTGAAATTGAAGACAATCTGTCATACAAAGCCCATAAAGGAAAAATCCACAAAACGCCCATCAGACATACAAGAGGATGCAAAACAGATCCCAAAGTGTTTCTCTCTCTGAAACCTCCTAAGGATTCATAAATCTCTCAGCAGCCATTGTTTGTGCACAAATCTCACACAATGCCTCAAATCTTTCCATCATGGGATTCTAAGAGGATCAAATCTGATCCCAATTCACCGTATTTCCTTCCCTTTGCTCACTGAACTCAAAATGCTGCTGTTCTAACATCATCAATAAACAATCACACTTGCTGAAGGACACCTTTTTCTCACCTACCTCTGTTAAATGGAAAGATAATTTTGGGGCATTTTCTCCATTGCCCTTGATTGGTGACAACCCCATCTCCATGAAGGCTGATCTTTTCTGCTGTGTTCATGGGAAGTTGCAATTTTATTTCCTTGTGGGAAGCAGTTGGGGTGTGACTATTCTGAATGAGCTCAGAATATTAGGATGCAACATAATGATGCCACGAGAGCAACCACCCACCACAGAGAGAACAGTGAGCAAGACCTTGTTCTTACCAGTGACAAATCCAAATGGAAAGAGTAACATCTTGGAACAGTCAACTGTGGCTATTTCAGTGACCTCTGAAGTGTAAGACCTTCTCTCTGAGAACGATTTCTCACAATTTTCCCTATTTTCTCCTTCTTTAGCTCACTGTTCAGGTGTTGGTAAACGAAGTCCTTGCCACGGCAAAGGTTGTGAGCATGTGACTAACATTAAAGTGGCCTGTCAGCAGCCTCCAAGTGGATTTCATCATGGGACTACTGAGGTGCTTAATGTGCAGCGTGAATTAATTGCTCTGCCAGTTTAGAAGGTCTGTTTGCCATGTTGTGCCTGTATTACTGCTGTAAGTTAAATTACCACAGTCTATAAAACACCTTGTAGTCCATTTCTTCCGGATGAAAGGAGCTATGCAGAATAAATTGCAGTTTCTGAAACACAAACACCCACATGAAATGATTATGGAAAAAAAATTACAGGAAAATGGTTGTAGATATGTTTCCGTTCCACTTTAGTATTTCAAAATTCAGTGTGTTCTCTTTGATCAGATAATTCTCTCTCACTAATTTTCAAGATTCACAATCACCAATTACAAGTAAAACGTCAAAATAACAGGAAGGCAAAGCACCAGGTGTATCATTTGTCTATCAATAAGCTATATCTATTCATAACTAAATTCACAATACAGCTCAGATACTGCATGTCAGAAATCAAGGTAAAAAAACTTCAAATAAGCATATTCCTACACTGTGAGCAACCTGATTCAGACTAATTTTAGAACATGTTCACTGTACATTAGAAGAAAGAGACAGAGCAAATATGTGTATGCTAATACGGTCTTCAATCCCACATTTCAAGGGGCATAAAAGCATGTCAAGCTCTTCCATCTTCTTTGGCTGGCCTACAAGGAAATCACATTAGTAAGTGGCATAAAATCATTCCATTTCGAGCAGTAACCTGACCCCTTGTTTTCAGTTGTGTCAGAACTGAGAGCTCAAAGGTACAATGGGAAAAGATGGCACCCTGGAGACAGATAGATCACACATTTTTTCTATCAATCAAATAGTCTTTGTGCTCAGGTGGACTGAATTCAAGAACGTGGCTCGAATTAGATTTGCTGTCATAAACTGAGCTTCAGTGTTTGAGACAGCAACTACACTTTCATGCAAGAATTAAGAATGTTTCATTGATGTGGTGGATGCAACACACTGGTATTTGGATCATCCAAAATGGCTTAGAATTGAGCAGAAAAATGTGAGGTATTAAAGTATTCTGAGGAGGTGTATCCATATATATCCCATAATGTATTGTAACCCTGTCAAGAAATATTGCGGGTGGACTTGTACATGTGCCTCAAGGTGCTGGGCAGTCTGGACACTAAAACCCCCAGAGTTCCTTGAAGAAGGAAAGGCTTAAGATACTGAGTGTCTATGTTTACTCTGTTTGGCATTTGAAAACATTTAGAAACCAGTGTTTGACTGATACTATCCTGTAATCAGTTAAACTGACATCCTCAGTCTTATGAGAAAATTCAGAAACAAGTTTACCTGGCAATTTGGGGGAAATGATGTAGAAATTATTTGCTCTCTGTAATTCAGGACAACAAAGGGGATGGGCTAAAGATGCAGTTTTTTCCATAGGTAGAGAGTCCAATTACAAAATTAACACTTAAAGCGTGGATGGAAGAAGGTGACAAATGAAGAGTTATGGCCAAGGGGAAGGTATTTATGGCTGATATTTGTAAAGACATGCAGAGTTATTGCAGCAGAAATACACACAAGGTTTCCTCTTGATGGCTGGGGCTGCAAAGAGGAGGAAACTCAAACATCAGCAGCTGTGGGTTGGCTTGGGAATTGAGATGAAGTTTCTGGTAAAATAAAGAGATGAATCCATGAGAAGGTTATGCAAACCTTAATCTGCTGGATAGTGCCATGGACAGCTACTGGATATTCAGTCCTTTGGGCTGTATTGCCTGATCCATTGAACTGAACTGGGGGAAAACGAGACGACATTTGTGCAGTGACGTGTCTCACGATGGGGAGGTGGGTATTTGTGATTAATTTCTCCTTTTAATTACATATAATAAGGAATATATATATGCAAAATATAGATAGATACATAAAAGTCTTTGCACCTGGTCCGTGGGAGCACTGCAAACTTGTAAATATCATTTAGTGATATTTAACAAACCAGCCAGGGTTTGACAAAAATAAACAGCACCAGTGCGAAAGAAAGCAAGAAATTTCATTAAACAACATCTTATGAAATGAGTTATATTTAACTTCCTTTAAACAGAAAAAAACTCCTGTGCCTTGGCACAGAAACTGTGGTATTTTTCTTGGCACACGCTATAGGTTATGTCTCGTGCAAACAAGAAAACTTTGGTTCTTCATTTAAGACTTATGATTTAGCATGAATTGAATTTTCAATACATAATTATATCTATAACATGAACACAAATATAGATTTTTGGTTACATAAATATATATTAAAAACCTTCAAAATATACATATACACATTTCAAACGTGCACATCTATATGCACATATGTGGGTAAGCTTGACTTTCAAGCCTGTTCCCTAGCTACCACAGAAAAGGAATTCTGATACATTTCCAAAGCTGGGCCTCCTATCACAAGCTTTTCCCTTGGAGTCCTGTAACAGAAAAGCAATTTCAAAGCACTGGGACTAGGTTTTCAGTCTTCAGCTGGGGAAAATCAGCCCAACTCTGTGTTCACTACAATATGGAAAGTCACCAACAGGTTGGACAGTGTATTCAAAGCCTCAAAAACTAGCTTTGCCACACACCAGTTCATGCAGGGGAAAATTTGTGAAACTCTGAAGTTGAAGACTCCATGGCTGTTGACCTGCACAGGGCTCTGGTATCACCAGTATTGCTGTTACTGGTGGCAAGTAACAACTTAGAAGTGCTTCTGACTTTGCTGGTGACATAAAACACGTATACCACACATGCTGTAGTGCTCCTTCTGAGCATCCTGATGATATTAACTCAAGCACTAAAGTGTATGATAAATGTATTTATATAAAAACAAACAAATAAATAAATATATCAATCATCTATATCAAGGCAAGCATCCTCAGCAAAGTCTAACATAGACAAAAGCCACGACCATCTTCACCAAGATCCAGTCAGACAGCAGGAAGGTGAAGTGGCCAAACTCAGAAGCCAGTCTAGGTTTGCAGGCATCTCCCAAGTGTCCTGCTCAGCTTCAATGGCAATAACCCCTCAAATGAAGTAATCCTTTCTCTATTCCCTGTCCTATTTCCACTATCAGTCTAGAGATTTAGGAATTCACTTCCTTGGTTAGAAAAATGCCATTCCATGCAGGCTGAAAGGTAAGTTAAACTTCCCTTAAGCTGTTTTCCTCTCTGGAACTCCTACGTTATTGTCATTATGCTAATGAAGTCCACTCAGGTTGTGTGAATGCTCTGCTGTTTTTTTCATAAAAGATATATAACAAAGAAGTAAATTTCGACAGTGATTGATTGACAGCTGTCAAGTAACACACAGGGCAATTCAGCTACCAGGAATTGCTGCTGTTTATCTGAGCACCATAAAAACCTATTCCAAAAGCTGATGTTTGTAAAAGGATCTTCTGAAGCAAGAGCTGGCAAAAAAAAATTTTTATCATTTCATTTGCTTTCCCCTAGTTTTCACAGGCGAGCTAAAGTTAGCAAGGCTATGCTGTTCTGATCTGAAATTTATGTAAAGAAAATCTATTACCAGTGTGGATTATTGGCTGATTTCCTTGAGCCAAACCTTCATCATTACCAGAGTCTTACACACAAACACTAACTATGATGTGCAATATTCTCATGACTCTTTCTGGAAGTATTCAATAAGTTGGATGCAGATCTATATCTGGCAAGAATCAGCATTTCACTGCAAATCACCTCATAGTAGGGAATAATTTGCCATAAATAAAGCATTAGATTTTTCTTCTTTGTGAATTATCCACAAGCAGATTACCATTTAAGCAAGCATATTTGTTGTGCACAGTTATTTTCCCCATAACTTCTGTAAATAATTAGTGTTCTTAATTTTATTTATAAGTGGTCAGACAGAAGTTTACAATATCAGAAGCTGGAGTGGGATATGGTTAGCACTTGCTCAGTGGGAGATAGAGAATGTTCATGTCAAGGTTATGTGAATTCTTGTTCTCTTTTCCAAATTAAATAGGTTTCTTTTTCCAGAATCCTAACATAGCCCAACATACTTTGCCATTTCCAGAAATGCTCTCTGTCTTTCTGGGGACTAGAAAGAATGACAACATTTGGTCACAGTCCTCATCTATGATCTCGGGCAAGTCTCTCAGGAATCCCTTGCCTCTTTAGGTCCCTAATTAAATTTAAAGGCTTGAGCCTTAGGGCACATCTATATTATAGATAATATCCAATGCATTGATCCCTGTGCTAAGGCCAAGCAGCTGATTAACTCTGCTCTCTGTGCCTGCTGCTCCTGGGCCTGAGCCAGCTCTCCTGCTGGATGGATGGGGGAACTGGGAATGCTCCCTTGCTCCCTGCTGTCCCCCAGAGTCAGGGAGGGCACAGGATTCCCTCCAGCACAAGGCAGCTGGAAGGCTGCAGTGAAGAAGTGGGGTGCTTGAACTCCAGCCTAATGGAAATTAAAGGATCAAAAATTCCACTACTTTCTATTATTTATTAAATTGTCCTATTAAGTTGTGACAGTTTCAGTTCTTAATTTGACTATAAAAGAGATAAAATATGCACATGTATATAGATCTGTAAACCAAAGCAATATTTCTTTACAAAAGGGATTGTCTATGTAAAAACTCCTCAATTAACACTTTAAATCATTAATCTCAATTAAATCTTTTATTAAAAGGATCTCAGCTGACCACAGAAAATAGAGCACTACCTTGGCTGCTGCAGGAATGCTGATTTACTCCACTTCGTTTTCTTTCTAATGATTTGGAGCTGTCGAACACGACACTCCCACACTCCACTTGTCAAAAGCTCTGATCCAGAAAACATTTTGAGGACAGAAAGTGGAGAGAGGACTCCCAGTCGTGCTGGGGATCTGCCAAAGCAAGTAGTGGTGCTGTACAGCTGGGAAGACTATGCTTAAAAGATTTAGCATTTGTTAGTTGCATTTCAGACTTCTAAGAAATGAATAAAGTTATTTTCGGCAAATGCAGTCTAATGATGCCACATAAAGTTGGTACCAGAGTCTCAGACATAAAATTTTAAATAAACTAGAAGAAAAACATGGCATTACTTATTTGTTCAGTCTCAAAACAACAAGATTGGTTGTTGCTTCAGCTTTTTACAAGTCTCATCTTTTCTGCTGTATCATGAGAGAGCAGCTAACAAAATAAACATGCTAAAAGACCTTTTTTGCATTTCCTACTTAATAAAAGCTTCCACTGCAATTTAGCCATAGGAAGTCATCCAAACTCCCTTCATTTTCTGTTCTTGAGAAAGATGCCAAGGTCATTAGGTGCCAACAGATACATTTAAATGCCTACAGAGGTTGAGCTCTTAGGGAATTGGATGCCCAGCTTAATTACTAGTCTTGAAAATTGCTATCTCTATCTGAAGATGGTTTTGTAACCTTGAAAATTTGGCCTTAAACTACTCCTGAAAATGAGATTTAGAGACATAATATAGTGTTGGCATTTCATCTGGGATCTCAATACCAAAGAATGGACGCCTATTATTGAATAATTAAGGAAAAAATATAAATTATTCAATAGAACTGTGTTTTCCTTCCCAAAGGAAGCTGTTATATCCCCAATCTGAGCCTGCAGAGAAACAAGCTTCTGTCCTGCTGAGTTACAGCCACCCCAAGCTGTATGACAGCAACTGCTGCAACCACTCCACCTCCCCCTTGTCATCATCTCTACCACAATGAACACGTGCACAGGCTGCTGCTCCCAGGAGGGCAGCACGGGGATGTGGAGCCAAGAGAGGAGGCTTCTGCTCAGTTAACCCCCCCCTCCTGAATTGTCCTCTGGATGGACCTTTCTCTCCTCACTGTCCAGACTGCCTAGAGGGATTTAAAATCCTTTACGTGGGGTTAATTCTGCCCTAAGATTGTCCAGCCTCTTGTCAGACAAGCTACCACCCACCCCTGCAAAAACAGTACCTGACACTCATTCCAGCTGCAGCCCCTCTGCCTTGATGTGTGCTTAGTTTCTAAAAAATCAGCTCTGCTATTCAGGAAATGGGGCATGGACATCAGCCACCCCAAGGTGACAGCAGCCACCCCAAGGTGACAGCAGCCACAGAAACTCCTGCATGATGGGCGCTGTAGGAGAGTACAAAGTTATCATAGTAGCACAAAATGGTTTGGGTTGGAAAGGAACTTAGAGATCATCTTGTTACAAGCCCCCACCACTGGCAGAGACATCCTCCACTATCCCAGGTTGCTCCAAGCTCCATCCAACGTGGCCCTGGACAACTCCAGGAACAAGGCAGCCACAGCTTCTCTGGGCAACCTGTGCCAGGGCCTGCCCACCCTCACAGGAAAGAATTCCTTCCCATCTAACCCTGCCCTCTGACAGTGGGAAGCCATTTCCTTTTGACCTGTCCCTTCAGGCCCTTGTCAAAAATCCCTCTCCAGCTCTCTTGGAGCCCCCTCTTTAGGGACTGGAAGGGGCTCTGAGGTCTCCCTGGAGCCTTCTCTCCAGGACTACTTTGAGCAGTGATAGAAAGCACATTTCCTACTCCCCTACACTGGCAAAGGCAAATACGAAGGTCCCAGTACTGGCCCCAAAATAGCAGCTTTTTCCTCTCCTCACCTACAGGCTTGATGACTTGTGCCAATACCTAATTAATTAATTAAGGTTATTTGAGGTCGGGGCCTGGAATCTGAGCAATTAAACTGTTTGCTCCCCTGCTAAAACCAACCAAGTGCACAAGGCGAGCTGCCAAGGTTGGGATTAGTGAAATTTGACTCGGGCAAGGAGGTGCCTGTGTCTGTGCCATGCCTATGCCAGTGCTTGTGCCTTTGCCTGTGCCTGCCCCTCCTGGTGCTGCCACACTGTGCCGTGGGCTTGGGGATGGCACAAAAGAGGGAGAAAGGAGTTCTGCTAACTTTTGTTTTAAGGATGACTTTTCCTGTCCTTACCATGAATTTGAACACCTGGTATTTTAATTTTAAAGCCCAGCTCTTGAAATGGGGTGATTAGATACAAGATCTCGCCTTTGACAAGACAGTCTTTGTGGGTTCAAAGATGAGCTTGAAAATGAAAACTGATTAAAGCCTGAAGGGTCAGAGCCAAGGATGGAAATGAGAGTTACCTGACATGGATTTCTTTTTAAAGATCACACGCATTTAATCCTATTGCATGATTTCTGACTTACATAATTTAGTGGAGCAGAAGCAGATGTAGTTCATGGAGGGACAAAGGAGACCTGGGCTGGGTGAGGAGGGGGAGCAGGGGCTGATCCCTGGACTCTGTGATGAAGGTGCCTGCTGGGGTGAGCTGCCCCCCAGCCCCAGGCATTTAGCGCTGCCTGGCCTGGCATAAATATATAAACAGACAGATCACTCGTGCTGTAAATAGCAGAGAGCTCCCAGCTGTGAGGATGGTACTCATCGCTTTAAAAATTAATAGTATTTTATTGTGAGCATTTTTTCTGCAAAAGCTCTTCATACTCTTCAGGAAGATGAGCTGGAGAACATCCTAAATGCTGCTATAAACAGCACACGAGCATGCAGCTCATGGACATCATATGGGCACAGCTTGACAAACCCCTTGGCACTTGGATCTGGATGGATCATGCTTATTACTGCTCAGATTTTCTGTCATTCTCAGGAATCTCTGTACTGTGCACTTGTTGTTACTTAATCCAAACTTGTTGTTAAGTGATTCAGAAAGTTTTTAGAACTAAAAGAGTCCATTCCCACCTTCTAAAGTTAAGGGTAATCCTGTGCATGGCTAGAAGGGTTGTCCTCACAGGATTTAATTCCTATTATTGCCTTTTAGGCTTTCTAAGATACAATAGATTAAAGGTCATTTAAATAATTATAGTTTATACGAAATTAAAATAGCCTTGATGGTACATCCCTAGATGCACAATTTTAAATAAACTTTTTCAAATTAAAAAACCCAGAGTTATTTGCTCTGAAAGATTTACATGACCCACTAACCCCTGCAGTGTCATGCATCTTAACTAATTAACTATGCTCTTTATTGATCAGAAAAAACCCCACTACAACAAAACAAACAAATAGCAGAAAAAACCCACAGGATTTTTCTAAATTAAGCAATTATTTAGGAAATGGTTTTGATCAGTTTACAAGAAGAACATGCAGAGCCTCAGTGAACCTGGAGCCTGGAGGCCCACCATGGGAATTTGCCTCCTGGGCAAAACAGAGAATTGGAAAAACACTTCCAGAAACTGAGTTTCTACCTCCTGTTTTAAGGGCCTCCCCTGGCTTCAACCTGGAACTGCTCTGCTGTGATGGCACAGGGATCAAGTCTTCCTTTCTGCCTCTCAGCAGTCTGCACTGGGGCAAAGGAGGCAGAAGGAGCCCAGCAAAGAATTCTTCATGCCCCGCAAGGGCAGTTTTAGAGGAAGAAGAATAGCAATGTATTTCTTCCATCATCTGGCAAACAATGAAAGGATTATGGTCGTCAGGAAGCATTTTTGGAAGTAAAATCTGCTTTGGCATCCCTGAAGACAACATCCAAGGTTCACATACTTTCTTCTGCAATGCCACATCACCACAGACCCATTTCCTCACCAGTTTGACTCACACTCCCCAGATATTGATACACGAGGTGCAACATGGAGACCTGACAAGGTCATGGGCAGATCTCCACACAAATGCTGCAGCTGAACAGCCTCACCTGCTCCTCAGGGAGCTGACATGGTAAGCTGTGACCGGAAAACCTGGTGATCACCCTCCCTCTAGGTAGGGTCATGATAACAATCTTGAGAAGCCCTTGTAGAAAAGCCATTAAATAAAGTCATAGATACAATTCCCTTTTGTGTTCCCCCCACCCAAATTTTTACTACATAAATACTGCATCATCTGAAGGCCCAGCAGAGCTTGAATGCTTTTAACCCCACGGTTCTCCTTTGGTCCAGCATAGGCCTAAAGTCCTAAATTCCTTCTTTGCTCATCCTCCACACACGAGAGTGGGTTTGATGCAGGAGAGCTTGAGTAGCTGCTTGATTTATTTAGGCATATTCTTGTCATTCTCAGTGAATAGCTGAGCCAAGTTAGACTTAGGAATATATTTAAGTATGGGGCCAGAATGAGGAATGCAGCTGTAGCAGAACATAGTGAAAACATGGTTAAAACTATGTGGCAGATACATGTTACAAACAAGTAAACCACGATGGCCAAGCTGTCATCTGTACAGATGGTTTTCCTCAGCCAGAATTTTGCTTTATTCTGACACATAAAAAATTAAAACACCTTGCTAAAGAATCCTCTGGTTTACAAGACAAGCTGTTCTGCATAGAATATAAATGTGTTGGCTGCTTCATTGGCAGTCTGTGCTTCAGATTCATTTTTTTAAGATATAATGTCTGAAGCCATATTTCCCTAGTGATAAAAATCCCGTTAGTAATCCTGACAAAATCCTAAAGGGCTAAAAAGCAATGAAGAGGATTTCTAATGGTAAGTTATAAATCCTTTTAGAGAATATCTTGCTTTAAAATAATTCAGGGAAAAAAGAATCTTAGGAATGAGGGAGTTCTACTTAAAAATTCTGTGTCGAGATCAAGGACACTTAGGAGGTCTCTCCCTTCCTAAGGCAAGGAGATGACACTGAGCAGCAGCTTTGGCTGGTCACTGGGCCAGGGAGGTTCTGGGTACCTGAGGCAGGATAAGACAAGCAGAGATCATTTGTTCAGTGCTGTCTGTAATCCCACCTTCCAGGAAATACATTGAGTTCTCCCCATTAGGTCAATAAGAAGAGAAGTCAAGACCATGAGTACAGTGATGTGTGCAGCTGCAGTAAATGAAACTTCAGAGCAAACAGGGATGATGGAATGGAAAAAAAAAGGAGAGTGCAGTGCATTTGGCTTGATTTCTTCCCTAATATAGGCAAGGCTTCCCTTGGTTAAACTGGTTTAAACCCATTTTTTTTGTACGAGGAACAACTTACACTTACACTTAGTTCAAGATCTTATTTTCAGGCACTTTTTTCACACACTGTTTTGTCACATAGATATCTAATTCATGACTGTAATTATTGTTTAGAATGCTTGTACCTCTTATCCGTAATTTGGAGATGGATGAATATTCATCTTCACACACAATGGTAGCACATATGTAGTGGAACTGACACTTGTGGAATACAAGAGATTTTTGTTAAAAAAGGTTATGTTATGTTACCAAAAAACCCTCTCAAATAACTTCAATAAGTCTCAAACACTGCAAATATATAGTTCACTCTACAACTAAATGGACAAAAAGCATATCTAATATTATTCTTCTGCTATATTTATAATAAACCTGAATTTGGTGTGGAAACTGCTCATTGGATGAAAGGGGAGTGGGAAGGAATTAATTTGGATCATTGCTCCTTGTATGACCAAACACAGAACAAGAGCTGTGATTAGGAATTCATTACATTCAATTATTAATTTATCAAAGAGTCTGAATTCTTCACTCACCTGGGTTTTCACTGGGATTTAATCAATTGGATTCCACAGCAATCGATAAAACTGCTACATTTAAATAAATAATTACACACCTTCTGGAGGTTTTAAAGCCCATTTATAGCCTTTCAGAGCAGAAGTGCAACACTTGTTAAATTCTGCGGGCTGCAAAGGAATGATTACTGTGCTTTATCAGTGGCAATGGTACTGCTTTTTACACAGTGAGTAATTGGAGAAGAGCCCAGTGCTGAACATGCAGCTGACAAGGGGGAGAGGTGGGGAAGCCCCTCAGGGACAGGCTTAGAAAAGTGATCTTGATAAATTGGAGAAACGGATGGAAACTGAGAAAATGAAATCCGTGGAAGACAAATGCAAAGCACTGAGGTGTGGAAGGGAAATCAGATATGCCAACACCAACTGGGACGCAGCTGGCTCTGGAGGCACAGGGCAATGCAAACTCAAAAAGAAGGGAGACTGTGGTGGGGTTTGTGGGTATCCCCACGAGGGCAGGACCAGCACGTGCAGAGCTGTGTGCAGTGAGGTCTGCAGGGTGCTCACCTGGGCAGCCCCTGCCCTGCTCCTCATGTGCCTTCTGCCCTCCTTTAAATGCACAAGTTTTCCTTATGTGCTGATAGCCCAGGCCCCAAATTGGATTTAACCTGAAATACTTTATTCAGCAGATTTGATTTTAACCTCTCAGTGAGGAGTTTTGGGATGGCTCCAACCCCTGTGTGTGAATAACTCAATCCCTCAAAAATATTTGCCTAACCCTAAATCTAATCTTAACCTGAAACACTCACTGTGCAAACCATGGAGCCCCTCCAGGTGGAAAGGCATCAGCAAGACATGGAAAAAAGAGCTCAGAGTGACCTTGTTATGGGGTTCAGGTTGACAAAAATGAAATCAAACTTGCAGGGGGCTACTGCAGGACTTCCTCAGGCCACCTGGCCAGTGTTTGAACAGCATGGTCACCTTCTCCTGTGCAGGAGGTAGGTATGTAGAGAAGGGATTTTCATCTAAAAGTGAAGTTCCATTTATCCTCTTTGTAACTGCAGCAACTCCTTGTCAGACATTCCTCATACAGCAGTATATGGCACAATGTGTTTTTGGAAATGGTTCACAGTCACACCTTTGCTAATTCAAAATGAGAATGTAATGGTATGGAAAATTAATACTGTTTCTCTGCAGTGTCACATAAAACTTGTTCCATATTCATGTAATAGCTTATTACTGATATGATAAAATAATATGGACACTGAAAAGCCATTTGTTTCAGAAAGGCTGTGAACATTAAACCTTACAATGACTATACTGACTACTAAAACATACAGCAACACTTATAAAAACCTTGTAGGAGGAACTGCAATCAGTTGTTGAATAGATTGTTTATTAAATGAAAATAACATATGGCAAAATACAAGTGCTTTATGATGAAGTGGAAAGGCTTCCTAACTGCTCATGGATAGCACGTATCACAGAAAACTAATTAATCAGTTAAGTCACCTACTTAAAAATTACTCAGGACTCATGGATCTTAGAACTTTTCTTAAGTAGTTAAAATCATTTTATGTGTGCCAGCCTCTTCCACCTCTTTCTACCTGGCAAAGTTTGTCCTGCCAGTAACTCTACCTGGGAGCAGTTCCTCTGCCCAGGAGAAACTGATGCGTTCAAAGGACTGTGAGGAACAGCTCCTGAGGCATCTCTCACTTCATTTGTCTTTGGATCTTTATGGTTTATGATCCAAACACAGCCTTTCTTTTAACCTTTAGTTGACTATTATTTACAGATAAACTTAAGGAGTTGCTAATACATGATAACTTCAGAGTCATTGATCTGAACATGTATCAGGCCAAAATTAGAATAAATTTGATTCTGGAAATCAAAACCTGGTTCACATGGAATTGGCAATGGTCTCCATGTTTCTGTCAGAGCTGCTATCATGGTGAGGCTGCAGGGCTACTGAGATCCCGTCCCTGTCACACTGGGAACAGACACATCTTTATAACACAGCCACATCTGTACCCCAGACTCAGCACACTCATCCTACCATTACATATAATCAAAAAACAGGGATACCTCCAACCCGCACTTGACATCTGACCTTAAATCATGCAGTGCCTTAGCTGGCCAGAATTTTGCTGGAGTATCTGCCTGTAGAGGTTCTTGCAGCAAATTAAAATATTATGCAGGCAACAAGCAAATCTGCTACTCACAGGATTTTGTATTGGAAGATGTGGGGGACTTGTGGTTGTTGGTTAATAAAGACTCGGGGGAAAATCATTCATAAATACACAGACTATTTCAAAGCATCACAAAATGAAGAGTCTGAGACATTTCAGCAAACCTCCAAACTATGTTTTAAACTCTCCAGTTATGAAACAAATTGCTCCACATTGAGTCACTACCGAGAGAAAACTACCTTTAATGCCAGCAGAAAGAGAAGTGCATTGCAGAAATTCCTCACATCTGCAGAGTACCTTACTTAAATGATAATTATCTTCTATAAAGTGCTTTTACTCTTAGTCACTATTTACTTTATCTATTCTGAGTCATATTAAGCACAGTGTCTCAGCTGCAGAGAATTTCATTATGCCATTTGTTAAAGCATCTTTAATAGGCCAATTTCAGCATCCGTCTACTGTATCTTACTAAATGGTTTTTATTTGCTAAATGATACAGTTTAGATGAAACACATTTCAACAAGAAATGCAGTTGTACTACGATAGATGTCACATCAACAGCCGGAAGACTTTCTCTGAGATCCCTGTGCCTACCAGGGAAGTGAGGCTGCAGTCAGCGAGCTCAGTTTTGAATCCTTACACTTGTAAAACTTCTACTAAACTGCCTGGGGCTAGAACCAAAATTTGAAATTAAACCAGAGTTAAGAGGTATATTCAGAAGAAATAAAAAGTATATCTTTGATGGTTTAATGTGCAAACTTTAATGGATTAACAATACCTAGATTAAAAGATGAAATAAATACTTCAAGGACTTAATTACTGCCTATTCAGTTTCAGCCACATATTTGCAGTCATATTTTGTATAGGACTGAGACATTCAAATAAAACAAATTTACTTTGCATTGTAAATAAAGTGTACAGCAAGTCTTGCAAGTGCTGTTACCTTCTCTAATTCTCCATATGTCTCTCCATCTACTTGTCTGTGATCAAGCCATCCATATTTTCAAAATTACATACTATAAGCATAATTGTAGGAAAAACTATCACGTCCAATTCACACTAGAATATTTTAGTCATGTCTACCTGTAGTTAAGCACAGTGTAGGTAAAAGTCCAAGCTCGGCCTTGGGGTTTTTTGTAGTATTTCTTCAGACTTGTGTCCTGCCTTAGTCTGAACTAGACTAAGCTCTACTACAGGCAGGCTCCAACCCTGCATGACTGATCTTTAAACTACACTGTGTTGATTTTGTAGTGGTTTTGATTCTTGCATTTCTCTTCCTTTTCCTTCCTAAACACCAGACACTTTCACACAGCTAAATTTAGGAATTTGGAGTCCTTTCAGTCTCTATTAGGTGAAGGAAAGAGAAATTACACCTCAGGTGACACCACTTGAGTGATGCTATCGGTTACATTAGTGCCTGGAAAGGGACTCTCCACTGAGACCTGCCAGCAAGCAAACAAGCCCTGAACGCAACAGGAACCTTCAGGCACTAAGGATACATAGTTTGGCCAACCTGCTTACTTACAGTTTAATTCCCTAATTTGGTAACACCCATCCCTTTTTATCCAAACAACATCTCTCTCCACCTGCAGGAGTCCCTGCTCAGGACCAAAGCAGGAAAGATGTTGGTCCATGAGCTGCTCACTGCTGTCCCCTTACTCCTTGAATTTGTGTGACTTTTATGCATGCCAGGCAGGCTCCTATGTCCCAGTCATCGCTACACATCAGAGAAGTTTGCAACAATCAATATGTAAATACAGAGTAGAGTTAGGGATTAAAAATCCATAAATTTTACCTGAAAATTGGAGAAAAACCTACAAGGTGATCTATATTTGTGTGCCCTACCACTTTCTTGAATGACATATTTGTTCAAAGTAGAAAACCTCAGCAGAAGACATTTGCAGGTGAAGTCAAGACAGACTCACTGCTGCTACAGGTTCTTGTGGGTGGCACCTGAGAGACTGGATGAGGAGAGGTCAGGACTAACCCCCCCCAATATCCCTCACCCAGGCTGAGCCTTTCCCTCCCTCTGAGAGGGAAGAAAGAAGTCCCCAAAGGTGTATTTAAAGAGGACTGAGGTGTAACCAACAAAAGCAGCAGCCAGAGCAGCAGACACACAATGAACCCTGTGTCAGAGGAGACACCAATTAGCCCCATGTCTGCTCACAGAATCATAGAATCGCCGGGGTTGGAAGGGACCCACAAGGATCAAGTCCAGCTCCTGGCCCTGCACAGGACAGTTCCAGGAACCCCACCATGTGCCTCACAGCATTCTCCAAACACTTCTTGAACTCTGTCATGCTTGCTGCTGTGGCCACTGCCCTGGGGAGCCTGTTCGGTGCATGGCCACTCTCACCTTATTAGCGGAGATGGGAATTCTGGAGGTTTGCAGCTAACGTGAAAGGAAAGGTGGCTGCTCTCTGCTGACCACCTGCTCTGGATTAATCACTGGGAAACCAGCCCAGGTGAATGCCACACAGGGTTACAGCACCTTGAATTTCATGCCAGCCTGTGCAGGGTGAGGTCAGCAGCAGCTAACGATGACAGTCCTGGATACAAACAGCCAAAGCAGCAGGTGATCTGCAAAGCAGATACCTGCAATTAACCACCCAGTGGACTTTGGTGTTGTGGTGAGTATTTTCTCCTCATTAATTAATTCCCCCAGGTAGTTAAAAGGAATATGAACTGTGTGCCCAGTATGAAGAAGTCAGAACTAAGTTTCCTTTTTCCCCCCCTAATATTTCAGTGCATTGCAGCGTGTTTTGTAGTTGTTGTCCAAGGACTGACAGTTGCTCATCATGAGGCACACTGCTTTACTGACTTTTGATGCTGAACTAAATTATCAGCCCTAGCTATAGCTTTGAACTGTTCCCTTCTGTATGCATTTTCTCTTTAATTAAAGTTGTTGGAGGTCATCACACGTTGTTGAAATCTCTGTAAGGGAAAACAGCCCTCCTGTGCAGTTTCAGCCTATGACTACTTTCTTATTCTCAGTGAATTAATGTTTCCTTAAAGGACTAAACTATGAAATTGGAGTTAAGTTACAAATGAGTGAAGTTTTTGTCAGTATCTTTGCAAAAATAATGTACCCTCTTTATCCTTCCACCCCGCCAAGCATTTAAGCACATGCTTATCTTGAATAGCTCTACTGAAATCAATGAAACCACTCCCATGACAGCAAGACACTGATCGGGGGTTACTCCAACGGATGGTTTATATCTTATGATTAACAATAATTCCTGCTTGTGAGCTGGGAAAGCATTTGTTCAAGCCTGCTGTTTACTGGTTCCTTCCATGAATGTCCTCTTGATTAGCACACAAGCTCCATATGAAATATTTGGAAGATACATATTTTCTAGGTATCCAAGCAGCACTTTTCTTTTAAATTAGATGTGAATGCCAAGGCAACTTTATGCTCCCTTTATAATCAAACACTGCTACAAGTCTATAACGCTCTCTTGCACGTCTCACAAGTGCTGGAAGTATAAAATACACCTGCTGTGGCCATCTCAGTGTTTTCTTTTCAGTTTTTGTTGTGGTTGGAACACAGTTTTCTGATGCCTGCCTAACATCCTTGAATGAACTTCATCTTACTGGACTGATCTGCTGGATTTTTAACTGCATCCAGCTCTTTTGCCAACAGCATAATCTCAGAAACAGTTATTCTTCTCTTTATTTAGCTCCTGAGTCAAAATTCTTTATCACACATTCTTATTCTGGTGTTATGTCTGTTTTTCAGGTAATGAGCAGCAAAAAATAACACAACTGGGGTTTTGGTGTAGCTACAAAGGAAAAGGTCTCTAATTACAGTGACTGTGCTCAAGACTGCCCATTTTCCACAAGAATTTCTGCCATTTCCATTGTCACAGGAGGGCAGAGAGAGTCAGGGCTCAGCCCTTCCCTGGCACACTCAGGAACAAGCCCACTGGGTTTCACCAAAGCACAAGGTCAAGCTCAGGCTGTGCTGGTCCTTGGGCAGAGCTCCTCAGGGTCAAACTACATGAGAGATGAGTCTGAAGTGACTAATTTTAACTATATATTTTTATAATTCCAGCTTTCTTCTTCAGAATACTGTTATGACAGATTTGTTACTGAACTTCCCAGACAGGTTTTCAAGCCACCTCCAGGCTGCAAAGCTGAAGAATAGCTCCTATTTAGAAAATTACAATAATAAAATCCATGTATAAGGACTGACTCCATAATAAGGCTTTTTCATGCTATTTTGCTGTTGAGTGAGACAACCTGCTGAAACTCCTCTAATAATCAAGGAGGAGGTTTGCTGTCTGTGAGGAGAAGATGCAAATCCTGATTCCATTATTTGGCAGTGCTGAGAGCAGGAGCCCAGCTCACATTTGGTACGAATTCAGTTAGTCTTTTATGACATTGTAATAAGCAACTCAAAAGAACTCATCAACTTGATCTAATCTAAGCTTCTCTACAGAAAACTCAAATAAGCTTGAATTCTTGGATTAGTCAATGTTTGCAGCCACTTGAATTACATTTTATATATACATAAAATGAGCATATGAATCTCAGCAGTTAAGTACTCTGCTGTCAATTTCCATTTTTTTCCTGAAGAAAAGAGTAAAACATATTTAAACTCATCACGCTGAGAAGGAGTATCTGGCTGTGATCAGACACAATCGGCCGAAAGAAAAGAAATGGCTATATTTGCATCCATAATCGTTTTTATCTTGACACTGAAGGCTAATTGTCATATCGGGAAATGCAGAATGAAATATAGAATATGTGCCTGAAGGTACCATATTTGCAAAATTGCCTAACAGCAGCTACTCCTTGCTGTTTTGACAGAGACATACTCTTGTTGTGTGATAGCACATTTCTGTAGGAAATAATTTTGAGTAGACCCTGTCAAATAAAGTTAGATTTAATGCAGCCACAATGCTAGTAATAAAGAGGAAGCATTGACATCTTCTTCTTTATAATTAGATGTTGCCACTGATATCCAGTGCAAAGACACTGTTGGCCTGAATTGTGATTGTTGCTGGAATGCTCATTTCAGTCCCTGAAATCTGTGTTGTCCCTGCAGGTACAGAGCACATGCACACAAGTGTTGTAGTTCTGATTGAACTGTCATAAATCCATCAGAATGTGATAGAACTCCACCAGAAGAGCACTACCTGAATATACAGCAAATATATCCCTCACTGCCACTGGCTATTTGTATTGTATTTCACATTTTAGGGACAATAGGAATGTGTTATTCTATAGGAAAGTGTCTTTTAACAGCCTAAAAATTAATAGGGGCTGAGATTTGCTTTCATACGCCACACTTGCCTGGGGGAGTTTGCTTTTGTTTCTGTCTTCCTCATATAATCATTTATCTGAATGAAGTTTTCAGAGGATGCAATGGAAAATAGACAAGTTATTACAAGAGTGCTGTGACAGCCCAGTCAGGACCAGGGGCCCAGTGGGCCATCAATCACAGAATCCCAGAATGCTTTGGGTTGGAAAGGACCTTAAAGATGATGTCATTCCAACCTCCTGCCATGGGCAGGGACACCTTCCACTATCCCAGGTTGCTCCAAGCCCTGTCCAACCTGGCCTTGGATATCTCCAGGGATGGGGCAGCCACAGCTTCTCTGGGCAACCTGTGCCAGGGCCTGTCCACCCTCACAGGGAAAGATTTCATCCTAATATCCCATCTAACCCTGCCCTCTGACAGTGGGAAGCCATTCCCCCTGATCCTGTCACTCTGGCCCACATGTATCCTACAAAACAAAGGAGAGAAGTGGAAACAAAGGCAGGTGGAAACAGAATATAAAATGCAACTATAAATATTATAAATCCTGCAGCAACCAGACAGCCTCTTTTCATCCCAAAAGCCAGAGATGGAACTGATTAGTTCTCGCTGAGGAAAGGATATTGATGTTTAATACCCTTTTGAGGCTGTTGAGCTCAGTTATTGGATTCAAAGCAGGATACCCGATGGTGCAGACAGCAGCATATAACTCTGTTTCCTTCCCTAACAACTGCAAGTCCACAAGAAAATTACCAGTTTCAGCTCAGAAATGGAGGTGCTCTTTTGCTGGCTGAACATCATTTATTTATGAAACAATTTTAAATTAGCTGCCATTTGCAATGCCAGGAAGAAACAGCACATTTCTTCAGCCAAAATACAGTTATCTCTGCAGTGATATTTAGAGTGGTCCTACTGTTTGTCATCTTTTAGGTTGAATTTTTATTGTTTTTGCAAATGGCAACACATACTGTTAAGCAAGATTTAGCCCAAGTAGATAACATTAGGAGTAAAGAGGGTTGGGTTTTCCCTTTGAAAAGAAATCTCTGAAGGTGAAAAGAAAAAAATCATGAAAAATGAATGGCCCAAGAAATGAAGAATTAAAAAGTGAACAGAATATACACATAAAATTTCCTTTCCAGAGTGACATCCATAAAGACTTTGCATGTTTACTTTTCAAAAGTTGAAGTGCTAATTTAATATTTTAATTTTTAATATTTTTACTTCTTTGTTTGTATGTTCATGTTAAAATGTGCTTTAGTCATTATAAAAAGTCAGAATATAAAATTTAAAAACTAAAGAAAGAAAGTAGCTTAAAATCCTTAGAAATACAAACCATCACTTTTATTCAAACAGGTAACCTAAACTGACACTTTTTTTTTAACTGAGAAAAAATATTTTCTTCCAGAGTGACTAAAATATGAACAGAAAAATCAAAACAACCAAAAAAATCCCAACAAAAAAAGCCCCAAAAGCCCAACAAGGCTCCAAACCCAAGGTGGAAAGCAGACCCATCAATTACTTACATGCTCTGTGAAGAGCTGCTTGGCAGCTCTTTACTACAACTTTTGTTCATAGAATATGATTTCTAGCAACCAGACATCATACCTGGCTCCTGTTTTAAATAAAAGGACAAAGTGATTACATAAGTGACAACATCTAAAAAATATCTGATGCAGAATAAGCAACTTTGGGAAACAGAAATATAAACTCTCATAGTTACAATAAACAAAAATATTTTATGGTTCCCATATATTTTGGGTCCTGCAATGCCCTGAAAACTTCATTAGGATCTCACAAGCATTTTTGATAAAAGCCAGTGCATAAGCAGACTTTTTGATGTATGAAATAGCAGCACAATCTTCTTCTGCTCTTGGCCTCCAATCCTCCAAAGGGAAACTGAAAATAATATAGCCTAATTACAACTCTGAATAAAACAGTTTTATTACTGAATGAATGACTTTAATTCTTTGTTTGCTCTCAAATGATACGTGAAAATTAATATGTGGCAAATTAACACCATAAAACTCAGGAGTGAAGGATTTTTTTTCAGTTTGCCTTGCCCTGCTTGCAGCGAGGGAATACAATTTCTCTTCTGGCATTACAGGCAATAAAGAACACCAGATCATAGTAATGATAGAAGTTATATAGCACTGGGCCTGCCTTCCAGCATAATTCAATCAATCTGAAATCTTCACACTTACAAATGGTTTTTAAATATGTCTCTAAACTGAAATGTGACTGTATTAATTGTCCCAAGCTTTACACCTCAGTGGGAATGATGCAGGAATCGGAACAGGTCATGAAGTGCCACAGTGCCTGACAATCCACAGCTTCCAGTCCATCCCATCTGTACAGGAGGAAGGTGCTCTTCAGTGCCATGACATAATTAGGCACTTGAGCTGCTATTGCCCCATAATGAAGTCTAATTAAGATTCATTAACTTCTGACCTCCTTCACTTATTTGATGGACAGTGAGCATCTCTGGGAAAAAGTTAAAGGGTGAACTTGAATGAGCTCAGTTCAATGGATGGTGTTTTGAGGAGTTAAAGACACCTTAGATGATCATTTACATCTGAAGCATCAAGGCATGTTGACATATTGATTGATAAATGGAAACATTATATGAGATGGTCATGCTGGCTGAACATTTAGAGTGATTTGTGCTGAAACATTTGCTTTTTATATGTGTACCATTTTTTAATGTTAACAATAAAGTCCTGTAAAATGCTACATTAGTAATAAAATATGCACTGGCTATGTGCTTTATTGGTTTTATTTGTGTAGGAATAAACACTATCATATCCACACAAAAATTATATGGAAATAATATACCTAGACTGGGTACAGCGACGACCTGTAACTACCCCAAGGTAAAACTGATGTCAAAGTCCAAGTATGGAAGTCTGTACAAACCATGATTCATGTTGGGAGGTACCTCTTCCCACTATGCTTATGGAGAAATGTGTCAAAAAAAAATCTAAAAAAAGATGTATCAGTGTTTTTAGGAAAGCAGAGGACAGGACTAAGAGGAAGGGACAACACTTAATGGATATATGGCAGTGCTTAGATACAGTTTAGACTTTTGATGTTCCTCTGAGACTGATGACACCATCACTGTGTATTGTGTGCACTCACAATGCAGAATTACTCTGCTGCAATATGAGACACAGTGGCACAGCAATTATGGAAATGTTAGCTAACCCCCAAGTATAATGAGGCATTTACAGAAAACTCCAGAGCAGAAGGAATTTTCCTTTGTCATTATAGACATTTTTCTCAGTAAGTTACATACTTTTTATCACCTTCACTTTCAGATTGTGGCTAGTTTTCCTTCAGGAAGGACCACTCTGAAAGAAGGGACCAGAGTGGGGGATCCCCCATGCTGTGGGGCCATGTGAAATATGCTCCAAGCAAGATTTCCTGGAAGACCAAGTACCCTGTTCTGCAGTCATTAGCCTGTGCATATCTTGCATACTCACAGATGCCCTTGGGAAGCATCACTCCTAATGTGTAGGTACAACACAGATGCTCCGTGCACGCACAGTACATCCAGCACTTTCACACATGACTGACTTCCCAGACATGTGAAGTAAATCCAAATATTCCATGAAGTCCAGGACCTGCTTTATGGTTTAGTGATAAATATACCAAGCATATATACCAAGCATATAGCATTCTGTCAACATTCAAAGAGTTAGGCTGACTTACTGCCTACCTGCAGTGCCCTGACCTGGACACATGTCAGTGAGACACACAGGAACTCTGGATATAAAGATTGCTCGGTAGCTATAAAAAACACTGAGTATACAAGCCAAGATTAGCTTGGAAAAATGTATAGGATTGAAAAGGAAAACAAGCAGAAAAAACTTCTGCCATGTGGTACCTTGAAGCTTGACTCGTGATGCTCACAGGGGCGGGGTAGAACGTGGAAATTCGTAATAGCAGCAGTTCTGAGTTCCCAGAACGGAGCTGTGACTTCCTGCAAGAACTTGTTGTGTTGAGCAGCTTTACCTCACACAGATGAGCTGGCTCAGGCATAGCCCAATGCTAGTCACTTTTTCTGAGCTAGGTAAGAACTCAGCATCCATGGAATAAAGAATAACAGTGCAAGAGTGGAATTGTGTAATTACTGCACCGCATTAGGCTGTTCCTGCACCAAATGCCAGCTCCAGTGCAACGTCAATAGAGTGTGTATACCACAATATCAAACATCTGGGAAGACACTGTGCTGTCCTGAAATTCAGTTGACCTCCTCTGGGATAACAAAGCCCTGACACTGTAGGGAAGCCCTATTTTGTTGACAAAAATAGCCACCTTTGAGGGGCCAGTACTCACATAGAGCCTCCCCCAGTGCAAAGGAAAGCAGCATTTTTATGTTGCTGGGTTTCCTGAGGCTCTGGCCAGCTCCTCAATGCAGCCTTCACCATTCCTTCCCTGTGCAAATTACACTTACAGGAGGCAGCAGAAACAGCAGGTACCTTTTATAATCAAAGATCTCGATAGTTACAGAACACTGTGCAAAAGCCATTTCCTCAGTTCAGCAAGGACTAAGTGGCAACAAGGGAGAGGATGAAGCAGGGACAATGGCAATTAAAGGCAAAAAGGATATAAAAATATTCCCAAATGCCTCAAAAGCAGCAGAAAGAGCAGACCATTTCAGTCTTAGCTAGCATTAGACTCTTTACATGGAAACCAAGTCTAGACACATAAATGGCAGTATCCAGGATTTCTTTGTTACTCACAGCACACAGGGGGGAGGGAGGGGGATCACACAGCACTCAGCAGATAACAATTACCCCACATACACATAGGCACATGCACATTTATCTCAGACACACACAAACAAGCCTGCTGGCACATATAATATACTCCACAAACCCAATTTGTTCTCACTTCATTATTTTCAAATACATAGGGAGAGTTCTGGGAACACAGGATGTTGCTATGCCAAATTCTGCAGAATGCAAGTTCTTTTGGTACTAACGGGAGTCTTTATACCATTTTCATTCTAATTTTCTGCTACAGGACTGCCAAACATCATTTAGCTTTGCTCAGATAGTTGAATCTTTTGTAGGCAAAGCCCCAGAAACACTTCCTTTTTTATTTTTTTTTTTACTCCTGTGAGCAGCCACATAAATCCCAGATGTTCCCTATTCTGCATGAAGTAAATATTGAAACTGTGCTAGGAGATATTCAAATAGAGCTGACAGAGATGTGAGCCTGAGATCCAAACTGTACTGAACTTGAAACATTCTATCAGCAATTGCCCACTCTGACAGTGCTGCATATCCGCTGTCTGCAATCAGTACAGAGGGCCATAGATCTTCCTAATCACCCTTCTCTCCAGTGACAAATAAGAGCAAGTTAAAGCTAAGGTCAAATGAAAGGACTAAACACCTTCCATACATCAGGAAAGTTACCCTCACTCCAAATATGAAGCTCAGTATCTGGCAAGCTTGAGTGATGCAAAGCACTTTGGTAGGAGGTCTGTCATAATAACAGCATCAAATAACCTGATTCAAAACTCCTTGAGGTTTGTTGGAAGCTGGAGAAGATGGTTCGCTGCCCTGAAGCACAATCTGAGATTAGCTCAGTTAGTTAAAACTTGGTTGTAATAATGCCAAGGTCAGGGGTTCAATCCCCTGTGTGGGCCATTGACTTAAGAGTTGGACTTGATGATCCTTGTGGGTCCCTTCCAACTCAGAATAGTCTGGGATTCTGTGACATGGATCAACAGACCAGACTCAGCCGTGGTGCAGGAGGCATTTGTTGCCATTACCATATATAATTGTCCTTCAAAAAGGGCACGGAGGTGCAGCCACGTGGGCTGGGTGTGAAAGCTTTTACACAATTGCCATCAGGGAGTGCCTCGATGGAGGCCAGCCTGGAGGGACTGAGCCCTGCAGAGAGGATCCCTCCTGGCTGGGCCATCACAGGCTTCTCTGCCCACAAAGGTGGCATGAAGGGCAATGTCCTACTTTGGGGCAGCTCTCAGGACTTGGAGGCTTTCAGGACAGTGATACCTGCAGATGGTTCCCACATTCATCTGCTCATCCCCACTCCTGCTTCACCCGGGTGCCAAGGGACATCCCTAACGCCAAAGGAAAGCTGTGGAAGGAAGTTGTAAGTCAGCGCTCAGTCCTTTGGTTGTGTTTCACAATGGAGCACAAGCAAGTTAAACACTCACCCACTGATTACCTGGAGTTAGGTTACTAACTCCCTCCTTTCTTCTGGAAAAAGCCTGAGTTTTTAGTAACCATGCTCAGGAAAAGAAGAAAGATAGGAAAAAACCCAAATCACAAAAGAAGCTCTCAACTTAATTCCCTGTCTGAGCATCTCAGCCAGATGACAGAGTGACTTAACTTGGAGCAAATGGGCTGGATGTAGCAAATGCAACTCTCACCACGTACAGCAAGCACGAACAGGCACAGAGGTATCTGAATGAAAGTTCAAATCCGAACTTTGTGCCAGGCAGTGTGAGTAGTCAGTAATTATTTATAGCTACAGGCCAGTGCCTTCTGAGCATAGGAGAAGCACTAAGCAAGTTACCTTTCACCATGAAAGAGGCTCTGGGAATATTTCAAGAGGTTATGGGAAGAATATCTGTTGAGGGGTCAGGGCTCAGGGCAGGAGGCTGCCCGTTACAGCATGAATTATATTATCTTATTCTGCAACCCCAGAATGTTCTATTTCATCTGTCACAGAGACTGTCAGTCAGCTCTTTAAGTACAGCCTACATTTAAGTGCATGTAAATTATTATACAAAGGAGAAGGAGCTTTTCCTTTCTCCAAATGAAACCACTAAACTCACTGGTTCCACAACACAGATTGTAAATCTTCAGAAACACAAGGAAACTTTACCCAGAAAAAGGGAAGAGCAGCACCAAACCCATCAGAGCACTGCAAGGAACAGTCTTGTTCTGAGCAGGTCCCATGAGCACTGGGGTTGGGGTCTTTGCTGTGCATTCCACCACTCTTCTCCTCATCCTTCTTGTGCTCCATTGCCTGTACAAAGGCTTTCCAGAGCAGTTTCAGCTTTTTAGTTCCCCATGATAAGAAGACAAAACTCTTCTTCCTGCCAACCCCACATCAGTATGAAATGACATCATGATGGATGTATCTGTGGCTCCAATTTATACCAGTAGCCTCCTTTTTCATACAGCTTCCCCCAAAAATGATAGTCAAGAATAGAAGTTATTTCCCTTCTAATCCTATCCCCTTACCCTAAAGGAAAGAAAAAAAAAAACCAAAGAGATCTAAAATCAGCAAACACAAATCTTCCCATGGAACTGTGCATTTTGTAGCACCAACTAAGAGAAACTCCACCTGCTCTTGAGTTCCCCCTCACCCAAAATGTGGAGTTTTCACTGGATATCCTTGACTGCACAGAAAATTGGTTTGCTTCCCCACTGTGTGAGGTTCAGCATACAAATTTGGTGTCTCTGGCTGAGGGTTGTACCCCACCAGAGTGCTCAGCTACCCCAGCCTGACAGCAGGTCACTTGCCATGGTCCCAGTGGCCTGTTCAGCCCTGGTACTACCCACACATTGCCACCTGTGGAACTGCCCCTCTCCCACATGTGCATCCACAAAGATGCAGCTCCATGGAGGAGATTGGATCCAAATTGTTTTAGCTTAGACTTATATTTCTCTTGCATTTCCAGCTTAGGCCTGTCTCTAAATGCTTTCTAGGAAAGTGGTGGTTGCACATTTGTGTGGTGTTCTGTCACTGAGGATAACCTGGCTGCAGCACATAGCTGGGACTGCCAGGAAAGCCGGGCTCCAACCCTCGGTGTCACACTGGCAGGCACTGTGGGCACGTGCCACTGTGCTCAGTGTGCCAACAGACACATCCAAGTGAACACATGGCAGGGTCAGAGGCGGCTCTGCCCTGGGCTGCCCCAGCCCCACAGATGTGAGAGGTCAGAAGCAGCTCTGCCCTGGGTTGCCCCAGCCCCACAGATGTGAGAGGTCAGAGGCAGCTCTGCCCTGGGCTGCCCCAGCCCCACGTGCCCTGCTCCCAGTCCCACGGAGCAGGGGTCTCCCCACAGCTCACTGGGCAGCCCCATCAGCACCATGAGGCACAGACAGCCCCGAGGAAACCACATTCCCACACACAGGCTCAGGTTTTGTCAATGAATTATCCCTTTCCCCAGATGTAAAGAAGGCCAGAGATACCCTGCTGTGTTACAGGGTAATATAATCGTTGGTTTTGGACTTTGGTGCTTCCAAATTCATAAGGCTCAATTGTTCATACAAGAATTCCTTGTTGACTAATTGGCAAAAACATATACACAGCTAAGTAGCACACTGTGTCCTACTTTGATGAAATGTGCTACCATTCCATCCTAATTAGAAATACTCATTTGCTCTTTTAATTGCATACCTTTGCATATTTACAGCAATTAATAAATTGTAAAAGTGGAACATACTAAGTCGGCCTAATATTTGCATTTCTGCTGGTTAAGGCATCACTTTCACATTAGGCTTTAATTATGTGAGGAATGCAAAACACCTGATGCTATGCTGGAACCCAGAATTATTTTCCTTGGATTCCTCTACCTGGTCACCGACCAAAGCAGTGTTTTCCCTATAAAAACTGGCTAAAGATCTACTTCCTGAGGCATTAATGATGTAATTACATGTATTTTTCTATCTGGGTATTATGCCCTTGAAACACTGATACAATCTTAATTACAGAAGTATGAACAATACCATTATTGTGAACTGCTTTCTATTTTATGCCAATTATGCAAGTAATAAACCACACTGAGTAAAAAATAACACCTTTAGCAGTGCCCAAGTCTTTTCTATATTTTTAGCAAGTTTGGGAGCTGCTTATTTTTACTGCCTGAAAATATCCTGCCACAATAAATATTCTAACAGTAAGAGGAATAAACGCTTGATTTCTGAAAATTCCTTATTAAACATGTTGGATTTTTGGCTGTTTCTGCTCTGAACTGCTCTTTTGGTTTCACTAAGACTATACCAGTTTATATCACTTGGGATCTGCCTCACCTTATAATTTTACTGCATCTGATCATGTTTGGTCTGGAAATTCAAAAGGGTCTTTTCTCCCTTAAGAAATGATTTACCATCAAATGGAGGTAATTAATGGGTTTTTTGCATATTCATGGCACACTCACACATATGTAGATGGAAAACATACATTCTATTTTAAACTGAGGTTTGTGTAGAAAAGCAGAGAGGAGCAGGGAGGTTTTACAGACAACAAGCTCAGCACAAGAAATAATGATTTTTTTTTCTATCTTCATACATAGTCACTGCTTTCCAAAATCTCACTAAATCCACTCATGACACTCTTATGAGATTGCAACCTCAAAATTGCTCACAGTCCTCATTTCAGAAAACAAAAGGCAGCTGACAGCCCTGTCTGAAACTTCTGGCTTTACACCTTACTCTGGATTAGGGTTTTATCTGGTGGCATTTAACATGACTGCACCAGTGCCAGCAGAGCCCAAGAGCTGAGCTGAAAGCCCTTTCCTTGCTGCAGCCTTTGCTCTTTCTGGACACAGAAAGTATAGTCCTTAATACAATAGGTCCAGCTCACAGGATTTTTGGATGCTGCTCAAAGCCTTGGCAAAATAAAGAGCATGGCAGGCAAAGAGAGCAAATATAGTTCTGTGTTACTGTAACAGTCTCACAGGGACTCTCCTGACATTGGAAGCTTCGCGGAAGTGGCAGGGGAAGAGGGGACACGCACAAAGGGTGGTCTAAATGTTTATGAGTTTGCAGCCATTTTGCACTGGAATGGCATGGTTGCCAACAGAGCATTCCAGTAGGGTGTGCAGAGGCCTCCCCAACCAAACTGGCAGAACCTCTGGGAGAGCCAAAAGAGCCATTGGGTGCCCACAGCTGGAAGGACCGAGCTGTGACCAGGAGCAACAGCAGCCAAACACTCCCACACCTATAAAAGAAGGCTTTGGGAACTGCTGGTGATCAGGAGCACTGTCACCAGGGCAGATGGCACTGAAGGGCAGGCAGCAAGAGCACTGAAGTGCTTGCCAGCTCAGCCAGGGAGCACTGGCATCCACCTGGCACAAAGCCACGGATTCTCTGAGCTCTGCCTCACTGACTGACACCACTGCCCACACAGAGCTCTGGGGGAACATGCTGTGCCCCCAGTGCCAGCTGCAGGCCGGGACCTGCTCCTACACCAGCACACCAGCACCAGCAGTGGGCACAGATGTGGGAAATGGGCCCTGGTAGAGGAGATCCTTTACTTCGTGCCAGAGTTGTGGGAGAAGGAGAGTAGGCTGCGCAATAGCAGTGAGTGTGAGGAGAGGCAGACCCCTGGAACCACACCCTACCTACCCTGAGACAAGCCCAACAGAGAGACAGGATGCATGTTACAGAGGATTCCCCCTCCCTGGAAGTGTTCAAGACCAGGTTGGAGAGGATTTGGAGTAGACGGTGTCTCTGCCCATGGCAGAGGGACAGAGCGAGACAATCTTTAAGGTGTCTTGGAACACAAACCATCCTAGGATTCTGTGATTCCCTATCCTCTCTCTGCCTGGCTGAGCACAGCAACAGGGAGCAACAGGATAAATAAGAGACAGGGCAATAGTGATAAATTGCTGCCCAGTGCAACCAGCACATCTCTGGGGCTGCTCCACCTCCCCAGGTGCCTTGGCACAGTGTGAGAACATGCAAGTGGCAACGATAATACACATGTTGTTGGTTGTTTGGTCAGTGGCTTCAAAGGTTGCACTTAAGTCCATTTTCTATTTATTTCATGGTAGAAAGCCAAGCCCGAGTTTCCTATCTCAAACCAAAATCACTGTCATTCTCTGAAAGCTGTTTCTCACCCGCTTCTCTACGCCTCACATTGCTATAAACATTTTAGCCACAGTAACATCTCTAGGACTTTGGCAGAGAGCAGGATTTGATTAGCAAACTCTTCAGCCATTGTATTTTGCAGATAGCATTCAAAATATCAGGCCTAAGTGGGGCAGGAGAAAATCTTGCACAATTCCCTCCATCCAGAGTGTGTCAACTCCAATTCTGTCTTTCCAAATGCCTTTATGGCACATATTTAAGTATGTAGTTAATATTTGCATGGATTCATTCATCCAATACTAAGCCTGACATTTGTAAAACAACATACAGTTGGTGGACGAGAGAGTTTCCTTATTCTTCGTAAGCAGAAATTCCAGATTTTAATGTCACAAGATAAAAATAACTGTTGGGGTGTTTGGGGTTTTTTCACTGTAGGGAGAATTTAGAAAAAAGGAGGATTTATAATTTAAAACTAAACAAGTGAGTTGTGTTTGCATCATAACTCTCTTCCTCACCAATTTTAGATATTTTCAGAGAAGGAGGAGAGGAGAAGACTACATGAAGATGAAAGGGAAATTTACCCCAATGGTGAGCTTTCAAAAGCTGAAGACTACAAAGAAAACCTGATCAAAAACTTATTACCAGAAACGGGAATGACTGTGTGTGTCTGGGAAGGGAGAGAAATGCAATATCACAAGCAAAGAAAATTCAAGTACAATAGAAAATGGTGCTGGATGTCCACTGGGAGATGGAATGATTTCCTCTGAGCTCATGGGAAATTACTGTATGGATATTTGAATGATGGGTCATATCTCGTGTTGAAACCACACAGACATTTACTGTGTTACATTCAGATATGGGCAGAGTTTAGTTTGTAAATAAACATCAGCAAGTTAAAAGCCAGATTTGCTGCTAGAGACATAGTCTCAAACTCAAGACAAACCCACCAACATAACTATGCAGTTACCTGTATTTTTTTAATGTGAGATAGTATAGAAGCGTAAGGCTCATTATAGACTAAAATTTAAGATAAATTTATGCCCTATAGGAAAAATATATTAAGCATTTGATTTTCTTGCTGTCTCATAAATTGCTAAATGTTTTTTTAAAAATTAGTATTTTTACTCTCCAATTGTGAACACAGAATGGATTCATGCTGTCAGCCCCCAGCATTTTTTAGTGAGCCTGTTGAGATCAGAAGAGCAGAGCCAGGACAGGGCCAGGAATTGTCTGAGGAGCTACTGAGAGACAGCCTAACAAGAGCCTGAAAGTTTTATGTGGTTCCCAAGGAACGCAGGGAGCCTGCACTCCCTACCACACACAAATAGGCAAACGGCTCCTTAGATTATCTCTACCTGCACAAAATTGGAGGGGGGATGTGGGTGATACAGAAGCCAAGCCTGCAGGATAAGGGAAATTTGTTCATTTAACTAAGTTTTCCCCCTTGTCCTTTCATTTTCCTCTGGAAGTTTTCCAATCCTCTGCAAAGCTCAGAGGTGACATCAGAGAAGCCTCATGAGCTTGTCTGCAGGAAGGTGCTCTGCAGAGCAAATATTCCTGGGACTGAAGATAGCAGAGGGGTGCAAGTCACAGTGGTACATCTCCTGCAGAAGGGGGATGTAAGAACTCAGGCATGATGAGGATAGTTAAGAAAACATGCTTAGAAAATTCCCCTTTTTAGGTTGATGCAATAACAACACATAACGCCACAATTACGGACATGATTTTGCAAATTTGGAGCAACTGTATATTTCATAATATGTGATTTCTTATTGATAAATCATTCCTAGCAACACTGGAATATTCTCTACCACATCGAACAACAAGGCTATGATTGACTGTCTGCACAGAAATGAGTTATAATGGGATTTGGCACCTTTGAGCTGGGAGGACATGGGGAGGCCAGAAATTGTTTGTGTTTCTGAAGGGGTTATCCAACTTCACAAGTGTTCAGCAGCGTGTTTCAATCAACAGCAGGAAAGTACAGCTATCTCCACTTTGAAGAAGTTTAATCTATGGCTACAATCCAAAAAGACCAAGTGTCCTCTGAATTCAAAGGCAGCCAATCTTCATAGACTTGAGAAGAGATTATCTAGAGATTATGTTGGTAATTAACTGAGGAAATGGAAAGTTGGTCTAAACCCTGTGGATCTGCCTCAAAGTGACATTGCTCTTTTCTTTCCATAGAGGATGTGCATTGGAGGCTGTGGACACACTGTACAGAGGAGTACAGAGCAACACGGGTAATGCAACCAGGGGCCCCTGAATTCCAGTGTTTTATCCACTGTACTGGAAAACTGAGTGGTTGACTATAAATAATTTCTATGAGAAATTAAAATTAAAACCAGCAACTACACATCAATACCCAACAATCATCTTATCAATGTTAATATGTGTTATTCATTAATAGCATTTATTCTAACTGGTCTTTATTACACCACTCATTTACTGCAGTGACTCCTAATTAGACAGAGAATGTGAGCACCAGCTTTTATACCCTGCCACATGCCAGATGAGCTGAAGGACCCCTCTGCTGCAACCCTGCTCAATAGACAGGCTTCATTTTTTATTACTCTAGAGACCTCCTCAAGACAAACCATTCCCTTCTTTAAACAGAATTTTTTTCCCTCTTATTTGCATGACAGTGCTTCACAGTTCTCCTGAATCTTCCATTACTTAATAACTACTTTTCTTTCTCATCTGATAGCAGCATGGAGTGGAACAGAAGAGTGTTGCACAGTTACAGACACACAACAGCCCTGCTATTCAGCATTTCGATGGTGCCACGGCCAGTGGGAGGCAGAGGGGAGGTGGGCAGTGAGCAGTGCCTGTTGGCTGCACAGAATGCCCCCTCTCATTTCTTTCACTTTGGGCTTTGCCAAAACATTATGCTGTTTCAGGCAGACAGAGGAAACGTGCCTGCTTTCCACTGGTCTGCTCCAATCCCCACATCCCACTCTATGGACGTTCCTCAGCCTTCAAGTCACTGCTGTTCTGCAGAGTGAAGAACAGCTTGAGACAACTCCAACGGGGCAGCAGAACCCCACGCACCAGGCAACCCCCTCTCTGCAGACTGGGCATGTAAAATAGATGTGAACATGGACATCCCACAGCTCACCTTCACATAACCCCAAACACACACCGAATCCCCCACCACAAGCTTAGCCTCTTAACCCAGGATATTCACAGATGTCTGGGAAGTTTTGGAATCAGTGCTCCATTTAGATGATCCTTTCACTCCTTCCCACATGAATTATTGTTATTTGCATTAACAAATCTACTCCGTGCCAAATTTCCCACAGGCCTCTTTTCAAATTAGCCATCTGCAGCCGTGTGAAGCTTTACATGTACACAAAGTATATGAAAGGATATCCAGAGAACTCTCCAGTCACACAGGTACTTATCCATCTCTCAACATATTGCAGACATGAATTTTCCATGTCAGGTAAAAGCAGGATCTGTATGAACTGTGGAGCAACATCCAAGCAAACCACACACACAGTCACACATTCCCAGATATCCTTCTCCAGTCAACAGTTTCAAGGAGGTGACAGCTACACAACAAGAGACAGCTCTTAATTTGAAGCACCCTTCCTTCTTTAACAAAGAAAAGGTGGTGTTTTTCCATTATTTGCTCCTTGACAACAAAACATTGAAGGTCTTTACTGCCTACTGCAGAGTGTTAATTTTTAATGGGAGCAGCTACACGCTGCTTGATTTCTTTAGCACAAGAAGCAGCCAACCAATCGTGCATCCCCTATAACTCCAGAACAGCAGTTTCAGCAAGGAGCCTTTACAGCTCAGAGCATCCTTGAGGGCTAAAGATGTCAAGCGGTTTAAATGCCAATGAAATCAAGAAGGCACCAGGCTCAGATGTGTTAGGGAAAAAGGAAGGGAAAATGGAGATCTCTACTGAGACCAAAAACATTTGCTCTGCACTAAGAAATAAGGACCCACTTAAGACATCTGTAAAGCTCTGGCATGGTCAAGGGGAAGAGGACTAGACAGCACTAATGTCAAAGGATATAGCAAATTTTGTGATGAAAAATGAGTGAAAAGTGGGCTGGAGGGCACATGAGAGAGTCAATCTCTCCCTCTGCCTGAGACGTGCCTGACTGCACCTGAGACGTTCCTGACACATGCCTTGACTAGCCAGTCTCGTATGAGGTCTGATTATGGAGATCCTACAATGAACCTAAAGAATTTGTTCCAAGTCTTAACAATTAGAAAGCTTTTTTTCCCAGTAATTCTCCAGAGCACACAGTCTCAGTGCAACTGTGCCCATTGCCAATCTTGTAAAACTGATAGGCAATCATGTAACCCAGGACTCCCCACCCAGGTCATACAGCTTTCAGGACAGCCTCTCCTTGGGCATCCTCCCTATTTGCCAAGGCTCTTCCTCCATGGGACATAGATCCTGCTAAGAAGGAGGATGTGCCTCCAGCTCCTGTATAAAGTACGGTGCACAGGCATCTGCATCATAACAGCTCTCTGAAACTGGGCAACAACCTTCAAAACGTACCAGATCACATTCAAAAGACCAAGATTTCAGTGGAGAATCCAAGCTAGTACTGCTGCAAAGGCCTTTTTTTTAGCAGTTTTTTTCAACTTTCCAATATGCTGTACAGCAGGATTGAAAGTTAATATCCATTTAAGCCATTGCCAGAATGGGAATATTTCTGCTCTTGTATCTTCAAAAATATCTCGTGGAATGAAACGATGGATGCCAAGTTTCAAGGTTGAGTGAGTTTTTATAGCAAAAATATAAATCCCTGAAAGTTGAGAATAAAATGGAGAGTGTTTAATAAGCCTTAACTGAAACACTGCTATCAGATGTTCCTTTAACAATTCTGATAGAAATGTATCTTCGCTCAGATTATCCCATCTGCGAGTACAGCACTCAGCACTGGCACCATTCTGCTGGTGGTCAGTATTTAAAGGCAGAGTATTTGGACTACACTGGTGTGTGTAAGACAAAGCAACAGCACGGCAGCTCTTCTAGGCAGAAATACCATGGAACACAAGCAGGGCTGGTGAATGTTCCTCAAACCCACTTTCACACCACTCTGGCTGCTGTGAACTTCAGCACTGCCTTGGGAGACAAATGTCTTCCTGCCATTAACTGGGTGTTGAATCCTGCAGACAAGTAGGGAGGGACTGGGCTCCCACAGCCTCAGTGTGTCCTGGCACAGTCCCGAGGGGCACTGGTGATGGCGCACCCCCACAAGCATCTCTCTAGTCCCACCTCAGGGTCTAATCAAGTTAATGTTCCAGTGAGAGAAGAGGGTACTAACACTGGTATTAAACAGGTAAGCTCTGAGTGGCACCCTGAGAGGAGAAGGGCAGTTTATCCTTGTCATGTGCAGTTTAATCTCTTTTAAATGACACTGTTGCCTAGAGGAAATGGTTAGTGCCAATCCAGAACCATAAAAGGTGTGTTTTGTAATTTTCCATGCTGACTTCAGAAGTATTTATGGTTGGATTCAGTCCACTTTGTCCCCAGAATTTACAGGGGTGTAAGTTCATTTTGCAATGACACCATCACACTGGTGCATTCGTGTGCATTCCTGTACTTCAAAGGTAACAAAACACATCTTGATGATCAGATGTGTTGAAAAAGGGCAGCAATAGGTCCAAATAAAGGACTTCAGCTCCAGCAAGCCCTTGTAGAAGCCATAATTTGGTAGATAAACAATGGCAGCAATACATTTGCTCCTAAACAAGGTTCTTTGCTGCTACTCTGCCTACAGTTATTTCAAGCTCTGATCATTCTCCCACATTCCTGGGAATGCCAACAGATGCCATTCCACAATTATTGAGAGGTATTACCTTGCTACCCCTACAATGGCACTAAGAAATCTTCCCTGCAGAAGGATGGAACTTTGGGGTTTTGGCACTTCTGCTCCTTTTTCCACACTAGGTCAGACTATACTTTTTCACTGTTTTGGTTTAACTGAGCATGTGTAAGTGCACTCTTTTAAAACATTTACTCACACTAGTTTTTCTTTATTCCCTCTCTGCTCAAGGCATCTTCAGATCAGTCCTTTCCAATTCTAAGGGAGGATATGCTTATTTGAGATAAAATAACCCTACTTTTTTTGGTCAGTCCCCATTTTTAGCTTCAGGCCATGAGCAAGCAAAAGCACATACTGACAGCAATGTAATATGTAAGACAGAACAACTTCAGCCAAGACTCCTTAATGGAAATGGCAACTGCTATTGATTTCCTGAACACAGAGGTTGTGCCCTTCACCCCTATGACAAATCAGTTAGTAAAGAATTGGGACTCAAGGGAAACCCCTCAGTATGTAAACATGAACTTGTGGTTTATATTAACACAATACATTCTGTAACTTCTTCTATGATGAACTCTAGGAAAATAAAGGAGGAGTCTGCAGGTGGCAATCAAAGATACTCAATGCAAAAAATAAATCACTGATATAAGTGGAACTGTATTTAACAGGCACACAGGACTACAGAGAAACTGTAGCTGACCTTTGAATTACCATTAATTTATAATAAAAATGAAAAAAACCCAACCAAAACATGAAACCAAAAACATTGCTGCTTATTTGTAATACAATATGTTCAATGATAAATAAAAATAACTGTTATTTATCATCTGATAACAGTAAATTGTACTTAAGATAAAAATTAGTGTAAGAACTCAGTATGACAAGGACAAACATCTTTATCATTAGTGGCTGCCATGATAGAAGAGACATAATAATAACAGAGACAAAAAAAAATAATACTTTTCCAAACAATAAGGTTAAAGAGCTCCTCACTATTTGCTAATTCAGTTTATATTTTGAATACCCCACTCAGGAACAGAGCACAGTTCCTTCCTAATCGACATTTTTCCAGGCATTACCAAGGATGAGGGATACAGACATCACACATGACTGTGGCCCCTCTTCTCTCACTGCTAACAGGAAAAGCAGCACAAAGAGAACCACTCACTGGCCTGGCTGTACCAGCAGAAAGAACAGACAGACAGCTCAGATGAATAACACTGAGAATAGAACAACTTATTTTGTCCTTGAAGCAAAAGCAATTTCCTTACACCCCTTAAGTTAATAACGCTTTATTTTGTCCCCAGCTGTTAAGTTCATAGAAATTAAAAGTCATGACTATTTGTCTTTTGCCAGCATGAATTTAAAAGTGCCTTTAAAAAATCTCATTATCATTGTGGGGTTTTTTCCAAGCAGATTCAATACAAAGCAGATTACATCCTGCCTGCACTAGTAAAGTGCACATAAATTTTTCACTAACCAATTTATCTTAAAAATTTTTCTTTCCTCATTTTGATTCTGGACACAGTGCACAGCAGAAAGGCACTTCAAGTATTTTTCAGATAACACAATTCTAGCAATGCTGCATTAGTGTTTCTGAGGTCTTTCTGGTTTATAATGTTATTTCCAGACCATCAGAACACACCTTTTATGAAGTGGAATGATCTCATGTGAAACAATTATATTACCATGAAATTTTAGTCTGATGTTCAACCTGAATTTGAAGATTAGAACGACAGGATTCGTTCACAGGTAACAGAAGAGGCTAAAAACAACTTCCTTTTGGCAAGAAAAGTTGGAAATAGCCAATTATTAACATGCAAGGGGGTTCCATGGATCCACTGCACAACATTTTGGGAAAACAACTGTCCTGCAACAACCAGCTGTGGGACCACCACTGGTTCCGCACACCTGTACTGGTGGTAACCAACACTACGGTCACTCCATCAACAATCAGATGATTTCAGAGGTACAAACCATTCATTTTGAGACACCAGGAGAGGAGGGTGACCATAATTCTCACTGAAAGTCTTTATGAGTGTTGGGAAGAGACACAAAGTTTCCAGCTTTGAGAGAAAGTGTTTCTCTGGAGAACAGCCCTTCTCCTGCAGAGACCTGACTCATCAGTGCTTGGGAACAGTCAGGAGACAGTGATTAAACAAACACTTCCAGTGAAGAGCTACACTGTACTTGGAGCCAGCAGAGATATTTATAGCCAGGTTCGTTTGGATGGCCATCATTTCCGAGGTACAGCTTTTATTCTCTAGACGGCTCCTAAAAATCCCGGCAACACCAGTGGTGGAGCAGGAAAACTTCCTTTGCCACTTTTCATGCGGCACTTGTCTCTCCCTGGCACTGATGACAGCCTTTTCACAAGTACCCCAGGCACCTTCCAGAGAGAACAAGACATGAATATGTCATGACATGAGTGCAAAAAATGGAATAAAAGTTACCTTAACCAAGTCTGAGTCACTTACTGTTAAGACACAGCAAAATCCTGAATCTCTCCTACTTTTTCATTTGCTTTCAATCCTGCCTAAGGAAGGGGGTTTGATCACACTTTCATTTTAGCTAATAAAGTGTTCACAAGTAATATATTTACAAGAAATAGTATGGCTGTCCCCATTGAGGGAGAAAGGCACTGACTGTCTAGGAACAGTCAGTGAGTAACTGGGCCCAGTAAACGAGAAAGAAAATTAATTTCGAGTGGATTCTAAACATGCTGTCTTATTCCTGCATGTTTGCTAATCTTGGAGCAAGAAGTGGTCAGAAGCAGGAGTATGTCACTGTCTTTTTCAAAAATTTCAGAAGATTGAGTCAAGAAACAACTTCAACCAGGAAGGAACGTGCAGAGGAACAAGTTCTTCCCCCACAGCAGCCCCTGCTGCAGTATTGCAACCCTGACACTCCTGCTCGTGTCTGAGCAGTCACTCCTGTCCTTGGAAAGAGTACTTGGAAGCCTGGTGGTAACAGAATAACCCCCAACAGCTTCAGAACAAAGCTGTTGACCAGACTCTTCTCTTTTTGCCAAGGTGCTTAGCTGGCCAGGAAGCAGAGATAAAAAAGGAGTCGGGGTGGGAGGGTGTGGGGGGAAGTGACTTAAAAAAAAAACACTCTAAAATACAAACACACACCACTCCCTGTTCTTCCCAGTAAGAGTTTCCAGGAAAAATGAAAGACACAAACTCCATCTAAGCATGGCTGAAATTGCTGCCTTGGGGGCAAAGTCTTGCACGTTCCCTTCCCTCCAGCAGACAGGCAGTGACAGCAACGTTATAGTCCTTCAGGAGAGCCTTCAGGGATACACCAGAGAAAACCTCCAATTTTCTTTTCCACACTGATTTGCATTAAACTGACATTTTTCATGATGGGCATTTTCAGATTTGTGAGGAAATACATTTTTCTTTGGAAAGTCAGTAGTCAGAAAATTCCTACCACCTCAACTATTTCAGATTCCTCCTTTGTCTTTGGGAGTGCTGCCTTTTGAAACGCAGGCACGAGAAGACACTTATGCCATCTCTGCGGGCACAGTCTTGCTATGATCACATTCCTATGCATCATAGCACATTCTTTAGCAACCAGTTGGAAAGAGTGGATATAAATTTCAGCTTCAGGAGATTAAACCTTTCTTTACCACTGAAGGGATAGGACACTGATTTAGAAGGAGTGAAAGGCTGAGAGAATTGGGATTGTTCAGCCTGGAAAAGAGAAGGCTTTGGGATGATCTAATTGTGGCCTTCCAGTACCTGGAGGGAGCCTTCAAGGAGGATAGAGAGGAATTTTTTATAAGAGAATGTAGTGAAAGGACAAGGAGGAATGACTTCAAACTGACAGAGGGTAGGCTTAGATTAGACACGAGGAAGAAATTCTACCCTGTGAGGGTGGTGAGGCCCTGGCACAGGTTACCCAGAGAAGCTGCGGCTGCCTCATCCCTGGAAATGCTCAAGGCCAGGTTGGATGAGGCTCTGAGCAATTTGGTGTAGTTGAAGGTGTCCCTCCCATAGCAGGGTGTTGGAATGAGATGATATTTAAGGACCTTTCCAACCCAAACCATTCTATGATTTCTGAACCAAGAGGCAAAGCAGTTCCTTACACCTTCCTTGCAGACTGGCTGCCATTAGCCCCTTCCAGCAACGTTCTGTCAAGTATTGACTCTTCTGCATCACTGCTCCTAAACCAGGAGGAGACATCCCACGAGAGCACCGGGAGGCCACCTGACTCAGAAAGGCATCTCTGAGTCACACTCACCTCCTCCCCGTGGGAGGGGAGGGTAGTGATTTACTGCTGGCCTGCAAAGGACCAAATTATTACCTCCCCACACACAGGTGCTGGCTCAGCTATTTTGACCCAGTGAGTGGGAGGGCTGAGCCAAGGTGTTACCCAGCCCCTGGAGCTGCCCACCTTCTCCTGGGCTGCTCACTGGGAGAGGAGGCAGAACCAAGCTGCAGAATGCAAGTGGGGTTATATACCTTCTTCCTACTTCTCTAGACAGATGAAGCCACAAACCAATTAAAATACAAACCACCCCACGCTTATTTTCAGATTAAAGCTGTGTTTAATACACAGCCATTGTGTGCTCTATGCTGTGAGTTCTCCTCCAAGAGCCTTTCAAAAAATAATCAATAGAGAACAAGAAGCTTGAAGCTGGCAAAAGTCATGTCTTGTATCATCCTCAATCTGCCAATATCTTTGGAAAAGGAAAAAAAATATTATATTTTAGTACTCCTTGGACTTCTATAGATGCCAAAAATAATCATAGTTCTGTCCTTGTTCGAGACAAATCAAGTTTAGAATAATTGTCCTTGATATGTGTCACAGGAAGCCAAACACTGAATTACTCGTGTATTGAGCAATCCCATAGTCTGGATAAACCTACATCAGTGAAGGGTTTGAGTGGAGTTCAGCAATAAAAGACATCAGCTATGAGAGTAAATGTTCAATGTAGCAAAAAAACAACTATATAAACAAGCATTAAGGTAATAAACGAAAGTTCATTAATTCAGTGTGCTTAGAAATCACAGCAAAAACAAATGACAGTGCTATGTAGCAACAGCAATGATGAGCGTAAACAGAGGTGGTTTAAATGGTAGCAAACTCCAGAAATAGGCACATTTTCTGAGCCAAGAAAACTCAATTTCATCTTGGCACAAAAGAATCAATTAGATATGGCACTTACTGGTCAACTGAGAGTTGGATACTCCTCTCCTCTCTTCTAACACTTCAGACTGTGCAGGAATCAATGATCAGAATAAATGCAATCATACAACTTGTGAGTTTGTCATAAAGCCATTCAGTTCTCAAGTTAGTTTCTGTGTGTGGAATTTTCTTACAGAGACAGGGGCTATAATAACTAGTGTCCATTCCCTGGCAGAGGGAACAGGAGCAGAAAATCAATCAGTTTGCAAACTCAAAACTAATTGAACCATTCCCCAACATTGCATGACTTGCAGCAAGACAAGGAACCATTTAATGACTGAGATGTTTTACCTCTGATGTAGGTACCTAAGTGGCTTGGAAAGCAGCTCATTTAAAGGAAACTTCAAATGAAGAGTACAGGCAGAGATGAGGGCTAAATCTTCTTTCCTCACACAGTGAAGTGGGGAAGATTTCAGTAGTGCAAAGAACTTCTCCAAAGGCCAGTGAAAGCCAAACTTTGGAGAAGATTTTATCCAAGTCTAAGGAAGAAAATAACCCCAACTGGAGCTGGCTTAAATGTAAGGCCTGGTAGATAAAACAACTTCTGGCTCTTGGGAAACTCATTTTCCTTAGAAATCCTGCTATTACACAGAAAGAGGATTTTAAAATGCTTCAACCGACACATTAATTTAATGGAACTATGCTTCATCTATTCTATACTCATTGGGAAGGGCAGCTTGAACAAAGTGATTGCAAAATGTAGCCTACTGTTAACATTTTTTCTGCATTTGAATTGTTCTATAATTCTTCATTTCAATAGTCAGTAGAACAGAACCATAAAACTGCCAAGTTGCTGCATTAACTCAGGTTTCTGACCAGCATTCCCATGGTGAACAAGGCCATCCTGATGTCCAACCAATTCCTCCACCTTTCCCAATCTCACAGTCCTCTCCCCTAAAATGGCAGTTAATTTTTTCTTTTTTTCACTTTCTCCTTCAGTTGTTTGAAACGTTCTTAGTGGGCATAACAAAGAAAGCAAGGAAAAACATAATTATTTTTTTTCCTGTTTTTAAGACTCCAGCATAAGAGGAAGACGAGTACTTTGATTGCTCCTGTGCAAATGTTCTTGCCGTTGGATGTGCCGTTTGATTGTTCCAAATGTGTCAGGACCAACATAATCGGATTATTCTTTCCTGTGATTTGGGTTTTTTTAATTCTTTACAACATAAATCTTTAATTCCTTCTAATTGAAGGCATCTGGCCTGGTATCTGCCACTTCCATCTGAGGAGCCTGTGTGCTCTTATGCAAGTCCTGTTATTAAAGTTCCAGTTCATGTTCTTGCTCAACATTTTCGTAGCTGGAAACTGTGTCTGTAAAGCACCTCCAGAACTGGAGGTGTGATGCTTGGGAGAACTTAATATCCTAGACAGGCTGGAGAATATTTAGCTTGCTCTTACAATAACCATCACTGTGCTGTTAAATGGTGCCAAGCCACAAAGTACCTCATCTGAGCGATGGGATTAGTCCATTTTGTGACAAATATTGCAACTGCTAAAGCATCTATCACCAAATCTCATTATAAGGCCAGAAAACATTTCCTAGCATAATATCATCATACTCAGTCAGATCACAGAAACTTCTGAAATGCGGAACTAACACCCTTCCCCCCCAACCTGCAAGAGAAATTTTACATATCCTTAAAAATGTCAAGATGTATGGAAAGGATTCACTCTATTTTTGTCCCAGGACCTATATTACAGGGCAGAGGAACAACTTTCTGTCAGGCAGGAAGAGTATTCTAATAGCTAGAGCTGGGAAAACTTTCCTGACAAAAAATAGTTCACTGAAAATGGAATATACAAGTTAATGTTGTTTCCAGGAAAGATCCTCAATCAACCAACAGTTTCTTCAATGAAAAGAGATTTTTCTCGAGAAATACAATACCTTTGATTCAGTGATGGAAACTACAGCATTTGTAACCCATGGTAAGCAACTCTACATCTTTCTCAGACTCAATAACTTTGTTTTGTTTAGCTATTGTGCTATTTAACTTTGGTGGTGTGGCTTCTTTGATATGTGTAACTGGGATTAACTGGGAGCAGCCCTTTGAGGCAGGGCAGAGGGGAAAAGGAAAACAGAACACGCTTCAAGGAGAAAGTAACGATGGGAAGAAGGTTCCTGAGTGTGGTATTTTGTGAGAGACAAGAGGTAGCAGATAGAGAGAGGTGGAACAGGCAGAGACCAGCACTGAGAGGAGGTCAGGGCGTGTCTCCCGTCCTGATGGAAAGGTTTGTGTTTCCCTAAGCTGCCTGTAGGGATGGGCTCATCACTCCTCTCTGTGATCCCACATGGGCAGCAGCCACAGAGCAACATTCCCAGGGATGCAGAAGCAACTGAACCTCTCACTCTCTTCCTTTCCCATCTTATCCTGTGCAGCAAGTTATGACAATTCCTTACGGAGCCAGAGTTTAGCCCAGGCCTGCTGAAGGCACAGGCTTCTGCCAAAACACAATTTTTTACCCCATATAAACAGACCAAGTGAGAAATCCTTAAAGGAGGGAAAATGAAATCTGGGGTATGACCTGTACGATCTGATTCTCAGTGCTCCACCTGTACATCCTGTAAAATGCACTGAACCAAGGACTGAGTACATGGCCAATAAATCTACTTGTGTTCTGCTTTAATCCAAATGAAAGGAATACGTAGCAGCAGAAGAGGAGGAACAGACTGTGCATATTAAACACATATTTGTGCAAAATAAAATGCCTATTTTCAAAGTGTGTTCCCAAACCTGAAGATAACATCTCCAAGAGATTGGACTGGGAGATGAAAGGTAAAAGAACTGCATTCAGGCACAGCTGAACATCCATCATCACTCAAGCATGGAAATACAGAGTAAGGGCTTCAGCAGCTCACATCCCTGGCATCAGTTATCTAATGATTCATCTTTGCCACAATAACCGTTGCAAGAATCAATTCTGCAGCTTTCCTCCAGTCTTGGGCTTTGCATGGAAAAGCAATTGTTTAAATTAATTATTTAGCAAATACATTCAGGAAGAGAAAAATACAGCACCTACCTGTGCTGTCTGTTTATTTCACAACCACTGAATTTTTTTTAATATCAGCATCTCAGATACACAGATATGTGATTAAAAACAAACAGTTGTAGGAAATGTCAATATAAATAGTAGACAATTGAATACAGCGTTTCAGTTCATTAATATCTGTATCTTAGGTGACTGCAGGTGCACCTTAATGAATTACATGACTAGTAAAATACAATTAAATGCAGCTGCATATGTTTACAAAACTGCAAAACCAAATTACAGGTATCAGTAGCACCCATAATTCATCCATAATTGACAATTTTCATATTACCAGAATAAGGAATCAAGTCATGCAGATGATTACTGCATTTGCCTTTGAGCACTGGAGACCCAGGTTCATTTCCTATGCAGCACCACAAATGAAACAAATTACATACTTGCAGGTTAAGAGAGACCTGAAAGCAAAAGCCTCCCTGAATGACAGCCCAAAGCCCAAATCATTCAGGTTCTATTTAGCTGTCAATAAAAGTTCATGAATGGCTGATAGCTGACATAAACATATTCTTAATAAAGTGTTTTTCTTTACAGAAGAATCATCATGTCTCAGCTGCAGGACTGGGTTCTGACCCCAGTTATCCAGTAGGTGGGTTTTCAGGCTTCAAGGACACAACAAGGACATAACAGCACAGAATTTGTGTCAAGGATTTTGGTTTCCTTCTGGTTTTACATGCAGTATAGTGAACACCTCCCTTTTTTTTTTTTTTTTAAAGAACCTTTTCTATGTCTACATTTACATTTCATTTCATCCACATTAGGACCTCACACAGCATGTGTTATTCAGACTCTGACTGGACCAGCTCCTGAGAAGCCTGTGCTGCCTGTCTTGCTGTGAGCAGGGGTTTAGACTAGAAGATGCTCAGATCCTGAAGTAAAACCAATCACAATTTCTTCTCTTTTTTACTACAACACATTCATTGCAGACAATACTTTTGATATGTTAAAAAAACCCACAAACCAAAGAAAAAAAATAAAAAAAATGCTAGAGTGTTTGCTGCAGGTCCCACTTTGCTTTAAAATGGATGATACACAGTTCACATTTTTAGAGGCAATAAGGATTTTTTGGCAATCAAATAGGGAAAATAATTCATTGTAGATGTTTCTCACCAGCCCACTGAGTGATTTTACCAAACTCTTCCTATGCCTCCCACCCTGTAGTTTTGTCTTGGGACCTTTGGAAGAAAGAAGAAGAGAATGTGAGTGGAGATTTTGCTCAGAGGTGATGTGGCAGCTGGTGATTCCATACATGCAGTAGCCACTGCAATCAATCCAGCTATTCTGGAATCTGAACACCCAGAGGAATCAAAGAATAGAGGATAAAGGAAAGGAAAAAAGGAGACAAGTTTCCACATGTATCTGCTGTATCTTTCAACAGAGACTTAACTGACAGAGGATTTATCCTTCAGGAAACACCTGACTTCACAAAAAAGAGCTGTTCATTTTATGACTTTTAATATTTATCTTACCAATTGGAAAATCTTAGGTGGTTGCACTGTGTGCAGGAACAGTACCCAGAAAAACTTTGCTATGTTTTTCCTTCTCCAAAATTATTGTGGAGGAGATGCAGCAAGTCTAAATTTTGAAAGACAAAGATTAAAAAACAATTTCCTCAGATCATCTGTTGGAAATTCTCTTTTCTGGCTTTAAAATATAAGCTATCAGTAGGATTTTATTTTAAAAGAACGGAAAGACAATTTTGCAAATTTATACTGACAAGTAGGTGTTTGTTATCACTTAGATTTTGTAAAATGCCATAGTTTTATTTCTGGTTGTTTTATGGGTTCTATTACTGAAAGAAGTCATGGCCATTTCCCTGTATGACCAAATAGTTTATCTCTTCTGTTTTGTAGGTGGGGAACTTGAGATCATGAAATGCCAACTCCCATAAAGGTGCTCAACCCCTTCAGCTCTGTTGTTACTTCTCAGAATTTGAGATGAGGAATGAGTGAATGGCACTATGGGCTGAGGAACCTGTAATTCTCATTTCAAGATGCTTGGAGAGCCTTCATACTGATGAATTCTATTGTGCTCACTTGGTGTCTGAGTATGCTCCACTGACTCTGAATGTAGAGCAAGGTTATTGCAACATTATTAGCAGCAAAAATTGTTTCTCAGTCTAAAACTACACTTCTTTTATGCTTAAGGAGATGTGAATCTTTTCAATCTATACATCTCCAAATACCTTCAACAGCCACAGATGTGAAGACTGATGGTTTCCACTCCTGCCTCAACAAAGCTTTCTGCAACGTCTTTGCCACAACACGTGTTTGTACCACAACTCACTGCACAGATGTGCTGTGTGACTCCATGTGCCATCAACACCCCTTTATTGCCTCCCCAGGGCTGAATAACTGTCCCTGGTGTGGCCAGTTTGCCCTGTGTGCTGCAGTGGCTTCAGCCCCAGGAGTGTTTAAATGGTGTTTATGGTCACCACGGTCACTTGCTAACAACAGTGTTCTTCAAAGCTTTTCATCCTCTGGGAATCCTGGAATCAGAATGCTTTGGTTTGGAAGGGACCTTAAAGATCATCTCGTTCCAATACCCCCTGCCATGGGCAGAGACACCTTCCACTAGACCAGGTGGCTTGAAATCCCCTCCAACCTGGCCTTGGACACTTCCAGGTGCGAGGAATCTGGCCTAGGAAATCCCAGAAATGAAGAACATTTTGAAGATGAATAGAGGAAAAAATTACAACTGGGCAGGAAAAAGCCCAGAGTGACCCAAAGACACCACTTTAGGACAATGAAATACTGAGAAGACTTTTTGAGGGGCGATTGTCCTTTCTGCAGTCATTCCCCTGGAGAAGCCACCTGAAGCCTGGTACATACCACTTACACACAGACTGAGGGTGCATTCAGTGTCCCCATTGTCATCTACACATCAGTTTAGTTTGCAAGTGACCCACAGAGTCCAGATCTATCCTCAATGGGGACCCAGAGGAAGGATCTTGGTGCAGAAGTTTACCCAGAAGATCCACACCAGCATTTCAAAACTTGGTGAGGACATGATTGAAAGCTATTGTGAGCCTCTCTCCACACAATTCTCCCACTCCTGTGCCCCCTGAAGAAAGACAGACCCTAACACAGCCCAGCCTTAGCAGGAGCTACTTATATCCTGTAGTAGGAGGCTTCAGCAGCTTCGCTCAGTTCCTAAGTGATATAACACAAATCTGTCACCACAGATGGTCTCGCTGATAGCATCTGTGGCTGAAGTGCCGAGAAAGGAAGCCATGCTTCTTACCACTGGGTATAAAAAGAAAACTCTCCTGCAGTAATATTTCACTGCTGACAGCAGAGCATCTTCGTTAAAAAAAGAAACACTCATGTATCCTAATACTCTGCCTTTCTAAATAATAAAATCAATCCCTATGTTATCAGCCTGTCTAGTCGATATTTCCCCTACAAAGCCAACTTACGTTCCACTTCTATGTCCTGGTTTAATAGCAGGATAATCAACACATTACTGAATCCTGATTTTCTATGTGTTACAAGAATTCCTATGTCTTCATTAACTAAAAAGAAGGCAGCTTGCAGGATTATTTTTCAAATCTGACTTTGCAGCACACGCTAATCCTGTCACTATTATTTTGAAAAGATTTATGTTGCACACACAGATACATGTGGAATTCACCTCATGGATTTCTCCTCCATATCCATAATCACAGCCTTCTAATTTAACCCACATGCAAAATCACATATCCTGCCTGCTAATATATTTCTCTGAGATTTATTTTTATGTGTCAACATAACTGAATACCTTCCTCAGCACGCTCAAATGGCCACTTTTAGAAAGGAAAGAAGTCTCTGAAATTATCAAAACACTGCATTTCCATTTTCAGTAAATGTGGATTGCCTCTTCACCAATTAATTTTATCTAAGCCACAGGAGTGCCTGGGCATTGCTCTTGGTCAGTAAAAGCTTTTCTGGAAGTACAAATGTCTCAGTGTAAAAGTCCATTATCTCACATCCCTTCTAAGATATGAGCAAAGGCTCTTTCCCTCAGAAAAGGCTACACAAGCATAAATTCAGCATGACCTAAAACTCCAGCCCAGCAAGTAAAATTTCTTTATATCTCAAAAGTATGAGCCTGCAAGATAAATGTCGTGATTCCTTTTGCATTCTAATAGACACTTGAAAATTAGGGTCAGTTTTAAATGCCTAATATATGACAGAATGTCATTTATATGCTACCTAACTCTAGGTATAGGATACAAATATATAAAAAAACCACATGTAGACAGTAGACTTTACAGTTACATTTTGATGGAGGTTAAACAAACATACCTTGAGAAAAACATTAGGCTGCAGTCTACTCATATACCTTCCAGAAATGGAATTTGAAGGAGCATGTGTTAGGGTTACCACATTTAGCAGGCATTTTAAAGTTTAGAGGGTATTAACACCGCTTTCCCTTTTTTGTCTTTTTTGTTAAAGACTCAAAATTGTAAGCTGGACTCCTGATAAATGAGCTCTCCCCACCTAGTCTGGTGTCCTGGTGCCATTACTTTGTAATCCTAACTGGGATGCTCTGCTCTGAGGAGAGACCTGATACCTGGTCACTAGATGGTAATTGTGACAACAAGATGATCTGTAGGGTACAAAAACAACGTTAGCCACCTACTTTATGATATCTCTTGCTGGCTGAACCACTGACAGAAACACAAGTGCCATATTAGGACTAGATGACCTTTAAAGGTCCCTTCCAACACAAACTATTCTAGTGATTCTATGATATTATCTTAATAGCACCTTTCCAGTAGATGTATGTTTCAAATATGAACAGCTTTAAGAGGAAAGAAGGGAAAATTCACCCATGGAAAGCTATGGAACAAGTGGATCATGTTGTTATCTGGCGGCAAGGCAGGGATGACAACCCTCTTTTGGCCTCCAGCCATGGAAATTGTGCTCTATTCTCCTTCTCCCTCCTGCCCTGGCTCTTGATTTGATGCACAACCTTTTCTTCAACATTTCGATTGCCACATTCCGGGGTCAGCTGAAATCAGGAAGCACAGTTCCTGTAATACATCGGGACACCAGAACTAGTTTGGATGGAAAAGGTTTCCTGACTAAAAGGATTTGTTTCAGAGAAGTTGCTGGAAGGTCTCTAAAGATACTCTTTCATAAGAAAAAAAAGGGCTGAGATGAGTGCTAAAGTTGGAAAGTCAAAAAAGCCTTAGAAAGCACAATCCAAGCCGCTGTCAGATCTAATTCTAGGACATTAATGCTGTGCAAAGTTGGCCATAACTCTCTGTCCCTGCTCCTCAGGCCCCTGCCCAAATCAGTGTGTAGCTCAGCCAGCAATGCAGACCACGCAATCCTTACCCTTCCCTTCTGCATTCAACTGCAGCCCCTCTGCTTCACTCCTTGCTCAAAATCCAAACCCAGCAATAAATGAAGCAATAAACTTGCTGAATTCCCCACCAAAGAATACTTTATTCACTATCCTACTTACACAGGCAAAGAGATGGGTGTCCTGAGGAAAATACAAGCACTGAGGAGCTCTGCCTCAGGGAGAGCAGTGAGCTCAGGAGACTCGTGCAGAAGATGTCACTTTGTCTAAAATCTGCATGGGACAGGCAAACAGGATAAATGGATGTTTTAAGAGTTAGCTGTAATAAAAACCAGCAGCATCAATCATTTTATTGCTGCTGCAGAAAGGTTGTTCTCTTTGCCATGTGGGGAGCTGATTCTGGCTGAAATGTGCCGTTCGTGGAAATCCTGCACTGTCAGCATCAGCATTCCATTAATCCCAAGGATCCCACCAGCAAAGATCCCACCTGCTGTCCCAGCTTTCCTTGGTGGTCCACAAGACACCACAATGAACCCAACATAGTGGTTAAGTTTCTGGGTTTTGATATCAAAAGTTTAGCAATAAGCTAATGCTCTGCAATTTTGAGGGGGATTTTTGACCAAAAGACTGGTACAACCAATGAAGAATTGCCCCAAAACACACCTATTTTTACCCATTATTTTTACGTACGAAATCACTAACCAGAGAGCACTTGGAGAATTTAGATACTTCTCAGTTAAAAGGCCCAAATTTCCATGATATGTATAAACTATTGTTTATTTTTAACCTCCCTGTGGAGTGATATCTATCATTTTCAGCAGGAAGCCAGGGCTATTTGTTTTTCAAAGATAGCTCTTTGGAATTAATTACTCTGGTATTAGACTAAGTGACAAAACAGGTAGTGCAGAACTGAGGGTAACAAGAAATTTTGTCTCACAGCTTTTTAGAGAAATATTATTCTCCCAGCCTGACTGACAGCATACCATTAATCACTATTTAACCACTATTACAGCCAAGACACACGAAGAAACATGCCTAGATTTTTCACCACCAGTTATGTTTATTTCATTTTTTAATTGCTGGCTTAATTTTTTTAATGTCAACAAAAGATAATCAAATTGTCATTGTAACTGTTCAAGCCAAACGTATATAATGAAAACTTAATAGCTACATCCTGTTTAAGATTCAGGTGGAGTTTCTCACATCTGATGGCACCGGATCAAACATGACAGCTGCTCTTCAGTGCCTGATATCCAGCCCACCTGAGCTACTTCTGCCACATCTACTGAGTTTTCTGTGTTGTTTTGGTGATAGTCAGACCTGGCAGGCAGTTAAAATCCCCACTGCAATATTAATTATTAAGCTGCTTCCCAAGATGTCAGAGCTAAGATGGCAATTGCAAAATGGCTGTCAACGTTTTGACTGAAAAATGCTAGTTTAGCTTTATTAACCACTCTCTCTGCTTTGAGTGTCAGAGAACATCACAAGGCAATGTTTTATAGTGCACCAGCAAACTTAGGGATGCCGCCTGATGAGCCTTCTTTTTGACACTGGGAGTTGCAAAAGAAAGAAGAAAACTGAGCAGCACCTGCTGACTTGCATGAGTTCTGTGGCTCAGGGTACAGTGATAAATCAGGTTAAATGAGAAAGCCGGTTTATTATGTTCTCATCCTCCAGCAAACTCTTCCCAGCTTTTGCCACTGTTTGTTGCCATCTTAGTTCTGCAGATAAAACTCTTTATTGGGTCATAATATAGACTGGATCTCTAAAAGCAACCAGCAGCACAGGGAGGACAGGAGAAGCACAGAAGCACAGGGGTGAGCAGGTACTGAAGGCAAAACTCAGAGCCAGGGTCAGCCACAGAATCATTAAGGGCAGAAAAGACCCCTAAGATCATCAAGTCCAGCTGTTAACCCAGCACTGCCACGTTCACCCCCAAACCACATCCCCAAGGGCCACATTCACACACCTTTTGAGCCAGACATCCTGGATTTGTTAAAAAAGAGGAAAAAAGGGGAAAAAACCCCAAACCCAGCGTTTGATGATTGTCACAAGAGCAGTGATTTTAAAATCAGACATAACCTGCAGCAACTTTTAGAGGCGGCCTTAAAGATGATAAAATAGCTCTCACACAGGGTGCAATCCTGCTGAAACCAATTAGATAACATCTTCTGTGTGCCACTTTCTGTGGGATTTCAGGTGAATCACATGTAACACAGCCTTATATATAACAGTTTTAAAAAGCCATGGGTGCAAACCTGCCATCGAGACTGTCATCAGCAACGTGTCAAAAATCATGTCACCAGGACAGGCAAATTTCCATATTTATGTGCTCAGCAGAAAAGAGAGGGACCCCATTTCACCCTATTAGCCTTTCAAATGTGTCACAGCATAAGGAAGTGGACACAAAATACAACATCCAGCCTACAATAACCCCACATTTGGAAATAAATCAAGGAAATAAAACCCTTCCAGAAGGATGTATTATTTCAGAAGATAGTGACCTGCAAAAAATAGAAAACTAGAAAAGATATGGTCTTTTATGAACCCCTTGCTCTTGGAGTTCTGTTAGAAAGCACAGTTGCCATACAAAAAAAAGAAAATTAAGTCTAAAATAATTGTATGGTTTTCCCTGACTATTGTATTGCTGACAACAGATGTGTATTCTATTCTCTGGCAAAAAAATACAAAAGTCCCTATTTTAGGACCAGAACTGCAAATGGAGGTATCACCAATGACCCAAGAGATGAGTCCAGTGTGAAGGAGAATATCCAGAACACTTTTCTCCCTTTGCTTTTGAGCAAAAGGGTATAAACCAAGAGGCCCTGACCTTCAGCTGAACCCTCTGACAGGAACACACCTGTGGGGCTGGAGCAGTGGGAGAATTAATTGCCAGACTGAAAGCAGACTGTGGCTGAAAAATAGAGGGAAGAAGAAAGCTGGTGTTAAGAAACTGGCAGGGTGGATGTGGGATGATTGATCAAGTCAGCGCCATAATGTCTCAGAGCCTCAGGAAGGGGACGTGGAAAGGCAAGGTAGTGAATTTATTTTTAATAGTATATGTTTTTTTTTTTCCTTTTTCCCCTCCTAGGACAGAGAAAAGGTGGGGATTTGTGTGGAAGAAAAGGCTTCTTGGACCAAATCCCATATGTTCCTGCTTGTGTCCTATTCTTTTCCTGTCTCTTTGTAAAAATTTAAAACATACATCTTAATAAGTCCTTTTTTTTTTTTAAATAGGTGGTGATACAAGACTTACTTGAAGCAGTTGCCATGGAGAAGCTGTTCAAGCGAAGAATAATTACTAGGGCAAAATCACATACAATATGGGGACTGATCCTTCAGCTTTTACCCATGCAAAACTCCCACAGAAGTCAACTTGTTACCACACATTTTTAGCAAGCCAGGAAAAGAAAAAGAGCTCATACTTCACTCCTCCTAAAAGGAAAAAAAATCATTTGTTTGCGTAACAGAGCAGAGAATAGGGTTTTTTTTCAGCAAAAATCTCTTTTCTAAAGACTCTACAAGCCACCTTGTAGCACAGGTGGGATGTTTTCACTCTTAGGATCAAAGGAGCTAATTACTGAGCAGTAATTTGTAAGTGCATAGTATGCTCTTTCCCAGACTATCACAAATATTGCAGAATGCGTACTTAAAACAAAATGAGGTCCCTCTTTTTTATTTAATCAAAAATAATAATTGCAAATCCAAAGAGAAATATTTTTAGGTTCCAGCTGGCTATTGATGCTGACTTGCAGAAAGAACCAACATTTCTTTGTCCTGAACACACATAACTCTGAAATCAGAGATTTTTCTCTTCAAACAACAGTGGTTACACAAAGACTCCTAATGCTTCAAACCGCACCTTGCACAGAAATTCCAGCAAATTAATTCTCCCCTCACCTGCATTGCCCCCTCTGCTTGTCACCTCACCCAGGCTCAAAGCAAAGCTCTGGGGCTGGGAGTGTTCCCCCTGAGCCTTCAAGGCAATGTTCACTGGGGATGTGGCTCTTGCATTCCTCAAAGGAGTCCCAAGCCTCAGTTGTTCAGTAAGACACTGTAATATCATCTCGCTGAAAGCACATGTCGCTCTTTTCAGAATCTGTGCTACCAAAAAAACCCCAAAAACCACCTCCCTGCTAGAGAGCTCCTTTGTGTCATCCTGCAGAACAGGAGGGTAACAGCCCATGGGACTCAGAGTTTCACCAGGGTGCTGGGACAGAAATCCACAGCAGATGGTGGAAAACCCCTGGCACAGTCTGAGTTCTCCACTCTGGTGGAATGCACATACCTGCCAACTTTTGCTCCTTTTTCCCCAGAATGTGTCACCCTGGAAGCACAATAAACAGAAAGAAAGTAGCCCTCATTCTGTGAAACAAGAGGTGTTTATGGGGGTACAATTAGAGGAACTCTTGAAGCCTCTTGGCTCCAGACACTGCCAGATACCCAAAGCCTCTCAACGGCCCGTTCCCAAAGCAGCAATTATGAAACATAACATTGATGAAGCATCTCTGGAAAATAAGGACAATACTTAGAGACATGATGATTTTCAAATCATTCAGTTGGATGTTACTGCTGTGTTTGCATCTGTTAAACAAAGTATAAAGTTTGGATTGTGGTGTACACCCCATATTCATAACACACTCGATGGGCCTATTTCTCTTGTCCAAAATCCGTTTCAGAGGAACAATAAAGTCATTACAAATTGGGATCAGGCTTAAATGACCTGGTCCTCACCCTGCAATCTAATCCTAAAAGGAGCATGGGGTACATGAGCTTCCATCAGTGGAGTGAAATCCATCATTACAAGGTCTAGAGCAGCTGGGAGGTCAGGTCTGACCAGCAGCCACATCCCCCAGGGTTCTCAGCATCCTTCCTGGGCTGTAAATGGCAGAAACTTCCCCACAGTCTTAAGCAATTTAATGTTTTTTGGGTATTATGTTGCAGGATATCTCAAATAAACAAACAAACCCCACAACCCAGTAATAAGAACAAGATGATTTTTTTTCTTGAATTACCCCAATTAAGTCAGTGGTTATTACCTCCTACAGCAGTAAAAAGAGAGCACAATTAGAAAATTTAATTAATTGAGCTGAAGGCAATGATACCTATTTTAAGCCCCTCAGTGCAGGGAGATTAGCAGACCAGCTCAGTGAAGCAGTAAATGTTTAGTGCTGAAGGAAGCATCAAACCCATTCATTGGACTCTGCTTGGGTGATCCATCCCTCTGCAAACGAGCACGTGTCCTAGAGCTGTCTTCTATATCCTCCTCACAACCAGAGTTATAGACAAAACAACAGTTGCCCTCAACATCAAACTGAGGGATGTGAGAAATAACCATCACTGGCTCCAGATAGAAAACCCAAAGCTGAGCGTGGGGGTACAAATGTATATTTTATCATTACAGATGAAGGCATTGCAATCCACTGACAGGCATAACCATCAGGTAAATCAGACTGACTTGTATGATCATTGTGGGTAAAAGCCTGGATGTTTTTGGAGACGAATCTTCAGCAGTTCCCAGAAACTCAGGAAGGCACTGTTAGAGCAATGGGATACCAAGGTGAAATAAAAGAAACCAAACCAGTAGGATGGTAACTAAGCTAAAAAATAACAGATAAGAGCTAAAAGCTTAACTACAGCCTTATTGAGCTATGCTTAAAATACAGGAAATCAAACCACAGTGAGGAGGAACCAACAGCATTATTCACTGCTATCTTCATAAAATGCTGCAAGGTTGGAACAGGCACCAAGGAAGCCAGCCCAGCTCAAGCACACAAACCCAGGTGGAAAAGGTGAGTCAGGAGAAGTACTGAGTTAACACCCATCAGAGGGCTGCTCTGCCAATTCCATGCTCTTCCTAAAAGAAGGAAATTGTGAGGAAATCAAAGAGAAAACCCATCATGATATTTACGAGTTCTGTCCACGAAGAGAGGGAAGGTCCAGACGGTGCAAACTCCATTTAGAGGTAGGAGAGAAAAAGTGTGACAAGATCGGAGCAGAAGGTTGGGTTGGGAGGGAAGTGCCTCTTTCAACTGAAAACAAACCCGTGGAAGAAGCAGCAGGTAAGGGAGGGGCTGAATCACAGCCCCCAGAGCCTGTCCACACACTGCCATGTCAGGTTATCCAAGAGCCACCAGGGATCATCCAGCAAAACACCTTGTGTGTCTTCCTGAACCCAGAAAAACGGTTCTGTTCTGCGCTGCTCCCCAATGGTAGAGTGTAAGAACAGCTTTGATGTAAACCGAAACAAGCTGCTAGGAACAGAAATAGCTGCACATTCATTTTGTCTAGTTTGGGTAAAGGGATATAAACCTGTTTGCCAGCCACCACCCTGGGATGAAGCTGGAGTGCCAGGAAAAAGGAGGAGAGGAGGAGGAGGGTGAGGAAATGAGGGTGGTTATCACTGGGGTAGCAACCACTGTGGGAGAGGGAGAGCCAGGGTAGGTGAAACACGAGGATTTGCCTTTGGGAGGGCACTGAGGGATGTGGAAAAGGGAAAAACAACATCAAGATGCCTAGAAGAGGAGAAATAAAATATTTTTAAAGAGTGAGATAAATAAAAGATACAAAGGATGGATGAGAAGAAAAGCAGAGGGAAGAATGAAGCCTGGATCAGCACTTGGTGTCCTCTGAGGTGTGACTTTGGAGGCATCACCAGAGGAGAGGAGGCAATTTGATCCATACGAGGTTTTTTCATAGGGGATACAAGCAGGGATGGGCTCCCAAGGTGCAGAGGACAGGTGGAGCTCTCACAGGAGTTCCACACAGATCTGGGGGAAAAGAGCCTAATGCAGGAATTTGGCAGGAAGCTGCACCCTATGGCTTATTTTTTGGATCTGGCAGCAGTAAATACTCTCATTGGCATAACTGATTGTGCCAGAGACATGACATTACAATTCTACCAAGATGGCATTTAGAAAAACACTCTTCTATTTATAACACAGCTTTTCAATGAGTAAACACAATGAAAATAAAGCACATACATGCATTTAGTGTTGTGGAAATAAGATTGAGAAATACACATGAAAATGAACTGATAAGTTACACACAATTAGAGATTTTCTGATTTGCACTCTCCTGTGATTTTCTGCTGGTAAGTCTATAAAAACAATACACAAACAAAGTTGAAATACTGCTGATGAATTCCCAAAAGCCCCAACAGCACATTTTTCAGAGCTGATATCTAACTAGTAGAAACAGAGAGAAAAAAAAATTAATTAAAAAAATAAAAGTAACTCATTTCTCAAATGACTCATTTCTCACTTAAAAGGAGTCTCTTTCCTCTGTCTCCACTGCCCTTTAATAGCTCCTTCATGTGAACACCACTTCCAGGTCAATAAAGGAAAACAAGTCCTGGTTCTTTTCAGGACCAGTTCCTGCCTGTTGTCCCAGGAAGGGAGCTTGGTACTGCCTTTTGCTGTACAGAGCTGATTCCTTATCCAGCCTGAGCTTTTGATTTCTCTCCCTGTTCCTGGGGGACTATTTTTGGCATCTTTTATCAAGGATTTTTCTGTCAAAGAGCACTTGTTGACACTCCTGAGTAGCAGCTATTCCATTAGAGAGCAGAGCCATCTCGGGTTAATTTGCAGATGGCCCCTTGGTTTTTGGGAAAAGCCAAGGCAGCCAAGGCTCAGCACTGGGATAACTTCCCTCCATGGCATTATCTGTGCCCAAAACATTACTGCTCTACTCGCTGTGTCTAATGCACACAGCAGCACTTGGGCTTGAGCTTATGCCTCCCCACAGAACTGTAATGCTGAGAGATAATTAACCTATGGACCTTTTGACATTATTTGCAGCAGAAATGGGTTTTAGATGTCCATAAATGCCCCACGAGCATAATAGGTGAGAGATGGCCCATTCTTGCAGCTGATGGACATATGAAAACAGCTTTCCATGGCTGCTTCCACACAACAGCCCTTCTCACTTGCAGTGAAGAGCTGAGGCTCCCACACCAGTGCTTAAGGTCTTTGCTTCAGATCCTGTTTGGAAACACGTGTCAAGGTCCCACTGTTATTGGATAAAGGAACATTTTATTGCTCCAAAGAACAGTGGTCTTTTTCTTTGGCCATCTGGAAACAGAGTGAGTTGGGTACCAAGAATCGTATGTGACTGCCTGTTCCTGGAAGGATCAAACAATCACAAGGACACAAACTGAAGTATTTCCGTTTAGATGAGGCATCTCCATCATTACTAGAGATTTCTTAAATGCTGATTATAGGGCAGGGAGAGGAATATGTTGTAAAATGCCGATTTTACTGTTCTGCCAGATAACACAATAGGAAAAATAACAACTCAGTCTGTGCTCTTTCTCTTTTCATTTCAGGACAATGAATTACTAAGAACTGACACAAGCAGCAATTTAGTGTTTAATAAGTACCTAAGAGAATTAGGATCCTAATGACTGCAACTGAACTACTCAACAGCCCCTAAAATCCAATGAAAGCACGGGAATAAACTGAAAGAGAAGTTGGATTATGTGCTTCAAAACTCTTCCCCCTCTTTCCTTTTAAAATGGGTTTAAAAGCTTGCTTTGTCAATTATTATATACCCATGTTGTTGAAAATCAAATTGAACCTTGCCCCTGGCTTTCTGCCAAGCATGGACTTCTGTGAATCAGGTGTATTTAATAGGCAATATCACAAATTGTGTAACAGTTTTGGAGGAGTTTGTTGCTATTCTTGTTTAGGGATAGGTTTCTTTAGCTCTTCAGCACTGAATAACTGCCCCTCACTTATCTTTATGTTCAGGTGTAGAGCTGCAGCACTGGAGGCCACAGCCAAGGACATGAAACACTCTGCAGTCTTTTATCAGTCAATCTCTGTACTCCTCAGATTGCATTAGAATCTGCAAATTACAGCAAATAGTACATTTTTTTCCCCAAAAGAGTTATCAAATAGTTAAACATTAATGTTGGCAATATATATCTCACAAAGACAATTACAATTATAGGTTTTTCTGAAACTCCCCTCCCAAACTCCACAGTATTTTAATAATTTATGCAAGGAGTTGTGAAGTTAGAGACTTAATCTTGAATAGTCTTTCAAAACATTGTATTGTAGCCCACACTGCTGAGAATAGAATTAGGCACATGTATATAGATATATAGTCAATTTAATACACGGTCTTCATGTCAGTCTAGTGCTGCAAAACTGCAAATATATGACTGTGATGAGTAAACAGAAGATTTTTTTTTTTGCTTGAAAATGAGTAGCATGGAACTCACATGTATGTGATTTTATTTCAGTAATGCTTTGTCCTCAATTTATCAAGATCTCACTGAATCCTGTTGCACTGGATATTGAGGAGAATTCTTTGGTTCTCACTAGATACAGTCAGGTTCAGCTTCAGCTTCTGGATCCACGAAAAAACTGCCCAAGGCCACTTGGAACTACAGGCTGCACATGCAAACCATCCTGTTAATGTGACATGATTGAACTAATGGAAGATACAAAGCCATATGGCATTCTTCTAGTTCAGAAAAATAAACCCAGATTAATTACTTGATAAATAAGTAATGATTACATGAAATGCAAATGGAAGTGGAGAAAGGCTTCCCAGAGCCCTGTTACCCTGCAGGTCTCTGATTTCTGTCCCAGGGAATTTTGAGGAGAACAGAGTGACAACCCCCTCCTGGATCCCAAGTTCCCAAGGTGTGCAGCTCCAGGCACAGGAATGCAGCACAGTGCACGTTGGGAAGCACTTTACATGGCTCTAAAAACAAATGTATGAGAAAACCCATGGAGGATGCAACTAGAGGACTGTAAGACAGTGGTCTCAGAGGCACATTCTGACCCTCACCTCATCTAGTTGTGGTTTTGAAGTAGTTTGGGATTTATTCAAGGCAGAAATGTCATAAAGCTGATTTTTGTCAGAAAGGGGAGGAGGACAGTAAGAAGGTTCCATAACTTCCCAAAGGACCAGAGAGGCTTCAAACCCAGGAATTTCTAGCGCTTGCTTCTCTGTATTTGATGCCAAAAGGCAAGTGGTTCCCTGGGTGTGGGGGCCTACACACACACCTCCCAAAATTAAGAAGAAAGCAGTGTAAAACTTTCAGCTCAAGAAAGGGGCATCTTAATGAGAAAACACTTACTGCATTTTCAAGTGAAAAAGAGAAGATGAAACAAACTTATCAAAATCCAAAGGCCACGACACAGTAGCAAAGCATCAGGAAAGCTGAAGTCGCATGTTCCAAAGACCCAAGCAGTAAGTGTTGCTTAAATTAAATACACAACCAGACTCTCACAGCTATCAAAAGCTGCTTATTAAATTAAATAAACAAAAGCTGATTAATAAGACACTTGGTGTTAAATGGTTAGCCTCCTGCTTGCTCTGCAATGCTCATTCTATAACAATAAATGAAAAATCATCATGCCTAAGCATGTCTAAATCTGGGCTATAAGGATTCTTAATAAATTCCTGCAGTGAGGCAGACCAAACAAAGAATTACTGACATGAAAGAATGATACAGCATATACTAATGGAAAATTTGAAGCACTGTCACAATTAATATGAGGTCTATTCAACTCTCAGTGTGGGAATAATGAAATTGGTTAGAGGTTTTCCTTTGTGACCAAGAGGAAATATGATTCAAGAATCCTACTGTCTCGGGAAGAGTTCCATGGTGGATACAAGAATCAGGAAACTCAAGGCTACACAAGTGTCTGCACACACAAAGGTTGCTCCCTGTGGCCCTCAATGGTGAGGATGAGGACTCTAGTCCCAACTTGGTCAGGTCTACATTGATGCAAAAGTCCTGGGCAGAAAGATGTGGTCAGAGAAATCCCATCCAGAGCAGGAAGCTGCAGCAATCCCTTTAACTTCCTTTGGAAGTAAATCAGGTTCTTTTCTGTTTCTATGACAGTATCCTCCAAAAGGTTCAAACTCCTTTTTGAACAGCCTGAATCCCAATGAACCACCTACACCAGGGTGTGAAGCTGTAGCACCCAGCATCCACCAGACTCACTGGACCAGAAGTGAAATGCTGTATCAGCATGGTACTGTGACTAGTTTCTCCAAACAGCCAGAATAAAGAGCTGAGTCATTCCCTGGCCCAGCCATGAAGTCCTGGAGAGCCCACCCAGCAGGCACCAACACACACAGCACTGCTCCCTCCTGACCCTTCTGAGCTCCATCATCCCTGCAACACCTGTGAGCTCAAGGTGCCTGTGCACTACAACCCGTGTTGGAGGACTTCACTGCATGGAAAAAAATTGCCCTAAGGAATATTGGGTTCATGTGTCGGAGATGCTGAGCTTTCTCAGTTTGAGACAGGAGTTACAGACACTTCAACATCTCCTTTTCAAAACCATTCACTTGAGTTGAACAAACTGAGGGAAATGTTTATGTTGCATAAGCCAACCAAAAAAAACCACCTGGGAACACTCACACTTCCCTTCCCAAGGAGCAGGTGAGAGGGAAAATACACACCAGATACTGACTCTGCTGCATAACACACACTGGAAGGTGTTCAGGTGCAGCTGTATGTGGGAACAGAAAGCTGTAGACAGGAGGGAAAATGAGGTGGATGCAGCCAACCCTGAGCTCAAGTCTTTTCTTGTTGGATAGACAAATGAAGTTTCCAAGACCTTTAGCTCAAAAATAATTGTTTTAGGGCTTTTTGCTTGCAGGAAAATTACTGAGAAGCAAATTATAAATGTAGCCTGCCCTAGCTAACAACTCTGTGAGGACATCCAGGGCACAGAAAGCATAGGGCAGAATATTAAACTTGTTAAACCATAAAAACAAAGACAGAAAATCAACTGGTATAAGGGTTCCCAGATAGAACAGCAGCAGTGGGTAGAAAGAGCATTGAGCTTTTGCACAGCAAAACAGTTCTGTTAACGTTAAATAATGAGGCTGTGGTGGTAAGTAACTAAGTTCTTAGAATGAAGGGTTATTTAAATAGCCAGGTACTTTGTTGACTATTTCTGAAAAAAAGTAAAAAGTGTAAGGCAAAGGCCAAGTGGTGTGTTGTTTTTTGTTGTTTTTTTTTCCTTTCAAAAGCAGTGCTCTAATTCAAATTGGTGCTTGTTATAACCATTAAAGAAGGGGGGCTCTCACTGACAGTTTTTATAAGCCATTTTTCAGCTGGTTAATAAGAGGGGCATAAAAAAAACCAACAGCAAAATCTGCTTTCTAAGACAGAGTAACAATTACCCATGAGTAATTTGACAAACTTCATATGCTGATTACAACTAGTGGGTGGAAAGTGCTTTGCCTGCACTGTAACGTGGTACAGGATGGAAGGTGGCATCTCCTAAAAGCTTGTACCTTGGCACTGAAGCAAAGCTATCCCAAACCATGATTCACTTGAAGCCACTAAGTGGAGGAGCTGCACAGAAAAGAGTCACAAAGACCTGACACAGATCCCTCAGGATGGTGCCAAAACCTCCTCCCTGTACTGAGGGAGGTAACAAGCACCTGCAGAGGTGAAATGGGCAGCACAGCTTCTGTGTTAAAAATTTGGGTCTCATGGAAGGGCAGTCACGGGCAGGTCAGTTATTTGTTCTTCTCATGCACAGAGCAGAGGAAATGCTGGGGAGATCTAATCTTTCCTTGTCATAAATGTGGCAAAATGCTCCTGTCCTGAGATGGGAACTGTCTGTACAAAACACCACCAGCAGCATCAGAGGCTGAGCCCTGTGTGAGATGGAACGTGCAGCTTGTGCACTCCACACACTGCGTTCAGCTGTGAATCCAGCAGTTGGGAAATGTCCACTGGATTATGGCTGCGTGCCTGGAGAATGCTGCTGTTTGTATAAAATTGCTTTTTCATTTTTTCACATCAATACAACACTAAAAGAAGTGTCTTTCCTTCATTAAAAGTAGTTCACATCCAATTAATAATTGGTCCTCCAAGGGAGTTTCAAATAAGGGCTTGGACTTGATTTGATATCCCAGGCACTGTATCAAGAGGCTGAGGAACAACTTGTTCTCATTCTGTGTGAGTCACATCCTCTCAGCATCCATGCACTCAGGCATTCCTCTACAGAGGAAAAAACCCTATGCTAATTTCTAGGCATATGATCCTCCTCTGGGGTTTTTTTTGCCCTGTTTAAGATTAAGCTTTTAGAGTTATAATGGATATTGCATCATCAGGCTAGCTTTAATATGTAAAAGAAAGGCTAATTATATGCTGCTTGGTGGTGGTAGCAAAAATATAAAAATCAAAGCTGTTTTCTTTATCTTGTTTTTCCTTTGAATCCTCATGGCTCAGGGAAAGCACGGAGCCGACAGCCGCGGGCTATGAAGAAACACAGGGTGAAATTGGCCCCTGTGCAGACTACAGGCAACAGGCTGGTGCACAACTTTCTCAGGATTGATATGCTCCTGCAAGTTTAATTTTCATCTCCTAGCAGCAGACAGGGATGAAGAGACAACAGAGCCCAGCTTTCCCTACCAGAGAGGCCACTTCAGCCCATCCCTCACTGGTTTCCTTGGGATTGATTGCCTGTGAAATGCAGAACAGAGGGGGATGACACTGGAAATGTTTGAAAATTCCACCTGCCCTGGGACAGATGGCCACTGTTCTCCAGTGCTTGTGAGGAAAATAGAGACAACACAAGGCCTGGGATATGCTTAGCATGAGAAGTCATCTCACACATCTTCAAAACCTGGTACTGGTTGAGCCACCACGAAGGTCCAGATTGGAAAAGCTCTTGCAACCCAAGAGGCTTTGTCATACAGTCTGGAAAGGGAAAGGATTTGATTTTTCAGGATTTGTGCCAATAGATTAAAAGCTAATGACCATTATTTCCCATTGTTTTTCATATTTTCCCGAGTTCCAAGGAAATTCCAAGACTCTGCCAGCGTCCTGGGGGCTTTATTTAGAGTGCTAAGGAATCACACTGGGAGTTCAGCACTGTGGGGCAAACTGCTCTCATCTCCGTGCCAATGTTTTCTAAACCAGAGCCAAAGGCAGAGCATTTAGCTGTGCATCCCCCAAATATCACAGTTTCCCTGAATTACCATATTTATCCTCTAGTTAATTGCTAATAAAATGGATTTAGATGCCCTTATCTCTGATGTGATGGTTGTGACTGAGTAAATCATCTTGGCTGGACTTGGGGACTGTCTCCAGCCACAGAGAATTCCTCCCTTCGAAGTATTCTCTGTACTTCCTAAATATCCATATAAATGCACCATACAGTTTATATACCCCACAAACTGTGATCTACATTTAAGGCATAGCTAGATGAATAAAATGAGTCCATCACACACCAAAATACATGCAGAAACTCATCCCAGCAGCTTTGGCAATCTTTCCTACATTTGATATGATGGATAAAGAAAGATGTAAGGAGAAGAAAGTGAGCAACGCAAAAAGTAAATCTTTCTTAGATAAGGAACACAAACACGCATTGTTTTGGCAGCAGTCTCTCGAAATGTAGTTTGTGTTTGTTTTGTATATTGATTTTGTAATTCCCTTACAATTCCCTATCCTGAGGTAGACAGCAAAAGTTACTTTTTAAGGAAGATTTAAATGAATTAATGGAGTTGCTGGGGAAACAGAGGTATCACGCAGCTCAGCAGCAAGTGCTTGCGAGCAAAGACAGGCTGAGGGAGATCAGCAGCTTTTGCTGAGCCATAAAATAAAGGCAGAGACAAACCTCCTTAGAGCTGAACTAAACTACCCCCACAAAAAAATGATTCCAGCCTCCCAGGGGAGCAAGACATAACCGCACCGAACGTCTTAAGTGCCTGTTGGTGTAAAGGGATGCCAGAGCAGCGCCGTGTAAATCCCTCTCACCTGCTTGCCTCTCATTTAAGCGGGTGATTTACTGCAGCCAACTGCGCTGCGACTCCCCGATCTCTCCGTGACCATGGGTGTTTAATGCCCCTGTGCCAGGCTGGGGTCAGCTTTATCATTCACATCGGGCACCCAGGCTAATTCAGGTGCATCCCACATCCTCCCTGAGGCACTCATTTGCCTCCTTGCACCACGGGAATGCTTTATGCACTGCAAACTAATTATTCTGCCTCTCCCCAGCCCTCTAAAACACGAAGGAATGTAAAGAGAGGACAAATAAAATCATTTCAAAGCACTGCAAAAAAACAAAGTTACTCTTGTTTTGGGTTTGTACGTCACAAGTGAATGATTTCCAGGCACTCAGAAACCTCCCAGATTCAAACACCAGAAACTCAAATCTGAGTTGCAAGACACCTCAAGTTCTTGGCTTCTCTTATAGCACCAGTATTAAATTGATTGCCCTTCCTAATATCCCTGTAATCCTGTCTGCTCCAGGCATGATTTTTTGGAGTGATTAGCCTGTGAGAAAGGTTTCTGCCCCATTCCTGATGGATGTGCAGGAAAGGAAATGTTTGGCTCTGAGCTGCTTAAACTTTGTGAGCATCTTCAGCAGATGCAACCCAGAATGCATCCCAGGAATAGAACTGCTGTGTCATTCTTCCATTGCAATTTTTCCCAAGACTACTCTTTGGGTTTTTTTGAAACAAAAGTTCCAGAAGCTTTTAACTCCAGATCCTCATTGCTCCTGTGTTTCAAACGAAATATTTGGAAACTCTACAAGCAATAGATTTTACTGCTTTTTAGAGAAGATATTACTTAAGGAGCTGTATTTTTCATGCACACACACCTAGTCAGGAGGCATTTGTGTGATGTTGGCTTTGTGTAGGGAGAAAAAGTAGATGTTAACTTAAACTGCCAGTTTCAAGGCAAAAGAATTTAGCTAAACTCACCATTTGACTGACTAGAAGCAAATTAGTAGGAGGTTAAGATGCCGCCTTTGATATTGTCTTCTGGCAAGAAAAGAACTCTGAAAAGGCAGGTTTCCAACCAAAGACTTCAAACATTTATGTCAGAAGTTGACATATTTCTAAACAGCACTGTCAGGAGGAGGTTTTTTAATGCAAGTTCACATAATCTGTATTATCCTGAGAGAACCAAGCGATTAATTGCTTAGGAGTGAAACTCATTGTGTTTTATTGTGGCTGGTTGTCACGGAGAGCCCAGTTCTCCTGAGGTGCCTTTCCTACCCCTGGCAGAGCAGATTTCACCCAGCAGCACAGTAACACAGCTCAGCAACCAAAATGCAGAACCAGAAGCAGAGGGGGCAGAGTGGGAATTTATGCTGTGCCTTCCCCACATCAACCAGACTAAAGCCAGCAAATGCACAGCTACCAGGATTGCATCTTTCTGGGGCCTGTGACGCACCTTCAGTGACAGGGGAGCATTTCTTCACAGTAATATTTTTGTCAGTCCCTAAGGAGAGATGCTCCTGGTAAAAGGAGTGTGTGTGGCTTATATTTATGCTGCGTATCAGGGGAGGAAAAAATGAAAAAATAGGTCTTGCTTAGGGAGCAGTAGCAATGATGAGAAGGGGTCTAGAAACTGCCCTACAGCCCCTTTGCAAAGGTCTGTTTTCAAAAAGAATTTAAACTCATCTGTCATGCACAAAGCATCTTCGGCTTGGAAAGAGTCCTGCACCCTCCCAGGTCTGTTTGCCCTCGCTCAGAGCTCTGTGATTCCATGAAAGTCCCTGCCCTCAGTGGCCCTTTGAGGCAAGATTGGGACTGCAGGTGACAAACCCACAGGTGAGGGAATGGAAAAGCGCAGGTGAAGGGGAGCATGCAGAGCAGCACTCTCTTTGTGAGGAGATACCCACCATGATTTGTGAAAAACCACCACTACTGAAATGGCTTAATTCTACAACCATTCTCTAGCAGCTGTGGAGTCAGGTCACAGATACTTGGCTTATTTTCAGCTAAAAAGGTCCATAAGGAAGAAAACCCAAACCAGCCCCCAAAAACAACCAAAAAAACCCCCACAAACCCCAGTCCTTTGCTAAACAGAGGAAATTTTCATTCTCATTGCATATCCTATGAAGTGAATTGGGATTTATCAGGCACCAAAGAGGAAACCCCTGCAGTGCAGTGTGTCACTGGCTGATGTACGGTGTCACTGCATCCTCCCTGCCTGGAACCACCAACAGCCACCAAATGAGCCACCAAGGTTATTTTCCAGTTCCTTATGTGTTGGTCAAGTGAAATCTGATTGCTATGCACTCAAAGCCTTTTTTTAGCCAGTGATTCCTAGTGGGCCACCCTCTCTGTTGAAACACATTGTATGGCCTGGATAACAAGCTCTTAAAAAAAACAACCTTACAACAATATCTAACAGATTTTTCCAGAAGGCAACTGACATCACCAAGCATGAATATATTTGAAGTTCAGTTTAATTACAAGCTGAAGAAGAAATCAAGAAACAGCCCTAAATATTTTGATTTTAAGCATGCAACAATAATTTTATTTAATACATTAGACCCAAGTATTTCCTTCCACCCTTTCTTAGACAAAAAAAAAATCAAACCCCCAAATCCTCTGCCTTCTGAAAGGACAGATGGTCTCACCCCTGAGTTACAATGGGGAAATATTTGAAGTTGTTCATGCCATGACTTCCCTTTTCAGGACAACGTGTTTTTATTTCAGTTTCTCCTTTTCCATGTCAATATTGGCCTTCCTTGAAGCCTTGTTTCTATTTCTTTGACTAGATAGTAGAGGTATTCCAGGTGTAATACTTTATAGCAATTTAATTTAATTTCAGTTCTTATGTCCCTGCCTCTAGGGTGCTATGTCTTCTTTTCACTTCTCTATGTGTTTGTTTGATTTACTCCGCTTTTCTTCCCACTATGATATTTTTTAGCCTTTTCTCAGCCTCATCCTGTCTTCCTCTGCCAGTCTTTCCATATCCCGTGCCCAGTTAAAGATGCCCCTGCCTGGAGAGTGCAGATGGACCTGAGCCCTCCCACTGTGGCCCAGCTCTCACCTGGCCCATATAAAGAAAGGTAATAGCAGATACTTAAATATATATATATACATATATACATATGTGTGTGTGTGTGTGTGTATATATATATATATAAAATTAAACCAGCAATAATATAGGACAGAAAATAGCCCAAATCTTAAACTGATCACTGCTCAGCAAATACGTGCAAACTGAGTCTATTCACTCTGGGTAAAGTGTACATAGTAGCACAATGAACAGACACTTATTTTCACATTTTAATTATTGCCACTAGTCATGTTCATTCATCACTTATTTTTCCTGCCACCAAACCTTTTCAATGTGCAGAATACATTCATTTCAAGATAACTGGCTTAAAGTGAAACAAAACCTACAAGGGTAACGTACTTTATATTCAACACAGTAGTGCCAATCACAGTGAGCTCATCTGATGTTTGTTTGAAAACTTGTGAATGTTTAGTTTTGACAGAAGACATTTCAAAGAGAAGCTGTGTTTTATTAAGCTGTACCCTTTAAGCACAAGAATAACTGCAACTTAAAAGAAACATAATTTTCACTACAAGCACTGGACTGTAAATTGCATTTAACTCCTAATCCAAAGTGAGAAGAAACTATATGAGGGCACATCATTGGGTAGCTTTAAAATCACTTTTTACACCTTGCATTATTTCTGTTTTAACATGACTGGAGAAATGCTGCTATGTTGTGGGTTCACGTAGGTGAGCCCAAATCTGAGTTTAGATCAGGCCTGAAGCTGTCAGCTGACTTGAGCCAGGCTGAACTACCAGCTGACTTCTTCTAGCCAGTAGTATTGTATTCTATACTATATTACGACATCATTTTTCCTGGGAAGTAGAATCAGTGTGGGAGTGGCTTGGTCAGTCACCCCACAGCTCCCTCGGGGGAGGACACACGGTGCTGCCCCAGAGGAGATGGAGAGGGCCTGGCCCACCACTGGCTCTCGGGGAAGTAAAATGTGTTGCTCTGGCTCTCTCCTCCCTGCTTGGGTTTTGTTTCTCTGGAGACTGAGTCTTCTGAGGCGATTTGGGGTTGAAATAGTGAGATTTGTGTATGTACTGAGAAGTGAGAAATTGTTCCTTGCTGTTTGTGACTTTTGTGAGTGAATATTTGTACTTTCTTCTAATTGTCTCTTTCTTTCTGTAAAAATACATGTAGTTTTAGTCTAAACGTGGCTTAAAGTTTTTTTTTCCTTCCCCTCTCTTTTCCTCCCTTTCCTGGGTGTTGGGGGGGGGGAGCTGACCCTGTACTTGGAGAGTTGGCAGTTTGCCAGCTCAAACCAAGACATGCTGTTGCCTAAAGCCACATCCTACCCTGACACAATCAGTGAATGAATGTCCTCAATTTGCTTTCAATTAGCAGACACCTTCATTTACCCGACAATCTTCCATGTGGCTGCTCTCTCCTATTGCAATGATGCTTGGCCAGTTTCTGACAGGAGTTTGTACAATGGGTTGCTACTCTCAGTTGGCTCTTTTGTTCCCAGTTATTGAAGAATAACAATACATATCAAATATAAAAATATATATACAGTGGTCACAATTAAAAGTGTAGTATTTCCTCCAACCGTTAGTTATTTGAAATACCATTTATTTGTGCCTATATCTGAATTAGCAAATAACTATGATGAGAATGAAGCCCCTGTAGACAAATTCTGAGCTGTTAATGGTGAGCACCATATCTGTGCAGTAGTATGTTGTGCTGTAAATATTTAATTGGCACTCATTGGGCACATCTCTGCTGCAGACAGTAAACTCCCAAGGAACTTATGAAGATCATCCCAATGTCTGCAGACTCCTTGGAGTGCTTAGACCATCCTACCACAAGCAATGTACTTCAAGATGAATAAAAATTTAGTGTGTTTAAAATGAACTGTGGTAATTTTCACTTTTGCTTCGGCTACAAACCTGATCCAACTTAGTACCAGGCACATATGGATAGTCACCTGAAAAACTTCAGAAAACAACTTTGCACTAAACTTCCCATACACCAATGGTTTATTTTAGTTATTTCTCATTCTGAGAGAGGGAGCCTGTTTCCATCTGCTAATCCAGCAGGGCCACTGGATGCGGCACCTCAGCCCTCCCAATAGATCCAAGAGTGATTCCAGAAGCATCTGACCTCACACCTCTGGCCACACTGATCCCACCCACTGCTCCACACTGCCGGACACACCAGAGAGCTTTCCAGGGCAGCTTGAACTGAATATGGCAACTCAGGGAAAAGAGGCTGAGACTATCCAGCTTTATGGCACAACAAACATGAACAGAGTGAGAGGTGGCCAGAGATGTGCACTGTAACACTATGCATTAATTGGGTTTGAGAATTCTGCAGAAATGCTACTTTTTATATGCAATTAATATCTAGGGAAATATTTCTGCATCAGATAAAGAGGTAGATCTACCTGTTAAATTTACATATACATAAATTTTGGTTTATATCTATGCCCAGATATCATATTATCAACTTGTTACTATAATTGAAACAAAGATTAGAATCACCAAGTAATATAAATGAAAATGAATCTTCAAGCAAGTGCTAGAGGAGCTCCAGCAATTTTTGTGGTTTCATTCTGTCAGCCAACTGTGTACTTAGCAGGCATGAAGGGGAGAGTTGTTAGATTTCCAGCACGTAGAACTACAAAGGCACTAAGCGACCACAATTTGAAAGCTTGTAAAAGCTTTCATGAGATTTCTAATTCCAGATAGTAGACATTAAAAGCTGATGTTATTAACCATCTTTCATTATTAACGGTCTCTTCATCCCTGAGTGAGCAAGTGGCACTGACAGTTGTACATTACTCTCAAATTACAACAAGCCCATCAATCTTGCAAAGCTCTAGAGAAAGAAACACCTCAGGATTGGCAGGAAATAATTCACAGCATCAAAATTAAAAAAATAATAACAAAAAGAATAATCAAAAATCTTCCAAAAAGAAAACATAACTCATAAATTGAACTCAAAGCACTACCACAAAATCAGATTACTTTAGACAGGACTTGGAAAGGCTAAGGGAAGAGCCACAGCCCAAGGGCGAGATTTGCAACAGGAAAACATTTACTAATAGGCAGACACACTCAGGAAGATTTTTGGTACCCTCTTGCAGTATATTTTTGTACCTACATATGTCTGTAGGTGTGACCCTGTTTCCAGTTTCCTCAGAAGACCACCAAATTAGTCAGCTGCTGCAGGAGAGCTGTAGGGCTCACATTATCATCTCAGTGTCATGATTTTTAGCCTCTCTCCATGGGTCTTTACACCTAAAATTAACCCTAACATATACTTATGTCATCTTTAGAGTCAGTCCTCTAAAGCACTGAACATAACATGAAAGATACTCAGCATTTTCAGAGCTCAGAGGAGAAAGAAGGTAATTACCCCTTCATTAATAAAAAAAAAATCTCAGAGTGTGGTGGTCCATCAGTTTAGTGATAACCACATTGTGAGAGATTCATCTAAAACCCATCAGGATAATCCTTGTGACCTGCTCCTCCCTCTGGATTAGGTCTAAGAATACACAATATGCCAACCAAGATGTGTTCTTTATGTTCTCATGAAACTTGTTGCCAAGCATTCCTCTCTCTCCTGCTACAGCAAATGCAGACAAAAGCACAATCCCTCTGGAAATGGACAGAATTAGGGATTTCCTCCAGCCTCAAACTAAAGGATCAGCTTCTCTGAACAAAATGGGAGTGTTTTCAGGGGTTTGTTTCGCAGCTTGTGATTCAGGCTTCGTGTAATTCTGATTCAAGCCTTGTACCACAACAGGTATCCAATAGTAACTAAGCAGTTCCATTTGCACAGCACATAAAAATTTCATATGGTTCTTAAAGCCACAAGTGCCAAACTGGAAACATGTGCAAACATCAGAGGATCCCACCTCTAAGGCAGCGAATACAGCCTTGGGATTTAGGGGTGTCCTGTCAAGAAGATCCTTCCCATTCTGCGGGGTGCAGCTGAAGTTACTGACAACCCCCAAGTGGAATAGTGTTCCAGTACATTTAATTTTAACATCTGTGCTCCCTATCAGAGTGTAAAGCTGTTGTTTCCATGTTATTTGAAAATAAGAAGCTCTGAAAGGCAGAGGTGTCTGCTCTACCAACGTGCTGCCATTGTCCACTCTTCTCATTTTGGGAGTGATAGATTTTCTGAAGGAACTGCTCCTTCTTTTTGGAATTTACCTGAGAGATATGGCAGTATCAGTTCACACATTTGAACACCTCTGGGGACCTGAAATGGAAACTGTCACTGTCACCATCAGCTCCTCTAAGAACAAGCTAATAGTACCATTTCAGTCACTCTTACAGCTCCAAAGGACAAAATTAACGTCAATGGTAAAAAAAAATCCTTAACAGGAGAGGTGAAAATCAGGTTGAAAGATCATTATAAACTGAGGTTAAAAGACTGGCTTGGACACAAAGCAAATGTTGGTAAATATCAGCCAGTATTTGCTTATGTTTAGGTTTAACACATTGTGCATATATTCAGCATGACAGTACTCCACCCTAAAAAGCTGCATTCCTTCCAGGAAGCTTGGATATAGGATACTGAGACAAACTGGAAGCTAAGAAAAATTTATCTGTTATATTGGATAATTTGAGATTAAGTGACTCCAGAAACAAGCTAAGCCTGTTGCAAACCAATCTCAAGAGTATTTGTCTGTAGCATTGACATTTCCTTCAGTTCTACAAAAGAAACAAAGTGGTTCTGGTGACAACCAGAGCTGAGTTTGGATGGTTGTTGGCTTGGGAGTGAACAAGAAGAGTTGGAAAACCATGCGAGTTTTTTTCTGCACATTATTGCAACGGTATTTCCTTAGTACTTCAGAAGACAGCTGAAAACCCTCCCTCTCTCAGCTCAAATCCATATGCTGCTCTCCTTTCCCAGAATATATGGAAAAATCAGGAAAAAAAGGAAAGACTGAAGACTTTTTCAAAGATGACAGAACTTGCCCTGTGGGTCGCTACCACTTTGTGCCATCCCATCCCTTCTTTCTTCCCCAGCACCTACAGCCCTACACTGGGGACATTCACGAGGACAAATGTTCCTTTAAAATCAGCTGCTCATTCACTGGGTGCTCAGAGCTCTCATTTTCAAGGATATGATGAACAGCTCCACACTGGTGTTTCTCTTGCCACTGTAGCTTCACCAGACATGTCCATATCCCCCTGAATCTTCTCTCCAAACCAAGGGGCTCCAGCCCAGCCCCTCCATTTGGTCCTGTCTCTGGCGTGAGGCTCCTTCGCAAAAGAGATTTGTCGTCTTTGACCGATTATTGTCAATCTCAAAAATATGCACATAAATAATTCATCTAATCTATTTAGGATGACATCTACCACACACTTCCCTCATATATGAAGAGTTGATTGAGTCTTGGATTTCAGATCATCATGAAAGGGCTTTAGGAAAGAATAGCTCTTCCTTCCCTCTCTCCCACAATAGAGGCTGATTGAGGAAGAGCTGGCAAGAATTGAAAGTGTGTTCACCACCAATCTTTTGAAGTTCTGGTAAGGACCTGAGTGGCATGAAGGGCCTTTTGCTCCTTAGGATACATTGTTTGTTTGTAGGGTCTTAGAGCCTAGTCATGGTCTTTGTTAAAAAAAGTAAATAAATAGAATCTAGTAATTCTATCAATCCAATACAAACTTCAACAGAGATTGTGGAATAAAATGGCAATTACACATTTTAAAAAATGAAATTGTAGGGGTTTGTAAGTGAACTATTAAAATAATGTCATTTATTTTATAGTTTACATAGTTCTTACTATTCTCACCTTTTCCAACATGATGGTATCAACATTCTGCACTACTTTACCATGGACATGTAGGATTTTTGTACAAGTGTCAAACCCTTCATTGCAGCTCAAAGCAGACACTTTGCTCTGATAAAGGCTGTGATCTCATCAATGCAAGGCAATAATCATTTTCAAAATCACATGGGAGAAGATACAACAGCAAAGATTAGTTGACAAAATAATGAACCACCAATCACTTGTAAAAAAGTTATTGCAAAATTAATAAATAGAATATAAAAATGGGGAAAAAAATAAAAATTGAAACCCACATTTTAGCCAGTGCAAGCTCTGATATCCCACTGGAAGGCTGCGGACACACACACCATCCATGGAGGGGAAGAGGCAAGAGTCAGTTGGGATGTTGCATGAACCTGAGCTGCAGCACGTCCCAGCCCAGGGATCCCACCCCCTGCTCCCTCCCAGGACACAATCAGCTTTCCAGTCCAAAACACTGACTGGTGCAAGCCTTGATTCCTTTAGTTGTTCACAACAGCCCATGCAACCAACCACTGCTACCCAGGATAAAATAAAAGGCAAACTGACAATGCAACACGTTGCAAAGGCATTTCTGAAGAGACTGAAGCAGCAGGAAATGAAATTTTGCCCATTCCCTCTCCTGCTCCAGCAAGGCACCACTTGGAAATACAGCGGAGAGGATCGCCTGAGGTCAGCAGACTGGAACTTGTTACCAATGCTGCAAATGGAACACCACCAAACATGTTGTAACGGCGCAAAAAAGGGAGTGAGAACATCTCACTCTGTGATGAGGTAAAACGAGCCATTTATCTGGTGCTTGCAGTGTGACCTGCACTTTGCTTGCAGGAGCACAAGGGAAGATGAACTGGAAAATAAAACTGAATGCTCAGTTTGGTTCTCTCCCCTCCAGCAAGACACTGTAGAAAAAGGAGGAAAACTGCAAGAAGGGGGAATAAATAAAAGATGTTACTTGCCCTGCAGGAAATGCAATATCAATAATTATCAAGTTATTGACAAACAGAGGTCATCCCAATGATGAAAAAAATTAGATGAAGCTTTGCATGTTGTACATATTTTGTCAAATGGGAGTGCTCAGTCTGACAATACTAAGGGAATAAAGAAGGAATCAGGATAAATGTGCTTCCTGTCTCTGCTCCTTGGATCTGTGGAGCTGCTAAGGGGCAGAAGGCTCAAGCATTCCGTGTACTCTGAAGAAGTTTTCTGAAGCTCTGGTGATGTCTGCTCCTTCTCTTCCAGCAAAGAGCAGGGAAACCAAGGTGAACTCATCTCACCATCCCTGGCAGGGCATTCAGCAACAAAATGCATCCAGGAAATAGCAGTGGGGCTGATTACACATTTATATGGTTCAGGACCTGTCTGGGACAATTCCACATCTCTGAGTCTGAGCAGAATTTGTGGCTTAAAACAACGTTTGAATCTTTTGCTGACCTATAAATATCATATTGTTTAAAAATATTAAAATATGACTGCTGCCAGAGAACTGGTAATATTGCCTCTTGAGATTTATGGAATACTAAAATGGCAAAAATAATCCCAGACAAAAACCCAAACCCCATCCATTAACAATGAGACACTTACAGGAGGAAATTAGTCCTGTTGTACCAGAAACAGGACATGAGCTGGACTCCCCTGTTACCATAAGGACGACCTTCTGGTTAGAAGGTTACCTAATGCATTTAGTATATTCACTGACATACTAAGATGTATTTTAAATTCCTGTTTGCAGCCCACAATAGTACAGAGTTGTTCACGCTTCCACGTGGCCCTGACTTGCACTGTAAATTATGGTCATCCCCTCTCCCTGCCACCAATATTAATTATCTGATAAACAGAGTTAATACACATGGCTGCTCTGCAACAATCTGCGTGATGGATTTGTGTTTGGGGCACCACAGATGGCCTTGGCCAAGACACAGACACCATAAACATTTTGATTCTGTGACTGGCTGACTCACTGCAAAGAACTCCCCGTGCAATGGGCAGGAGCAGAAAGGGCTCTCCAACACTCGAGCAGGGTCCATGGATGGAAAACCTCACATCTCCAAACCATGAAGCAAACTGACAATTCAGCTCTAAACATAAATACTGGCTCCAGCAGCCAAAATATTGCCTCCCAACATCAATACAGCTAAACACATCCAAAAGGAATGTACGTGTGCATCAGTGCACAGCCACTTTCGCTTGGTAACAGCCGGGCATGCGGGCAGCTGCTTCCAGATGCTCTGGAGGGGAGAGGAGAGAAGGAAGAATCAGTCTAACAACAAACTGAAAAAGGGAGGGTGTTTTTTCTCATTAAATGAGTATGTGAAGAAGCAACATCAATCAATAAGAGAGGCAGTAGCCCAAAATGAGGCATCTGAACTACCGTGAGTTTCTGCAGCATCTCCAATTCTGCCAAGTTATTAATGCTGAAAACAGCCTCTGGTGGGCTCTTCCCATTTCAAAAAAGAAAGGAGAAGCAAAGAGGTAAAACTAGTAATAGAGTTCAATACTAGAGACAGACTAGATTCAAGCAGCAAGGCCTCTTTCTCAACAAGAAAAGACTGTCCCATGATGCATTTACACCTAAATCAACAAGAAAAGACATTTTTTTCTCTCCCTCTGTTTAACCTTTGCAATGGTTTGTGTAAATGGAGATACTCAGAACAAAGCACAGTTTAAGTGGAGAAAACAGAAAGACCTTGTGAGTGCCACTTCCTGCAGACAGAGCCTGAATGATAAACCCACAGCTTGTTCCTAAACCATGGCCAGGGAGCTGAGCTCTGCCCTGTCTCACAAAAATAACCAAACCCAAATCTGCACCCCTTTAAATTCCCACTCTGTTCTTCCCCTGAGGACCTGCCCCCAACCAGTTACAGCCTGCAAGTGGAAAATGCAAATGCATCCCTGAAGCAGCAAAGCCAGGCAGAGGAATAAGTCAAAATGCCATCCCAGCACTGCCCGTGTGTGCTCTGAAGTCTGGGCACATCAGAGCATCGCCTGACAGCGACTGACACTTGACAGCCCAGCAGATCCCTTATCTGCCAGGAGGAAATGAACAGTGCCCTCAATAACTTGAGGTGTCTCTTTCAGTAGATGACAGTGACAATTTAGCAGTTTGTTATGGCAAGTCTCGCAGCATCTAATTGCATTTAGACAGACAAATTGGAAGAGCAGTTCCTTACTGCACTGACCAGTGTTTTATACAGGACACAGTTAACAACTCGCTGTTTATTTGCAAATGGGTTTTGCCTCTAACAACTGGAAGGTAGTAAAACCTTTTCTGAAGCAGTGAGAGCTGTGGTTTTCCCTGTAGATCTAATGGAGTTAGGATATAACAAAACACAGAGACAAGACATTGCTGTTTGTTGTGTAAAAGAAATAAAATTGTTCAAAGGTATTTGACTCTCCAAACTCTCTGAGTAACCAATACAGATCAGAGGCTGTCAAATTCAAAAAAACCCATATAAGACAAGAGCTAATTGTTCACAATTCCTTTCAGTCAGGAGGCCAAGTTAGAGTTACCTTTCAGAAGTTTGAAGAAATTGAAGGGCACAAGTGTGAGAGTGCTCTGCTTTTGGACGATGTAGGACCACTGGAGACATAATTACTGCAAAACAGTCAGGAACCTGACTGACATTTCTGCCATCTCCAGATCCATGGGTGACATAAACAATATCTCTTGCATCTCAAACATTTAACCTTTTGTCATAGATCAAACACATTCAAGATGTTTTCTTTGGAATTCAAGGGAAACGTTTATAAAAGTGAGCCAATGGCTGTCAGCCCAGCAGTTCCATGTTCACCAATAAACCATATCCCCAGGTGTCACATCCACACATATTTGAACACTTCCAGGGATGGTGATTCCAGCACTTCCCTGGGCAGCCCATCTCAGTGCTTGAGATCCCTTTCAGTGAAGAAGTTTTCCTCATATCCAATCTAAACTTCCCCTGGCCAACATAAGGCTGTTTTCTCTGGTCCTGTCACTTGTTACTTGGGAGAAGAGACTCAGCCTCATCTGGCTACACACTCCTGTCAGGTAGTTGTAGAGAGCATGGAGGTCCCCTCTGAGCCTCCTCTTCTCCACGACAAACACCCCCAGCACTCTCAGCCACTCCTCATATGACTTGTNTCAGTGCTTGAGATCCCTTTCAGTGAAGAAGTTTTCCTCATATCCAATCTAAACTTCCCCTGGCCAACATAAGGCTGTTTTCTCTGGTCCTGTCACTTGTTACTTGGGAGAAGAGACTCAGCCTCATCTGGCTACACACTCCTGTCAGGTAGTTGTAGAGAGCATGGAGGTCCCCTCTGAGCCTCCTCTTCTCCACGACAAACACCCCCAGCACTCTCAGCCACTCCTCATATGACTTGTGCTCCAGTCCTTTCACCAGCTTTGTTGCCCTTCTACAGAAACAATCTTTTATGTTTTCTATGAAATTCAGGGAAAAAATATGCACATCTGGGTTTTGGGCTGAAAGGCCACCTACAGTTGAAGTGACTGACGTGAAATTTTGTGTTATTACTTTTCTCCTCCAGCTGAACGGTATAGGGCAAATGCCACGATGGCACCTGCATAATGCAGACACACGTAATATGTCACAGTGAATCAAAAGCCCTGAAGGAAGCCTTTTTTCAGGGTCAAATGTGTTTGAGTGTCTCTAATGTAAAACAGAGTAACGTAAACAAGCACAAACTGCTAGATTTCTGAAGGGCTTTTCATTCAGTTCTCTTTGCATTGTGGACATCAATCCCAGAACATAAAAAATAACTAGAACAAAGGGAAAATAGCCAAACAAGAAAGAGAGCTTCAAAGGGGTGATATGCTTCACACTCAGCTGTAAAATGCATCACTGTTGGCAGATCAGTATTACCAACTTCTGTTTGCATTCCCATCCCCGGCAAAGGGAACTCCTCGTACAGTTACTGTTACAGAGACTCAAAGATACGACTCTGCAACATTCAGTTCTTTGCAATATTAAACCAAAAATAGGTGATACCCAGTATTCACTAAGGCCTCTCCCAAGAAGGTAATGGTAGAATGACACACAAGGATTCTCAGCATTTCTGTACCTAATTGATAGTCAAGATGACACACCATGTAATGCCAGATACAAACCTAGTCCTTCCCTTTTGAGCAAAGCCCTCCACATTCTTGCACTGTGTTTTTAACTTGGTGGGGGAGAAAACAGACTCCCCAGTCTGATCAATCACAATTCCTCACGATCACAGCTATGAAAAATTTGCTCTTAATCGGCAGAAGTTTGGGCACGTTTAACTGTTTAGAGAAGTATTCATAACCTCAGGACTGAAAATCAATAGATTCAAATATTTTTACTGCTGGTTGAATTTAAAATGTTATGGGTAATTCATAATTAGATAAGTATTCAAATTTTTATAAAACAACAGCGATGAGGCTCAGACCTTGGACACTGCCCTTCTACCCTGGAGATGAGCTGAGGGATAATCTATGACACAGCTTTTTAGGTCCATGTCTCTGCCCCACATCTGAGGGCAGAGCTGAGCAGCCTCACACCACAAACCAGTCAGGAGCTCTTTCCAGGAAAAGCACACACACAACCAGAGTACAAAAGCAAACGCAAAATGTCAGAGTTCAACTGGTGCTCGAGAAATACCAGGCCTTTGTCCCTGAACAGTGTGTCTGCTGCTTTTGGAAGCTCAGAAGGAAATACCATATGTCAAGCAGGATTTATTACAGACTCTCTATATGATTAAGTTCCTTCTCAGCTTCAGGCAAGGAAAAATTAATTTGACTTTAAAACAAAGCAAATGTTAGTCTAATATGTGCATGTTTTCTGCTCTTTCCTTAGAGAGCAGATCCTGTATTTTGCAAGCAGCTGAGATTCCTCCTGAAACCAACAGGCATTTTGACTGATTAACCACTAAGGATTTATTGCTTAGTGAACAAATGATGACATATTATCTGAAAGAAATGGAGCAAGTGGTGCCTGTAGAGATGTGCCTGATGGCCAAAGAGTGTAGATGAGGCTCATGTTCCTGCAAAAAGATAACTATTGTTTAGGTGTATTATTTACAGAGGGATACAGCAAAAAGAAATTATGTTTTCATTTGATTATCCTTAATTTTTGGAGCTTTTAAGGGTAATCGATCTTACTGTTTCAGCCCAAGCAGACACAGTTATACTCAGATTTTGGGTAAGCAGGGCTCAGAAATAGAAATGCTTGAAAAGGCAGCAAAAATGGCCAGTTCTGAATCATTGTGAATGCAAGGAACTACCTCATTGGACTTTTTTGCTGCATTGATCATGTAATCCTAATTACAACCTTGATTTAAAACTTCAATTTCTTAGTTATATGAGCTAGCAATTAATTATTATTTAAGTGTTAATTATCTTTAGCCTATACACATTTAGTGAAGTCTTCAGGCTCTTTTCCTGTAGATCTAAAGAAACTGTTTTTTTTCTGAAGAGTTGGTTCTCTGCTTTAGCCATACTTTGCCACCCCTTTATGATGAGAAGTTGGAGCTCAGACCTTCAGATCCTTCAAAGAGGTAACTCATCTCCTCAGGGAAGGTGAGGGCAGAGACCTGTTTGAAGCTGACTGTAGTCCAGTGGGGAAGGACAGAGCAATCCAAACTACCCCTAACCCTAATTAGCCCAGATGATCCTGTCTGGACGTGTATTCATCTATTTTTAACATGACTTCAGAAAAAAATGAAACACCTGCACTTATCCTTATTACAGCAATTTTTCTAATAACAAATAATTTTAATGACAAAATTACACAGCAGTCTTAACTAACAGAACACTTTCAGCTATAAAACTATAAAGGAATGAAATGTTCTTCAGAACATTAATGGGCTTTCTTGGACATGTTATGTTTCAATGAAATATTAATTCTTGATCATTTATCATGTGTTAATTAGCAGAATAAGCTGTAGGAAGTCTAGATTACCATGCAAATGTTAATTAGGTCATAATTTATGTTAAGCATTTCTAAGTATAGGAGCACCAGAACTGCATATAGCAGCAGATGAACTTTAGGAAAAAACCCTGCATTTGCAACAGTTATTTTTCTATTTAAATATGAGAGTTACTATGTTTTAATAAATACCAAAGAACCTGCATTTCATTTTCTCCTCTCTCCTTCCTACCCTGAGTCACACCTCAGCTAAAAGTTTGTCTCTGGCCAGGTATGGTGAGAAGTTGGGAACTGATGATGAGGTTGCTTCCCAATGCAACAACTCCCCAGTGCCACTGGAGACTTGGGGAAGAGAGAAGAGCTTTAATTCACATCAGAACCAAAGCACACAGCCCAGCACAGGGTGCTGGAGCTCTCCCTGTAGAGAATCAACAGAAGCATCAGCATTCCCAGAGTCACCTCTCATTTTTAAAAGTGACTCACTATGGCACTTTCCCAGTGAGAGGGAGAAAGGAGCTGAGAAACAGGGGAATCCCTTTCAGCATTTGTCCCACTGCTCCCATCAGGAATGACATGGGGATAACAACGACAGGGTGTGGGTTTCCAAATCTGTAAGGCAAGAGCATCCTCCAACCTCAGGCTCCTCCTCAGAGGGTTTCACATTTTTTGCTGTTTACAGGCACAGCTCCTGGCAGCAGATTTTTGTCTGCTGCTGAAGAAGCAGGACCTGCATCTCTCTGGGGGGTAATATGGGCAGCATTCAGGTCCTTGGTCCTTGCTGTTACCTGAAGACACCCCTGTGCTGCAGCCAGTTTGAGGCAGTGGAGAAGCTGGGTCTGCTTTGGAATTTTATGTGGAACAACTACTGAAATAAACAGCTGCAATGACACACTGTAGTGGGATGAAGATAAATTTATTTTGCTGTTTCCACACTCCCACAATTTTTACACCTCCCCACACAAATCTGCCCAAGCTGCTTCCACTTTGTTGGTATTATCAAAGGAAGAAAAATAGCACTGGGCTCTGGAGGGAATACCAGCATCAACTCCCCCTGCTTCACTTCGAAGGCCAACATTAATTGTTATTTTCATTTGTTGAACTGCATTTCAATTGATTTTTTGGGGATTGTTGTTGTTTGTTGTTTTTTTTTAAAGGGGAAAAAAATCTTTAAATGATACAAGAGTTAACAAAACAGGTGCAATTCTATTTGAAGTCGTAAGTCAGCTCTACCTTCTCCAAGCTGTTTCTAAGGTAAACAATGTCAGGGTGGGAAAAAAAAATGATAGTTCAGCCAAAACATCTGACACTTCGGGAGCTAGAAATATAACAGTTCTGAGAGAAAAGAAAAAAAAGAAGTAGGGAAGGAATACAGTCAAGTTTTACTCTTTTTTAGTATGATTTAAGATCCCCACTCTGAAAGAGGCAAGGTGGGAAAAACAAAAAAGAGATCAGCAAAAGGATCAAAGGGAATCAAGGGCACTAAATCAATTCAAACACTCAGTTTCCAGCAGGAACAAATAAAGGGGAGGGACACTGAAAAATAGCAGATGACACAAAGACTACGCAGTTACTTGCCATTCTTCATAATGCAAAACTGGTGAAAAGCCTTAAAGACATCACATGCCATATTGATTTAGAAGAGTAATTTTCAAAGTGGTGTAATGGCAGTTACTGGTGTTTTACACCAGGATACATATTTACTAAATATATGTACTTTTATGAACAGCAATTACTTAGTTCCAGGTCACTACACAAGCTTGGGCTGTGCTACCAAGAGGTGTAGAAAACTAGAGAGGGGAAAGCAGGACCCTGTATCCAAGTGCTGCAAAGGAAATAACTCATTGTGTGGCCTCTGAATCCAGCACCAGGTCCCTGATCCGTGGCAGCAGCTGACAGCAAGGTCTGAACCCCAGAACCTGCTGGCTCTGCTCCTGACCTGAGGCACTTAGTTTAGGAAGAGTCTGCAGTGGGTAAGGGATACCTTGGGAACATTCTCTTTGTATGAATCACTGAAAAATGTTAGTGTCTGGTTTTCAGAGAGTTGTGTTAAAAAGTATTACTGTTCATAGAATCTCCTGAGTTAGAAGGGGTCCACAAGGACCATTAAGTCCAACTCCTAGCCCTGCACAGGACAGCTCCAAGAATCCCACCATGTGGCTGACAGTATTGTCCAAGCACTCCTGGAGCTCTGTCAGGGTTGATGCTGTGACCACTTCCCTGAGGAGTCTGTGCAGTGCCCCACAACCCTCTGGATGAAGAACCTTTTCCTAATATCCAACATAAACCTCCCCTGATGCAGCTTCAGGCCATTCCCTGGGTCCTGTCACTGGTCATAGAGCAGAATTAGTGCTGCTCCTTGTGAGGATGTTGAAGACCCAGATGAGGTCTCCTCTCAGTCTCCATCTCCAGGCTGAACAGACCAAGTGACCTCAGCTGCTCCTTGTAACTGATAGCATTATGCCTGCTACTCCCTGGAGCAATTTAAACCCCTTGGCTCTGAGGAAACTCCCTATTTCACATTTATTTCCTTAAAAATACAGCACAGTTAATAACCGTTATTTCAGTGGAGATGAGCAGTCCCTCGACCTCTGTTTGGAATCTCACATTTAAATCACTATGTATACAGTGGCAGTGTTGATCTCACAGCCCCTCAAGCCAAAATAGCTTTCTTTCACTCTGCCTATACGTTTTTCAGGGCAGAGATGCAATCGATACACGCCAAGGAGCCTGAGGAAGCCAAGAGGAACAAGAATAGTTTTTGTGGAATTGATGTCGCCGTGCATCCATTAGCCCCGCTCAGTAATTAGGAAATTAAAAGTGTCTGATTGCTCCCCTCTACTGAAGGTCACCCTCGAGGCCCTAATGTTGCCTTTAGATGCTAATTAAGAGTTTGCTGACTGCTGCCAGGGCATGGCTACAACGCCAGCAGAAATCCTGTTCTAAGTCCCTGACTTATTATGAACAAATGCATGTCCTGCTCCAAAGGGGATATTTTCAGGGGTATCTAAGCCTCAGGTTTATCACCACAGTTTGTAAGGCAGCAGCCTGGCTATGCACATATCCTTCACTTTGATTACACCTTCCTTCTTTCAGAGAGTAAAATTTGGTTCAGATTAATAAACCAGGGCACTCATATTATGCAGACTCACGGGCATAAGTGAGATTATCAATATCAAGTTTTAGCTACACCTTTTAATAATTGCTGATAACTTTGTTTGTTAACAAAATCTGAGAACCATAACACAAACACAAATGTCTGTAATTAAGATAATGCTTAAAATACTGAAGTTTGGACTTATAAGCCTCTAAGTTGATATAATGGCTCCAGACTAGTCTGCACTGAACACCTGAGTGCAGAAAGTAGGTTTGCAATCAATATGTGTGTAGGGGTTTGGTGCTCTGAAAGGGTACAGAAAGTATTGCAGGAATGAACAGCATGAAAACCTGCACAGTGCAAGGAACTCAGGAAAGACAGTTCAATATAATAAACAGGAAATAAATCTGCTAGAAATAGACCAAAAATATTATTGAAAAAGTCAAAACAGGTAGTTTACAATTGATGTAATAACAAAGGGGACACCAGGACAGAGGGAAGACAAGGTGCATACTAAGGAGAGTCTTTGCTTTATTTCAGATAATCACTAGGGCAGTACAACAAAACTGATGAACAACAGAAAAATGAAGGTGGAAATAATCAGGGCATGAAACAAGAGCCTTAATAAGACTTCTGGCTGCACATATAAACTTCAGTGATTGTATTTTAGATGGCTCATGAAGCATGATTTAGACATGGCCAGGATGACACAACCTGAAGATGACACTCTTGTTAGAGGCAGGATGAAAATAGTCACAGTGGACAATACTGGAAGCTGAGATTTGACACAATGAGGAGTCCTGCTGCAGCAGTGATAAGAGGAGAAGTTTGTTCTAGCTACATTGTATCAGCTTTCAAAGGCACATGTCACAGACATCAAGGAGACAGGTGCAGATCTCAGTGCAGGCATCACTAGGATTTGCACCAGAGACGTGAAGGCATAAATAGCCAGATTACACTGGTAAAATCAGGGTTACAAGCTTAAAAAGTACCCAGATATACCTACAGTTTTTTTATTAATGAAGCCTTTAATCTGGGAGGGGTTTTTTGAGTCCCAGAATATTGTTGATAGACTGACACATGGCAAAGCATTTCTGTAGCTTTGGCCTGTTCTTACTTAAGATCACTACATCCTTCTTCCCTTTTGACTACCCAAATGCTCCTTTGTCACCTGCAGACCCAGTTACAGACCACTCACTCCTGTGGCCCTGAACAAAAGCTGTCATAACACATTTCCTACCTCAGTTGAAGAGGTTAATTTTGCCCTGGTTAAGATGAAGTGTCCTGATTAAGCATTTACTCCTTTCTCTGATGGGTCACTTGATTCATCTGAAATCCCTCACATGAGCCATCAATGAATTTCATTTTGTAGCAGATCCAAAGGTGCTTTTATCTATAGCCCTAGAACACAGTTATCTCCTGCCCTCAGTGTTTTGGGTAATGCTGGTGAAATGCCACTGAATCCTTGTGGTCTTATTTGATGTCTCCATCCTGCTGATGGAGTAACTCTGAGATGGAGACAGCTAAGAGCCAACTGCTTATGTGGGAAAGATTTCCTCTGATACAAGACTAGCAACTTCTTCCACCACCTTTTTCTTGCCAGTTTTGTAGTCTGAGTTCCAAGGTTTGCACCACCTCATCATTCCATGATCTTCTGGAAACAGTGCCACCTTCATGGCTTTGTTTGTTCTCTCTCACCCTTCCCTGCAGCCAGTCCAAGCTGATGGAATCTGCCTTGTTCTGCCACCCTGATACCTTACGTGTTGTATTTTCATACTATCAGTAATGCAAGTTCTGAGCTCTATCACTTAAATAAACACAAAACCTACAGGAAACACTAATAATTCCGTGCTGAAACATACATTAAAAATATGTAGAGGATGGTCAGAACTGCTCATGTTGATGTCAACATCTCAAAAAAATTAAAGGTGACAACATTTCCCTTCAAAAATTTCAACTAAAATGAAATATCTGAGTAACTGGAGGTTTTTATGTGAATTTTGCATAAGTGTTTTCAGGTACACATTTTTCCTCAAGAGGAATTCTAACAAGGCAAGTCTGAACTGATTTAAAAAGATGTACTTTCATTAGCAGGTGATTTACTACAGCAGAACGTGTGTTAGATCCAGCAGTAAAAGCAAATTAATTGAGCCAAAAATACTTTAGGAAGAAGCAATCTGAGTTATCAGGTGTTAGTAATCAAAAAAAGATTAATACAGGGATATTCATGACCTCTACCCATAAATAACCATAAAGAAAACTTCTCTCTTCAGTAAATGAATTCAAGAGAGCCTCAGAAACTGTAATTAGTATTAATTTAGCTGATTGTACACTTAGATAAGATGTACATAAAATGGTTTCAGACTTTAGGGGAAACAGACAGCTACATACACCAATTAACAGATTTTTAAAAGACCTGGAGATAAGTAATTAATTAGAGGAACACAGGCAACAAAGGCATTCCGGCTGAAGAAGTTGGTGGCTGTGCAGACAGGAGCCAAGGAGTCATTGGAAAGAGGCTCTGGGATGGCAGGAGAGGAGCAGACTCTTTCCCCCACAGCATTCCACTTGCCAGCTCCAGGAGCAAGAGGGATCAGCTCACCTTGATTAAATTGAGCACAGGCCCCAAGCTAATTGGGACTTTTTTTAGACAATCATTTTGTCCCCCGGTGGCACATACCCTGTGCACTTCTGCTTTGAGGAGGAGAGGCACAGGCAGTCATTCTGATGGGAAGGAGGTGCTGAGGAACAAGGCAGGGTTTGGGCAAAGGCACAGAGAGAACAGAGCCCCTTGTCAGGGCACTTCCCAGGCCCAGAAGCGGTAAAGGAAAACTCTTCCCCCTCTAATTCAGACCAGGACATAACTGTGATTTTCCCATGCTCAACTTCACTGCACCACCTCCACTCCTCGACCTAAAGGCCCTTCAACAATAGATGGATCTTAATTTTGTTCCATTCTCCGCTGAAATCTCTGGAAGGTTTCTTTCATCTTGCTTTGAAGTAGGTATTTTTAATGAACTGTTTACCAGCCAAGTCTAATTGAGCAGCATAACTACAGCAACTTGAAAAACCACTCAGAACCGCTCTAGAGAGGGGAAATGACTGCAAGCCAAAAGTTGCAAGAGTGAGCAAATGAAAAACTTCTTTTTTCAAAAAGGCTCCTGATATCAGTGAATCTGTCATTCCTCCTTCTTTACAAAGTGTGTCCTTGCTCATCAGGAGATTGCTCAGCATTTGCCAGACAGAACCAGCTTTGCTTTCTATTCAAATGGCCAGAGACTTGTCTGGGCTGCAATTATGAACCAATGTCATAATGACACAAAAATGTAATGTAACAGTTGTAACAAAGGCAAATCTAAGGAATGGCAGTTTTAATATTTCAGTAAGGTTAAAGCAGGAGTGTTAAATTATTTAGGTTCAGGAATAAGATGTAAGCACTAGAGCAATATCACATCCATACTCATGTATCTTTACACGTGTAGAGGTGATATCTATGTGATAAATTGCAGGACTGTGAGGTAAATTAATTTACTATGCACTTTGATCACAATACCCTCTCCTGGCCTACTAATCCATTTCCCAGCAGACTTGCACTAACATCCCAAATCACAGAGCACTTTCACTGCTGCCACTAAGAACAATGCCTCACAGTCTACCTCTTTTTTTTTTTTTTCTCCTCACAGGTGTGAAGTTCTCCTCCTTGAAAAATTAAGAAATATAAGTTAAGTTAGGGGAAAGCACATTTATGAAACCTTTACATGCTTCACTCTTCCATATTATAATAAGAGACTTATAAAGATAAAATATCTTCAAATACTGACAGCTGGGCAAGATGCTGAGATGTCTGCATGTTTCTCATGGAAGGGGAAAAATGAATAAAGAACAGATGTATAACTCTGCAACTGTGATGATTTAATATTGCTAATAAAGAAATAATAATACATATCTATATATAAATTCTTGAAAGAGCAGTAATAGTTAAACCTAATCCACAAATGTGCTCACAATTTGACATTTTAAGGCTATAGACTATTATGCCATAAAAATGCTAATTAATTTATCTATCACTGCCAGGAGTGTGATGGAACCAAAATGTTTGGCAAGCTTATTGTAAAGAAAACCTGTTACTACCTCAAATCCCCAGTCACAGCTCCCTACCAGGAGCAGGGAATCTCCAGTCTCTCCCCAGGGAGGACAGGAGCATCCTCTCTGCCAGGCTCTGGGCAGCACACATGGGAGAGGTGTGCCAGGCTGGAGGCTCCTGACTGCAGGAGATTTGCCCCTCTGCCCACCAGGCTGCCAAACAGCTGTAAAACCAAATTATGACCCATCACAAAGCTGAACAAATGATGAACTCAAGTGCTATTTACCAGAATATCACCAAGAGGATTGATTTTATGGATTTGAAGCTTCTGAATCTTACCACATATAGAGGAGGGTGTAGTACCAGAAATCCCTGTGGAAGAAATCCATATGAATGTGGGGAATGCAAAGCAGGAAATGAGTTGGCTTACAGTAAAGCTATGGATGTAAGGCTGTGTTCTGGACAGACAAGCAGTACCTTCCCCCAGTTTACCATGGCTTTGTTTACAGCAGGAATTGCACTTACCCAAATATTAAATATTGACAGAAAGAGTCATGGTGGACTTAATGACACTTTGGGCTCTTTCTGCATTTGAGTCGATAAATATACTTTAGAATTTGTTACAGGAATCATAATTCCAAATGTAATAAGAAAAACATTTCTAGAGAAGAAAAAGGCAGGATAATTGATATTGTTCTCAGGTTTCATACATTTGTCCTTTATGATTTTAAGCACTACATTTGGAAAACATTATCCTTGTGAGCACTGAGGTCTGCCTAACTGTGGCCACCAGAACACAGAAGGTAAAAATATTAGAAGTGGATATCTTCCTTTTTTGGGGTGAGGGTAGACAGATAACAAAACAAGTAAAGAAAAATCAGGGAATTTGAGAAGTATTTCCAGCCCACAGAGTGAGTGTATATAACCTATAGGAATGGCAGAAGCCACGTGCATGCAGTGGCACCTTGCAGTGCCCCAGGGAAGCAGGGGCTTTGTGGTGGTGGCAGGAGCCATGGAAAGTGTGTGCTCTGGGTCCACAGCTCAGCAGCACCACTTGCAGCCCGACAGAGCTGTGCCCTAAGGGCAGACAAAGCCAGGCTGCCCTGGGGGCTGTAGGGACAAGAAACATGGAAAACGAGCATGTGCTGAGCTCCTGCATTGCCTGGTGCTGCTGCCACTGCCCCAGCCAGGGCAGCCACTGACACACCTTGTCAGTGCAGCTACAGAGATGTCTCCAGTGCTGTTTGGGGAGCTGCAGAAACTCTCTCTGTGCAAGATAAAATGTCTGAAGAAGGCAGCAACATCCTTACCCCTGGCCAGGGCAGCAGCAGGGATTTTCTGCTGCCCCTCACAATACTGATAGCATTGTTTTGGTCCATGACAAGCCACGGTCCCACGGGAAGAAATGCCTCGTTCCAGACTGGCACTTGGACAATGAGGAAAGATGCTCTCAGCAACAGCACAACTGAAAACATTTCAGTCTTCATCAGGACAGCAGGAATAGAGCCAGACCCCAAACCCTTGTGATGATTTGAACAACTGACTGCAAGACCTGGTCAGCTGATGGGAAACTCTCGGCACCAAGTTACCCATGGGAGTGACTAAAACCTTGCTGATGTGGACATCCCACTACGGAATATATTGAGCAGACAAGAAATAAGGGAAGGTAAAGGACAAAGTTATGTGAACAAAGCGAGTGAAACCAGCTCTGTGCACTAAAAATGGGTCTTTGCACTACGTACAGAGGCTTGCAGTGAATATTCCTGCACCACAGAGAACATAAAGATTAGACAAGCCTGGCCATAGGCATATCCATACATTCTCATTCTGGGAGATGATACGTTGTCCCCTTCCTCTATCCTCCTTAAGGAGTAATGAAAGGAAATGCATAAAATAACAGCAGCCATAAATAAGCAGCCTTTGCAGCAGAACAAAATTAAGCTTCCTTTTCTTACAGCATCTTTCCCAAATTTTCCATTTACAGAAGAAAGATGTGCTTCAGACAAAAAAGGGTGTCCAAAATTGGGTGGATTTTCATTCTTTTGATGTTAAAAGAAATAAGAAGAGAGGCAGGCAGAGAATGATATAATGCAGCATAAAACCTCATAACTTTATGTTGAAATAAAAAAGAAATTAGCAACCTTGACACGTGTCTTAGCACCCTGAAAATGTTAAGCAACTTTTTTATAGGATAGGACCGTTATCTTCTGCAGATACAATTCACAGGATGTTTCTCAAAACTACATCACAAACAAAGTATTTGAGCATTCACAGTATCCAGTAGCTGCCTCTATAATTTATGGGTACCATCCTATGCAAATCATTTGGGGAAAAAAAATGACAGATTTCAGGGGCTGTTTGTTGTTTAATCTCAGCATGTCATGATTCCAAAAGAATGATGTGAAAATACAAGAAATGTCATCCATAATGGAAAAAAAAAAGATTCTTGGACCTTCTTAGTTGTTTTCTAAGAAACATAAATAATCACCTCTTTGCCACCTTTCTTTTCCACATGAAAGGCTGTCAAAACCAGTCCTAAGTGGTTTACACCCCATTCTAGTTTTGATAGCAGAAAGCTGGGGCTCTGAGGTTTGACGGCTACAGATCGTGTACTGAGCTGGGTAACAACATGAAAATACACCACACAGATCTGGGCTGGGCCTTCTACAAGCATCACAGGCCTTTGGAAAGAGGTCTGTGCTCCCTAAAAAAACCAAAAAAACCCTTGGTGGGGTGGGTTTGCCCCTGGCTGGATGTCACGTGCTCACCAAAGCTGCTCCATCACTCAACCTCTCATTCGGTGTTACAAAATTGGGATCCTGCTAAAATGGGTTTGTTCCTACCAGAAGTTTGTGTCTGGGTTTTTTTGACAAATCTATATATTTCATCAAAGGTCTCCTGGCACAGACCCCCAACTCATTCACTACAAGTCCTAATACTTTAAAATAAATGTGGCCACACAGGAACCCCACTACAATTCCCTCCACACTCCCAAGAACCTGCAATGAAAAAGGCACAATTAGATCAGTTTAAATAACTGCTGGAATCAATGATTAATATTAGATTTCACAGAGCTTCACTGGTGTCAGACACTCCTGCTTTCTCTGGAAGAGCAGAACGGTGGTGCTGTGCAAATCAGAGCTGAGTTTACATAAAAATGACAAAAGCAGATGCTATCACTGAGATAAAGAAACTCATTTCTGATACTTTGTTAAAAAAACTCCAAGAAGCATCTCTCAAAATAAAATGATATTGCAGTCTGTGTTTCCTCAAGGACAGCAAAATAGCTGCTGCAGATGTATATTAAAAGAGAAGGAGTATTGGTGTCTGACATGGATAACTGTCACCCTGACAGTGAAATGGGCTCATTAAATTAGCAGAGGTCTTGAGATGACTGAAGTCAGCAAAACACAACAGCACTGCAGACAACCACGGGTTTGTTAAAGCTTTGCTTTCCCCTCTGTGAGCTCCTGCTTCTTCCTCAATGGATGAAGAGAGAGCAGGGCTCTGCTGTGGCTGGTGCTGCCTTGGCCTCCTCCAAAACACAGGCAGGGAGGGAGGGAAGCCACAGGTCAAGCCTTGTGTTCCCATACAGCAAAATGGCAGAAAGGCTTTGCCTCCTGCACCGCACTGAGAATTAGCAGGCAGTGATTCAGCTTCTTCTGAAAGAAAGAAAAGCAGAACCAGCTTTAAAGTGCCCTTCCCGGAGGGTAAACTTCGTAAGAAGTTGTTTAATAACACACATCCTTTGCTTGCTGAAGCCTTTTCACATGTATTTAGTCCTCAATGACCAGCGTGGGCCACCACCCCAGATCTCAGGTCCCTGCACTCAGCCCCAGGGGCAGATCTTAGACCTGTCTTGTCTCTCTCCTCCTTCTTCTGGGCAGGATTAAGGGCTGTCTCAAAGCCCATCCAACCTCCCATAAAGCACCAACTTACCCATGGAGACTGGGAGCAATGGACTGCCCTTTTTTGCTGTCTCACAGTAAGCAAAAGAGAAAAATCCTGATGTTCCATCCCTGCTCTCGTAGCTATTTATTCAAAATGAGAAACTGAAGAGGTATTGGAAGTTACCAGTCATGTCTTAACTCCACAGCTGTACTTCGGGAAGAAAGATGAAGGTCAACACCCACAGCACAACATGGCTTCTGATTAGAGATACTCTGAATTAAATCTATTTACGGAAAGAAGCAGTACCAGCTCTAGGTGCTTTTTTTTTATTCGTTTAATCTGGTTTTCTCCTAGCTGCTCTTTCAGTGTTTATAAATTTGTCAAATTGTTTCAGATTTTTTCTTTTTTTTCTTTTTTTTTCCAGTTAGTCAGAAGAAAAATCAAGTTGTTCTAAATTAACTTCAAAATGCAAATATTGCACCAAACCAACACTTGATATCTTGCTTTGACTGTGATATAAAAAATTGTATTATTTACACTGCTTTAGTCACACAACAAAAGGAACACTGCTTTGCAAAATGTAGACTCTTATCCTGTATTCCATCAAACTGCAAAAATAAACAAAGAATTGTCACAATAGAAAAGAAAATCTGCTACAATTACTCAAGCACATGAAAGCTTATCACCACGAGAGATTCGATGAGCATTTTTTTACATTAATTCATCAGTACAGACAGAATCAAGTCCTAGTTTGATTCTCTCAGGATAACAAGAGCCTCTGAATACTCCTGCAAGGCAGGCAATGGACATCAGCTGATGCTCAGTCACCTTTTCATTGCACGAGAGGAAATGCATCCTCTGGAAAAGGATCCCCTGCCAGGACTCCCCAGTGCAAACAGGTGGTCCCAGTCTGGACTGGGGCACTGCATTCATGCTGTGCCTCTGTGAAAGCAGAGGGTCCTGACAGGGCCTGTGAGCTTCTGTGTTGCCAAAAGAAAGATAATTATGGAGAAGACCTTTCCCCATCTTGGAGCTTTCCTAGGTTCCAGAAAGTGAGAATTAAAACTTCTGCAGTCAAACTCAATAGCTGCAGTCCAAAAATGGCCATTAGCATGGAAGAACATGCAAGACCCTAACACATCTGGCCCAAGAGAGTGTTTGTTCCCACACCTGTGGCTGGACCAAATAAGGCATCATTCACAGCTTATTTTCCATTCAGAATTCCCAGAGCAGAGTCCTCTTTTGGGACAGTTCTCCCTGGTCTTCCCCCAGATCAATCTGTGTTTTTAGAAGAAATCAAGATTTTAAGGTGGGGATTTTTTACAATTACAGCAAAAGAAATAGTCTGAATTCTTTATTTTTTTAAAAAGACATTATTTATCTTGACACAAGTTTTCCTGCTGCTGTAGCTGGCCTGCAAGTGCACTGAGATAAGTGGGCAGCTAATATTTGCACGTCAGACACATTCCAGAAAGTGCACTGAGTTGTGCAGAATCATGTTGCTGCCTGTGAAGGATTGGAATCGTAGCACTAAACTCTGGTGGGGAGCAAAGTTTTCAAGTGAAAAACATAGTTAAGGAGAAGCCTTTTTGTCCTAAGACAGTGCAATCTTTTCATCTCTTACAGGAAGCAATTAAGTAAAAAGTCCAAAGCTCCGCAATCGAAGCAAACTCTGCATTGCCTGTTCAGCTCAGAGCCTGGACAGGGGAAACATTCACTGCACAATGTGCTTGTCAGCTGAGCAGCAGTGAGTGAACGTGAAGGCTCTTTACACCCCACAGCTGGGGCAGTCTGAGAGATCACAGCTTAAGCACCACGAAGGTTTAAGCCAGCGTGAAGCTGCCTTACAGCAAAGCACTCGATTCCATGAAGAGGGAGCTGAGAGGCTCCACAATCCATCACCCAGCACAGCAACACTTGTATGTGCACATCAAGCCACTCCAAGGACGGAGCACCAGGGATGGGATACCTGCTCTGGGTACCAGCTGGGAGGACGGTGTCAGGCAGCCACCAGCCTCACTTGGGGAGACTGAGTAAGGAACAGAGCAAAAAAAAAAACAAACAACTCAGTTGTTCACATCTCAGCTGCCACAAAACTGATCATGGTGGGGATCTGTTTCCTCAAAGGGTCTGTTCCATCTGGATGCTGCATAAGGGAATTGACTGTCCCCGAGTTGGCCATAAAGAGAAAGAAAAACACCAAAAAGAAAGGCTGCCTTTGGTTGGGTCCCTGTAAATCTGTGCTGTCTTTATAGCAATAATGATGTTCTGGGACCTGTATGTTCTATCAGAATATTGAATATTCCTTCTGAAAAAGACATATTTGAGTTTTGCTCATATCTTTGTTTGGTTTATATACGGAATCTGGACAAAGTACTTGAAAATCAGAGAGGATGCAGTTTACAGTAAGATCTCAATAATTTAAGATGCTAATTCATATAATGCATTATACAGAGAAAATTATTTTTCTGTAGTTACGTCTAAGAGTTGCTTTGCATTTTAAACTCTGTATGAGTTTCCCCTAAAAGACTCAAATTCATAGATTCTGTCAGGACTAAGGGATAATCTCTTCTCACCTGTAAAAGAACACAGCCCCTCAGATGTAGGGAGCAGCATCCTAAAGACACACAATCCTCCTCAGAAGGACTTTGGGATAAATGTGATATTGCTTTGTAGCTTGTTTCCATCTCTAGACACTGTGGATTACACCTTTTCCTTTGATAGGTCAGAAAACAAAAAAGAAACATGAGAAATAATTTGTTTTACATGAGAACAGGGTTTAGGGGGGACTTGCATAGCCCGAACCTTGGAGGATTAAAAGTGTAACAAAGAGCTGCAACACCACACTGCGCATAGAGGGTACATCACCACTAAATACTGCAGCAAAAGGCAGCTCACAGCCAATTAAACACACTAAAAAGTCAAGGAACTGTTTTACTAGAGGAAGCCATCAGATGATTTACAACAACAGCAGAAGTCCCTTTCCCTCTAATTTGCACCTATTTTTATCACCAGCATTTGTTCATTTTCAGAACTTGTCCTGCTCAGTCAAGAATTTGCTTTACAGATTCTGCATCACCTTGTCTGACCAACCTGCTTATGTCTATGGTAACATCATGACCTCAGCAAGGGGCATGACTACACCACAGCATGGAAACAGGGAGAGATTTTGGAGGTGTAAGGGAGGAAAGTTTGTTTCCAGCACAAATACACAAAATCAAAGCATAAAGGCAGACTGGGAGGAAGTAAGAAACCCCTATGAGAGTATATTGCCTTACATACTCTCTGCAGATTCAGGCACAAAGTACCTGTGACATGTGTTCCTTTGGAATATCCTGATCAGTCTTTCCTGTGGGTGAAAAAGCTTATGAATTATATTTTCTTAGAAAACACAAACATGGCGTCAACAGCAGGAAGCAGGAAATGTATTTTAGCATTTTAACTCTTCTGATGGAATAACTCCATTTTGATTCTTCCTAAATAGAAATGTTTTAAACTATTTGCTTCATTTAAATATCACTGGTGTTCTAATTGGGATGAAATCAAGTGGAATTTTGTTCCTCAAACACCACATCAAGGTGCATTGATTAAGAGGAGGAGGTTCAGAGAGCCTTTTCCAAAAGTGAGAGCCATAAGAGCTTATATGAAGGAAGATTTAGAGAAAATAAAGGAAACGTTGAAAGAAAGAGACAAATTTAGAAATGGACAAAACAGTGAGGGGAGGGGAAAAAATATTGAAACACTGTAAAAACCTAGAGAAAACAGCAGGTTATCTGACTGCATTGTGGATCTTGCACTAAATTGCAGTCTCTGTGTTTGGTGATCTCCCAAGGGTGGTTTGGGAGGGTTGGAAATACAACATGTCCAGGATGCCCATTGCCCATAATCCGCTCCCAGTAAAGGCATCTCAAAATTCCCTTCCTGTGACTGTGTTTCAGCTCTTCTTCACACCATCCTTTGAGTGGGGGACACGACAGAGCTCACACCTACCTCTTAGGACTGAAAAAGAGTCCAACCAGGCTCATAAATGAACTGGAGTAACAATGACAAGCATGAGATAAATATCTAATAACCGCTGTCAACTCATTCAGTTCAGCCTGTTATCAACAGTAGGAGATCAGCATTAAACAATTACCCAATTCTGCCCTCAGGGAAAGAGGGAAATGCAAAACATTTCCACAGAAGACACTGAGGAAGGTACATTCCACCTGGACAGCATTCCCCCTGCCTGGCAGTGTGCTATGCCATGGGTACACCTGCTGCAGGACCAGTAATGCTTTTTCCTATTTCTGCCCAGCTATGAGCCCCATCCCTGCCCTCCTTGGGGGATACAGATGGGCTTTATTGGACAGAGTTCCGAAGGTCCTGATAGAATGTAGTCCTGGGAAAGCCATGAGCTCCCACTGACACTTCCCACTTCCCAGGTTCACTGTGCCTTTCCATAACGTCTAAGGATTTTGGTACAAATGTCAAGGGAGGGCACAGAAAAGCGTCTCCTTGCTCTCAGGCACTGAATAATCTCATTTAGGGACAGCGATCAGTGGTGGTTTGACTTTAATTTTCTCTTCCTAAGTCAGCACTCAGACACTCAGGGCTTTTGTCTACTGCAGTTATCAAGGCATTTGCATGCACTAATCCATGACAAATGGTTTCATTCGATGCACATCTGATTTCCTTGCCTGCCAAGCAGAAAGAGATAATAGAAATACCAAGAGAAACTAAACAAGAACTAAAGGAATCATCTGTTTGTTGGAGAAACTCAAAACAAGGTTAAGATAAACACCACCCAGGCAGCTGACTTGATGGAGAAAGGACTGAGCTTTCAGCCATGCAAAGACAGTTTCTAATTACCTGGGGGAACAAAAATGCTGCATTTTAAAACCTAGAAAAAGATTATATTACTACAGCAATAATTATGCTACAGATGTGGGAGCTGTCTTAGACACTGCCATTCTCTGTCATATCCTGCCCTGACACACTGAAACCAATTGCAAACTCAAAACCCTGGGTTAGCTTCAACTCATCTCTTATTGAATTTTTTTTGTTTAACACACAATAGTGACTTCTGGCTGACTGACCACCCAAATTTGAAAACATCCCATGCAAGTAACATAAAAGAGGAATTAAATGAGCTACTGGCAGTCACAGTAAACAGTCTTAGTGCAGCCCTGATAGCTTATGATTTAAGCAAGATTTTCCCCCAGATCTCTGCTGTTTAACCAAAGGTGTATCCTTGCCTAAAAAAAAGGGCAACTTCTGAAAACATGAGATGTTCTTTAATTGCTGTACTATTTAGACCAAAAAAAGCACTGGTACCAGCCAGAAGGACACACAACACCTTCCTCATGTTCATGTTGGTGTTGGATTTGAAGTCTGTGAGGTCTTGATTCCTCTTGGGAAGGAGACAGCGACCGGCACATCTGAGTTTATGCTTCCAGACAGCATTTCAGTGACTTGATACCTCACACAGTCAATGAGGAATATCAAAATAAGGAAGGCATAAAGATATCAAACAACTTTTTAAATTACAGTTTCAACTTAGGAAACTGATTCCTCATTAAAAAAATATAAAAGAAAAACAAACCAAACAATAAAACCACTGACCAAAACAAACAAAAAACCCCAACCAACAAACAAAAAAACCCCAAACCCCCAAATATTAAGTCAGAATTTTCCACTCAGCTTCAATTTTAACATTAAAACAGGAAATAGAGTGGTGATCAAAAGCTGTAAAATTAGTCAATTTTGAAACTTATGACAGAACATGCAGAAATTACTATATTATAGAAATACAATGATATATTGTATTAATTATAGGAAATATTTGCCTTGTCGTATTTTAGTGTGTTTTGCCCTCCTTATCCACAGCACTTCAGCCAGATAAGAAATGTATTTTTCAAAACATAGCGTTCTGAAAACCTTACTGATATTTTCAGTATTGCTTGATCCCATTTCCATATGGTTTCAGGTTTTATTTAAATTCAGAATGATTCAGAATGTGAACATTTACTTCTTACTACATTTGTCGAGGCAAACATATAAACTAGAGATACTTCTCCGCTCTTGAATCTGTTAAAAATCACTTCTGCGTTTCTGGTGATTCCTGGGCAGCATGTAGGGAAAGAGGTGCTAACCAATAGGTCTCCTTCATTTATGCATGTTCTTTTAAGAAACAAACATATAAATCAATGAAACCGATTTTGCAAATAAACTGTCCTTGCTTGCTCCCAAACACTTAATTAAACACCATTAACTCTGGTTTGTTTTGGCAACCAATTAATGTCATGATCAAATATAAATAGACTCTGCAAGAAAAGATTATAATTAATAAATCCTGAACAACACAGTACAATTGCACTGAAGCCTTGCTTGCCAGAAATATTTAACAGCAGTTTTGGAGACCATTAATGAGGACACTAAAAAAATAATAAAGTTTTATCAGAGTGTGTGCACTTCAGATCCTGAGGCTCTTGCCTACACCCAGGCTGATCTATAGAGTCTCTATTTACAACAGAAAATCACAACCCCAGGTTCCCCACTTTCCAAAAAACTGACACGTATGCTCATAGTTTTCCAAGCAAGATCTTCATTGATATGACCTTCACTTGCATGCAATTTATCTGCAAAGTTGTTTTACTCATTGTGTTTTAATATGTTGACAATGAAGGCTCTCAATTCAGGTTTGCCATTTACAGAAAACAAAATTAATCCAGTAGGAGCTTTGGATTATGCAAGAGGATGGATTAAAAGAATTCTTTGTTCTGAACCAACAGCACTCGTAGTAATCAAGAGACAAGGATCACTATTTAAGCTGGGTTTTAATTACTTATTCATTCAGTGAGAGTTAAGGTGCATGATATACAAATAAAACTTCACAGCTCATGGAAGAAATATTTATGCACCATTTCAAAAGCACCCAGCCCACGTGGCTCGGGGAGAGCAGGTTACTCAGCAGATTACTTATGGCTCAAAGACAAGTCACCACAACAAGAGCACCCACCTCAGATAACAGATTGTCTGTGTACTTGGTGATTCTCAAGGAATCACTTTCACATCATCCAAAAACCAGTAAAATCAATCCTCCACCCTGCCATCAATTCAGTTCCCAAGTAAAGCCGTTCTCTCAAGGTAAAATAAGGATTACAATGGAATACTAGGACACAGTTATTGATTATCACACCAGCAAGAGTCATCCTGCACCTCCTGCCACTGAAGTGACCTTTCAGGAAGGGCAGAGACTGGTTTCTTTACCCACTGTGAAGGAAAATGGGAAAACTGTTATTCTAAAAGAAATACAGAAGGCAAGAGAGAGATGTCAGAAAACAATCTTCTAAATAGAGCGTAGAAATATGAGTCACAGACACATACATTGGGCTTTGCAACTTCATTCAGCTTAATTTACACCCCCAATTCCCCATTGTGCATCACTGACTGAGGCTCATAAATTTAGACTCCAACTGTGCTGCAGCCCTCGTGGTCCCTACCTAGGGCACAATGAACAGAAATCTCCAGCATCACTACCATGCAAAATAATAAGTTTAGCTGGAGAGAACTGTTCTGCATAGAGCATCTGAAAAAGCAAAAAGTGCTGAATCCCATCAGGAAAATAAATCTTGCTCACAGCAAAGGTTAGTTTCACAACACAGTGGAAACGACAACATTCAAAAGGAAATACAAAGATTACAGACAAGATAGGATAAAACAATATGAAACTTAATGGGAGAAAACACATCTGTCTTATGAGGAAATGCACTTGGATATTGCCTTTTAAAATATAAATGAGCCTTGGATAAAGCAAGCTAATCATTAAAGGCAGTTTTCTGATGCTATCAGCAGAAATACTTCAGCACAGAGTAACAGAGTTTGCTTTTGGGGCTTTTATTTGTAGGTGCCAGATTTTCCTTGGGACTTCATCACCATAGTACGAATTCTCAGAGTCTTTAATGCCATGACAGTGAGCTCCAGATAGAGCTGTGCATGGAACAGACCCTGCATGACTCACGGCCCCAAGGCTGCACTTGCAGCTGGAGGCTCAGCACACACAGGGGGGAGCTGAGGATGCTTGGGGCCAGCACAGCAAGAGATGCTTTTTGGTCCCTGTTTCCCCAGGACAGCTTCTGTTCCACCAAGAGGGATGTGCTTTGCACCTGCCTGAGTGTGGCTGCAGAGAAGGCTGAGGGAGAGCTGAAGTGGCCCAGGATGGAGAACACGGCCAGGAAGAAGGCAGAGCAGGGGGCTGAACCTCAGCACAGGCACTGCCAGTGCAAACCACATGTGAGGGAGGCACATCACAGCTCAAAACAGCACTGTGAGCACCTTGCCATTGCTCTTTTGCACAGGGTGTGCAGAGAGGGCGATCCCAGGGAAGGCAGCTGTGCCCCCAGCAGCTCCCAGGAGCCTGGCTGGGCACAGCAGAGTGCCCAGTGCCCCAGTGCACACCTGGGCCACGCTGCCCTTCACAGCCCATCGAGCTCCAACACCTGCTCCCCCCAGGCTGCCTCATCTCCCTGGACCAGAACAAGGTGTCATGTTCAGCAGCATGACTGGTGACAGCTTTCCTCCACCTGCACAGAGCTGAGAGTGTCCCAGCTGCACACACTTCTCCTCTTGCCTTTGACCCTCCAGTGAGCACTGGCTGCTTCCAGGCAATGCCCACCTACCCCTTCCCCTTTACTTCAATGGGCTCTCTGGAAGTCTGCAGACCCCCCCCAAAAAAATCCTACAGCTGTCTGCAAGTACACACCATAGCCATGCTGGTTATGTTTTGGAGGCTTGATTTTTCAGAAATTATAAAGCAAACAAACAAACAAACAAACCCAAAACAACCAAGACCCAATAAAATAAAAATCAAAATTACAGTGTGCAATAAACTCTGATAAAGTCTGCAGCTGTAAACAAGCACATTACACAAGCACAGCAGGCATTTATTACTATCATGCTTCTAGAATCCCTACCTGTACCTTAAGTTTTGAGTTTGTTACATCAGTTCTCTTCCACACACACCCAAACACATTTTTAAGTGGCCAGGAACACAGTAGGTACCTCCAGGCTGGATTTCTTTACTTTGTAGTTGGTAGCTTCACATTTTCAAGAACAGCCTGTGAAGGCCAAGTGTGTACAACGAGGAGCCACAAGAGAGGTGACTTCCAGTGAGTGACTGAACAGCTCATTGTGAGCAGAGTTTTCTGACTGTGGACAAACCAGGACACTGTGGTGCTTCCTGTGCATATACTGGTGTCAGTGAAAACTGAATCAGACCTTAAAGGTTAATTTTTCATTTTAATTAACAGCAAGAAACACAAGTTGTCACCTTTGATGCCCATGACAAGATCTCCTGGGTACTGGCTAAGCTGCTGCACAGCAGTTTGGACACTACACTAAATGCAACAGTTTGCATTCACATCATGTCATAAATGAAACAATTCTTGCCAATCACAGAAACTGTGTGCTTTTATACATTAACTTAGCCCCACACTTGCTTCTCTCAATACCAAGAGCAAAAATCCTGTTGAATCCCCCTTCCAAACCTCAATTGTTCTACAAAGACCAGACACATTTAATTTACACTTTTTTGAGGCATTAAATTCAAACTAACACTCTTCCCAGCTTGTTTTGAACTGAATAGCCCCATATATGGGGCATATGAAAATAGAAGACCTTTTGAAACGTGAAAATATGAGATTTTCCCCCAAGGCTACAAAAATCAGTGGGAAGACCAAGATCAGAACTAAGACATCTTTTGCTCACAGCCACAGACTCCATTTTTTGCAAAATGCTGTCTACTGAGAAACATGCTCAGAGCATCCTTAGGTTGATGCTGCTTGTTAGTTCATGCAGAATGGCTTTGAGACTGATTTTTCTACCTCATAATATGAAGTACAGAGAAACACTTCTTGGGATGATTTCTAATGGCAACATCATTAACTACTGTCACAAACAAGGCACTTTATGTTCAGTATCATAAAATTCCGGCCTTGATTCAGTCCATGATTTCTTCCCCTGAATAGGCCTATTTTTAATGGACTATTTGCAAATGTCAGCATTGCTACAGTAGGTACATGTTTCTGCTTCTACATCTTTACACTGTATACAAGACAATCTTCATGTGTGCCTAATTCATTTGCACAAACCTACAGGTCAATCCCATGTTCTTTCAAGCAGCACACGGCCAGTGTTGTCCACTGAGATTAAATTAGAGCTAATGCACATAATAATTATGGAACAAAGCCAAAATTTTGTCAAGAATTACATAATTGAAAGAGTGATGTTTGTTTTTTATTTTTTTTTTTTTAGAACTTGAGTCCTGTACTTCACCGATATCTTGTCTCACCAAATGCCAGCATGTACTTCCTACCTCTGGGCAGGGTCAATCCTGTCAATCAGATGATCAATGAACTATCACAGGCACTCAGATAACTCTGCAAATCACAACCTGTCCTCTTTAACCCTCAGGCCAATTCCACAGCTGTACAACTGTGTGTCTCCTGGAGTCTAAAGCAGCCACTGTGGAAATCTTTTTTATTACTACTATTTTTCTTAAATCACACAGAAATGACATGCTTGGAAAAAAAGATGGAGACTTGTTTCCACATAAAGTTATTTCCCATGAATGCTTTCACACATCTTTTGCCTAACATGATTTTCATGAAAATGAAATATTGTCATAAAAAACCTGCAGAAAACCATGTGTATTACCCAGGGGGAATTACACTGCAATGGTTTTCTGCTGGTTTACTCTAAAGTCTCCTCCTTCTTGCCCATCCAAGTCAGAAGGAACAGGCACCAATATTTAAGAGCACTAAACAGCAGCATTCAAGCTTCTCATTGTGTTAATGAGACAAGAAAGAATTAATGAATAGGCACAAATAATGCAGCCTCATTCATCTTATGAGCAAGCAATATTTACTATGCCCTTACTACCTTGCCCACCTGCCAACATTTCACAGAAAATAAAGCTACAGTCAATCACAAATACTGTCATGTAAAGCTGTTTATCACATTTGTTTCCAGGTTCATACCTTCTGCTAAGTCATCTAACTGAATAAAGAAGCACTGAATTATAAAAATGAAAAATTATACTACAGTGACAGGAGGCTTTGAGCTTTTGTGATTGCACAGTGTGTAGGAATCTATCTCAGCCTATTCAGACACTTGCTTAAGAAAGTTTCAGGGAAAGAAAAAGAACAAGCTCAGAAATCTCTGATGATAAACTAACCTTTTATATATTGCCCTTGATTTCCAGAGTTTTAAAACTGGATTAACTACAGCAGTCCAGATAGATACGTACACGTGCTAACCCACTGAGTTCACTTCAAGTTTATTACGCTAAATACACTCCAAGAGGATTTTATCTTTTACCTGCACCTTCCTGTGCTCAGTGAGACTCTTTTATTCACCAAGTATGAGAAGCACAAGATAGGGTGGAACCTGCCTTTTTAATTGTCTTGTACCAAAGTGGCCCCACAATGGAGCTGAACTGCTCAAATTCTCTTATTTTACAGCATCTCATTATCTATGGAAGACCACAAACTGAAAGGAAAGGTATGCTGAGCATGCTATTGATTACAGCTATATTTGTCATGATTCAATAAGTTGAAATTTCATATACCAAATATTAAATCACTGAAATTATGCCCTGGCTCATCTGCATCCATTTTTTATTCACTTTTATTTGGCTGAACATTTTAATCTTACTTACACAGTGACTAACTAAAAGTAAACGACGCATTCCTAATATTATAAATATGAAAAATAGGGTGTGCTCAGGGACTGCAGTTGAATACATTAAAATCACTCAGTTTGCTAGTTAACATATTTCCATCCCTTTTATGTACAACCTTTCACACTCAGCTGGCAGACTGCAAATTCATGGCCTTATAAAAAACACTGTCTTGATTTTCTGTTGTGACAGCAGAAATTGTCCAAAATATCTAACAGTTTCCCTAAAGGACACTCACGAGCTGGCACTTCCCAGGTGCAGCACAATCTGAATTCGAGGTGAACATCATGTCAAATTCCACTCATCTGTCAATGTAGTGGATTATTTCTTGAGAGACTGAAATTGGCTGCCTGGGATCAGAACACCATCAATCTTATCCGTGTAGGGTGCGAGAAGCTGCCTGAGCCACACTCGCAGGAGGGAAAGCTTGGCTGCCTCTAAGTAGGTGATGAGGCAGCTGTAAAACCTTCCTTCTATCTGTAGCACATCTCTGAGAGAAAGATTTTGTCATTTTTCACATTTCCCCAACATTTGGTATGCATTCAGTGTCTTACTGTTCTTGCTTCATAAAAAAAGTGATTTTTCAAGCTTAGGCAAATGTTGCAGAGCTCTGGATGTGCCCAGCTCTCATTTTTTCTCATAATGTCACTTGTTTCAACTGATTCCCTAAAATGATATTACATTTTCCTTTTACGTATCTGTTTAGCTGGGCTGTTTTTTCCCATTTCCTTCACTAGGGACACACTCAAATAACCAGCAGCATTACTGACAATTGCATTGGAATAAATCTCTGCAAGTCCCAAATAAGGCCCTCGCCACTCAAACTTCAAACACTCTCAAACTTCCAGTGTCAGCTAGTAAAGATCACATTCTTGGTCAAGCTGATGGTCTAACACAGGTACTGAGAGCTGGGCTAGCAAAGATTTTCCTCTATTCCTCTACACCATATATGTTTTATAACAAGAAAGCAAGACAATGCCAACACTTGTGACTTCTGAGCAAGAAATGTACTTGGGAAAACTTTAAGGTTGTTAAAGACCTGTGGTTCAAGACCACCTGTCTTTGAAGGGATGTCATCAGATCAGAAAACATTAAAGTATTAATTGCCACATTGTTAAATGATTCATCACTGAGTTAACACTTTCCATCTTTCATTTCTAAAGCTCCTAAAACTTTTCCCACCTTTCTCTGGATCCAGATTTGTTCAGTGACATTCTTGGCCCATCTAATTTTAAGCAGATGATAGTGCTATGCTAGAATATGCCAACACCTCAGTTTTTAGCATAGCACATTCTTCAAAGCACAATTAGCAGTTGAAAAAGTTATGTGATCCATTTCTATTAATAAAGACACAATAAAACTACTGATGAGCTGTCCCTGGACATCCAACAGTCAAAGTGAACTGTGTTCTCCACTGATACCCTGTGGGATTTATTTTGGCTTTACAGACATTTAACTCCATTGAAAGACTGGCCCAAATTCTCACCTGGGCTGTAATTTTACCTCTGAAAACTGATGGTATTGCAAACTTGAGAACCTTAAAACAAGAGGGTCTCATTTATGCAAACATCTGACCTCCAGTAACACAGGTGACCATGAGTGAGATTTGGTGCCAGTGTTTCAAGCAACAAACCCATGTCCAGTATGAGTCAGAAAACTGCAAAGTTATCAAACCTGTGCTTGTCACATGTCTGAGTTATACACCCACTCCAGAACTTCACAAAATGAGAAGAAGGGGGGGATAGAGGTAAGGACACAGGAACTGAACAGTTACCCAAAATGGGATTCTTATGTTGGTAAATTGTTAGAAAATAACATTAAAGGATGACTATTCCAACATCGGATTGGCAAAGCACAACACACATCATTAGATTGACCAAAAAACAGATGCTGTGCAACATAAAGGCAAGCAACTCATACAATTTAAATGATAAAAAGAATTTTGATTACTCAGTCATTTATCAAGACAGACAGAGCACGGGCAGAGAACCTGCAATCTCACAGCATCCCACAGCTGATCTCGGTCCTACCTGGTCTGTGCAGGTGATGCTGCTGGAAAGTGTGATGGAGGGACCCCTGACAGAGCAGCATTGCACAGGCACTTATCCACAAATACAGGACCCAGGACATTGCAGAGACCACTGCCATTCTCTAAACAAAATATTAGACAGATATTATTACCCAATGCTTTACAGCACACAGAATAGTCAGATTCCATTACAACAGTATTTTTATTTTATTTCTTTTTCACTCCTTTTGCTAAATATCTTTTGATTATTATTCCCCCTGCAGGATGCAATTGTTGTACAACAAAGGTCATGCCCAAAGAGGACAGCTGAGGTAACAAGACTTCAACACAGGAGCCTGGATAACTTTAATAATTCAGTGGTAAAAATCAAACTGTAATAATCTGAGGGCTAAAATAAACCACAATGCAAAAAGAAGTCAGAAAATATTCCCACACTGATCCATAGCTGAATTTACAAGAGAGTTAAAAAACATGAATTACAATAAATCACAGTATCAGCTCTAAAAACTCCCATGATGTCCAGGCAGTATCAAAGCAACTTTGAACACATTAAGGAAGGCATAAAACATCCTCAGCTATCCAAGATGAATTGCAAAAATACTCCATGCCCAAAACTGGAAGGCCGATACTGACCCAGAAGCTGACAGTTTATTGTTTGTATTTTTACTTTTGCAAGCATTAATTATTAATCATTCTTCTGTCTACCAAACAAAATAATTGTTTCTCAGAATTATGTTCTAATCCTCAGATGAAATCAGCTTCCTTTTGTTCGACCTGTGCATGTACAGGGACCGGAGAATGGCCAGGCTGAATTTCAGACATGTTCTATAGAAGATTTGATGTTTTCACAAAGCAGATCATGTCAAAATTTTATAAACATTCCTGTCACAAAGGGAAACAGCAATTCCTTTGTCTGCTGGTGCTGCCATACTTGGCCATCCAATGTAGCCAACGCTGTTTTTTCATACTTGTGGTCATGGTTGTCCTAACTGGCCAAATTTCCCTCTGACTTGTTAACTTGGACAGCTCTTTCTCAATGCCTGCAAGGACTGGGAGCTTTGCAAGGCTCAGCTACGCTACACATCGTCCAGTTCCCTTCACAGCACCTTCTGCTGCATTTCATGTGGCCAAATTAATCAAACTCCAGGCACTCTCCTCGTTCAGCCAATGACAGGATGCTGTTCTCTATCTAATAACCCAATCAGCTGAACATCATTTTCATGGAGTAAGAAAGACTCTAAAAGATTAAATCTCTCGCATGGAAAGACCGTGTCTTTTAAAAAAATAAATTAAAAATAAAAAGTCTCTATGTGATATCAAGGGGATTTCTGCAATATGAAAATTAACAGTATTAAAATAGTCAAATATAGTGGTAGTAAAATATATGCATATAAATTTAATTTTTTTTTTGCTCCTGATTTTAAAGCAGCACAGTCTTTGGGAAGCTTTTTAAGTCTAATTAGCTGAAATGAAGCACATAAACTGACAAGTATAATTAATAGAGAATACCAAAACATCATTTTGATCAGCATGAGGCTCTTTCCTTTCTCTGAACTGAGTGCTTGATGCACTGCTTAGCGTATAATTAATTTCATTTCCAAGTGTTTGCTTTGCAGTATACAATGCACTTTTTCTCTTCTCTTTTTAGACCTATTTATCTTGCAAAATAGATTCAATCCCCTCAGATCAGGGAGCTCCCAGTGGGCTTTCCATGTCTTCAGGAATTAACACCTTCTTGTTGTATGTGGTGCTCCCGTGTTTTTTTATACCACAGGGTAAGAGGGGAAAGGTGAACTCTCACACAGAGAGATTTCAGCTATTCACGTTATTTAAACTGAACTTTAAAAATCCCAGGCAAAGAGCAACTTCCACAGCCTGCTAAATGCTCCTGTGTCTTTCCCCCAGCATCGTATTCTTAGCACATGGACAGCAGACTTACTTAACCCTCTCAGACTTAATTATTAGCTTTTTTTAAAAATTAAAAAAACCTCTCTCAAAGTGCACTATTTCAAAGTACCTTTGCTCAAACACCAGCATTTCTTACAAGCATTTCTTCACACACTTGTTTGCAAGCAAGGTGCTGTCACATACACACTTTTACATACAGATCATCTTATCACTAGTAAAGAAACACAGCGGTGAGTATTTTCCACTTATGATCTGGTGAGTTCCAGATCTGCTTTCTGAATCTTAAATCCTGAAGAAGCTCCTTACCTGAGTAATCCAACCAAGAGCAGAGCACTCTAGTAGTGTTCATCGGAAAGATCTAATACTTTTTTAAATCCATCTGTATCACAATAAGGGATTTTTAATAGCTTCCCAATAATCTTCTTTATCAGGATTAAATGTAGGTGGGGGGGAAAAAATCTCTTTTTCGTTACAAATCCTGTTTCCAGAGTAAAGAAGACATCTGAGCTCTCAGACTCTGCCGTCAGAAAAGTGGCCAAGGTTTGAGGGGTGGAAACCTTCTCATTTTCACCTTTAAATCATCTCCTAGCATCACCTTCTGTTTGACGAGACCTTTGCAGTGATCTTGAGATAATTTGCAGCTTCCAGGATACTTGAGGACGAGGAGCAGTTTGTGTGTGAGAGCAGAGCAGGCTGACTCCGGCGCGGGCAGTGCGGGAAGGCGGCGGCTCCAACCCTGCTCTACGATGCTGAACTACCGGAGTCTATTTCAACACATCCCTGCTCGGGAAAGTATCACATGCCTTAAAGCGACACAGCCCTCGGTGACAAGCCCCAGCCAGGCACTCGCCAGCGACTGGAGCTGCATTTAAATACCGGCACGGAGACTGTGCCCGGCGCGGAGCAGCCGCTCCGGCTGCGAGAGGCAGGGAGGGATGAATGAATGGGCAGAGGGAGGCTGGACCAGCGCTGGAGGGAAGGCAGAGCTGATGGAGAGGTGAGGGACGGAACAGCCAAGGAGCGGGCTGGGGACGCGTTAATTCCGCCGGCAAAGGCTTTGATTCCCCGGCATTGTTCTTGCACTTATTCACAAAGAGCAAGTGAGACTTAAGGGAGTCTCCTTTCTTTCACAGAGAGCAGCACATGCTTGTGAACAGGGAGGGTGGTGCAGAGAGAGTGTAACAGAACACAGCAAAGAACAGCAGACTCCTCCATGCTCCCATGGGCTTTCCAACACCTTGACACAACTCTAAGTGGAATCTTTCCTTCCAACTCCATTTCCAGTGCACCTCGGTAGACAACGAGGAAAGAGCTCTGATTTATTCCTAAATGCTAAAGCTCAGATACGCCAGATTATTTATTACAGTTGTTTATTCTCCACATCTTAAGTGGCCATTTACAGGAATGGAGTGGTTTCCTCTCCCTCTTGTACCATATGTAATTATTTTTTAAAGAGCCATGGTATGGACAGAGTACATACCATTCACTTGGCATCACAGCTCTCACCTCTGCCTATGAAAGTAAAAAGGCTTGGAGACAAAACAGAAACTTCCATTTTAAGAGCTCAAGATATGTGCTGTAGCACAATGTGAGATTCTCATTTTCCCCCTTAACCTGCAGTAGAAAAGTGTGCCATCTTCACTGCTTACCAGCACCAGACACCAAGCAATAGTCAATAATAACAGCACTAAGTACCCTCACTCCCAAGTACCTCCTTCTCAGCACCCAAGGACATAACTCACAGTGGAGACTCTCACTGAGTGGTGCAATGAGTTTACTTGACACATCACACACTCCTTCGGAGCTGCTGTATTTTATTGGGCAATATATACCAAGAACTTGGCCCTGTAGACCAACAGGAACATTTTACTGGTCTCTGCCACAGTGTTCAGAGCAGCTCTTTACTGCAGCCTTAAAACAATAAGGCAATGGGTGGCAGGTGTGTGACTGACAGGAGAGCTCTGGCACATGGACTCTCCCCACAGCACAGGTCACCAGTGCAGTGCAGCTTCTGTCAGGTTCCTGAGCACAGCTGGGAAAGAGAGGGTGGCTCAGGACAAGCCTCATGGTGAACAGAGATGCTTTCAAGAGGTCAACATTTTTTTTTCAGGTGCTTTGTTCAAAAACATGTGGCACAAGTATGGTTGGAGATGGAATGATCTGTTTATTAAAGGTTTTCTTGTTTTCCTGAAGAATTTCCTTAAACACCAGAAGAAGGCCAAGAACTGGTACAGTTATTTTCTGGCCTGAGAAGGGTCAAAAAAAGAAGATGAGAAGCAACCAAGTACCATGAAGTACTGATGAGCAAGGTACCTCATCCTGGGATCAGGCACAGCCCAAATCTGGAGGCAGCAAGGAGAAGGTTGCTGTTAGTTTGCTGCCAAAGCCACAGGGAGCCTCAAGATCTTTCCCCTTTCCATGGGAATACTGGAATTTTTCTGCAGGACTTGAGAGGGCAGGTGATGGGAATTTATTTTAAAATAATATCTGTTTAAACTATGCTCCCTTTAGGACTTTTGGGGAAGATAGAGGTGGAAAAGGAATGGGGAGTTGTGAAGAAAGACAAGGGAGAGGGGCCTCAAGAAAAAAAATATAAACCTATAAGAAATTGAAAGGCCTTGTGGGCAGCAGGAGGAATGAAACAAATTGTGACCATACACCTTGGCAGACTAGGCAGAGACAGATTTATGCAAGATACAGATTTATGTAAGGTACAGCAGAACTGTCACTCTGCCAAGCGCTGCTAACTCCCAGCTCCACGAGGCTAATGCCACCATAACCCCTGACAGATGCTGCTATTGCTCAGGACAAGCTCTGCAGAAACGTGGGACATGTTGCTTCTGCAGGGTAGGGGGGAGATCAGAGGGACAGAGAGAATATTAAACAGGCTGTGCTTGCAGGCTCTCCCCTGCCCTGGCTCCCAGCACCAGACAGGAACACGGGAGTCCTTGGCAAATCTTGCAGAAGCATCCTCACACCTGCTTTGATGTCTTTGCTGCCAAGTTTAACTTTCAGTGGACCAACAAAATGTGAAACAGCTCCTCTTACCATCTTCGCTAAGCACAGTGTCATTTTCACCTGATGCTTTGGGGCTGTCCTTCAGCCTTCTCACTTGGCTTTGGCAGGGAGGGGATGATGCATTACATGTGCCCCTGAGCCTGTACTGAATGTGGGGCTACTGACACATGGGAAAGAGAAAATAGGAAGGAAAAATAAGATACAAATGAGCAGTCTGCACACTTCAGAGTTGTTTCTCAAAGAGTAATTTGTCTCTAGATAAAGGGGAAATAGGACAAAAGGTTGTGCCAACCAGCCTGTGCAATTGCAGCTCCCAGCAGTGTTGGGGCAGGATGAATCCATGCCCTGCAGAGGGGCAGGACAGCCTTAGGGTTACATGGTCTATGCCTGACTTAGGGGAGGTGAAGTATCAGAAGGATGTCCTTCCACCCCCACGCTGATACCTGATGGCACACAGAGGAAAGAACAGAGACCAGAGCCTGAGCTATCCCAGCTGGACAGCATGGAAGTGTGCCTACCCACAGCTCTGACTGAAAGACTCCATGGGGTTGCTGGCACAGCTGCCAAAAGCAGACACTGGCATGATATTTCCAAGGTGAAGGTTGGTTGCAAGAGGTCAGCAATACAACTGTGTTTGAGACAGTCTGCCTCACACACAAGGGCTGTATGCACAGGGAGAATAGCCTTTTCCTCCTGGTTCTACCATTCATCTAGAGATGCCAAGTGAATGACAAAAATAGGCAAATAAAAATAAATGCTCTTCCCTGCCCGAACCTCTATTTATCACAATTTTCTGGGCACACAGAAAAGGAGAGCATATGCAACTCAGGCAGACTCATGCAGACAGCAGATTGGTGCCTGCACCCCAAGAAGGGCCTTTGACCTCTGCCTTCTGAAATCTGCCTCCTCTCTTCTCTCTCCTCCTCCCCCACACCTCCCTTTTCCCCATGTAGAGATTGAACACAACATATTCCAGGCATGTATTTCACAGGGTCTGGAGAAGGCTCACCACCTTGGAAATGCAGAGCTCACTGGTTCTAGTGCTCCTGGGACAATGAAGCTCTGCTTTTCACAGACTGTGTTCTCTATCCCTCCCAGCTGCTTCCACCCACCCTACAAAGTTCCTTTCCATGTCCCAGACTCCACCTTGGCTGCTGCCTGGACAACAGGCATTGCACACTGCAGTTCCTCACTACCAACACGATCCTACCCAGGTGAACCAAGAGTAGTCTCACAGTAAGTTTTACCTTAATTCCATCAAAATCCAAGTTTCTGACTCTCCTGCTGCCTTAGGTTCACAAAATTTGGGGAATCTTTTTTAAAAATCTGACAGAGCAGAAGCTTTCCTTGGCCCCCTCACCCCACACACAGCTTGTCTTCCACTGAGAACCAGCCCACATGGAAAACCAGCAGCTGAGTGGGTGAAGATTGAGCTGCCTAGAAGTGATTGCCTGAACAGCAACCATGAAGCCCAGAGCATAACAAGCCAAGAAATCCTCAGCCATGGCCCTGAGCCTCCCTGTGTTTCTTGCTTTTCGTTGTTTTTCTTTTTTCTCCCCATAAAGAGTAAAGCAGGATTCCTTTGGTACAGGAGAGAACAAGTTCTCAGCTTCCCAAGACATCAGTTGTGGACACAGCTTTGCCCAAATACTTAAAAGCCACAGTCAATGAATGCAGCAATGTTTGACATTCTACATTCACATCATCCCCTGGGCTCAGCCACATGTTCCATTTGCTGTCTAACACCTCTGATATATTCCCAGGAAAATATGCCCTGCCCTGAGACTTCCAATCCCCACCACTTTTCTCCCTCTCTTGCAGGAGGTTGGTCCAACCTCAATAAACAAGCTGAACTCATTTCCTTTCCTGCCCTTTCTATGTCTTTATGACACCATTAAATCTTTTTTGTCTGTATTGTCAGGTTTTCCTCTCCTACAGCTTTTCCAGTGCCAGGAGAAGCTGCATTGTTTTCCCTGGAGGTAAACATGCTGACCATGAAAAGCTGAGCTAGAAAGGTATACAATCTTTCAAGAAGGAAAAGCATCAAGGATATATTTGATGATTTGTCCAGCTGTGGCCACAGCCTCTACTGGCCAACACAGACCACACGCACCAGGAGCCTGAAGCAGCAGAGCTGAATAATATGTGCAGGGAATTCACTTCCCCTGGGAGCCCAGGGGCTGGTTCAGACAGTTATTCTCCCAGTTCAAGTACAGGGTGCTGGGAAATTTGCTCTGTTTCCAGCACAGGTGCAGACATACGGGTATGGAGGACCAGCCAAGGATGCAGCAACAGGGAACAGCACAACACACTCGGTGGAGATGCTCCACCTGCTGTTCTTGGCACCCAGACCTGGCAGCTCCTTCCCACCCTGTTGTCTTGTGCCACATCACTGCAGTACCTCTCTCCTTGCTGCCTCAGCCACACCAAACTTGCTTGGCAGAAGCAGCAGTTCTGTCAGCCATCCCTAATTCACAGGGAAGAACCAACCAGGATGATGGCATAACCAAAGACATTGGGGGGGGAAACACAAACCACAAAAGCACAATAAGTAGCTTGTATGGGAAAAGAACAAAGAATAAAATAACAAGTCTGAATATTGACAAAAGCAGGGACAACTGAGAGCAGAGTACAAAAGGAAGGATTTTCACAATTATTCTTTCCAGCCTACCTTAAACATGCTGCTATTCCTTGTTAAAGGGATGTCTAGTCTTCACAATTACTGTGTTTGGGAGGCAACAATTCTGCTTTTTGCAGTTTTTCCATGCCTAAGAAAAGAGAGAAAGAGAAAAAGAACACATCTATATTTATCAGGGAAGTTTATATCATAAAAGTTTATGTCCTAGTTATTTTTAAAGTATGTAGGACAACGCACACAGAAAGTCTCAACCCTTATCTATAACTTGTCATTAGCTGACAAGATCAGCATTTGCTAAGGATTAACAAGAAGAATTATCTGTGCACTACATTATCATCATGCAAAAAAAATTCAATAGACTCAATATATTTACAATATTCCCAGAAAAACATAAGTGGGCTCAGGATATCATGGCAGGTAAACATAACCACTACATAACAGAGATGAGTTATCTATTTAGTTTCAGTTCAGAGATACCAAAAAGCAAAGAAATAAAAATTACAACAGCCATAGTGATGCCAGTTCATGGTTTCTTGGGATATTGTTATTCTTTATCAGTCATATGTTAGTTGGAAAGATCATTCTGATGTGAAAATCCAGAACCTTCTCATGGATTCTCAACTCTTGCATAACGCAAACCCAAGAGCTTCCAGCCCATTCTTGGATTAGCCAGGTTGAAGCCATTACAGCAAATACTATTGAAACATTCCCAGTTTGAAAACAACCTGCTCCTTTTGTCAGTCTGCAGTTGCCTTTCCAGACCAGCTAAAACCACATTACATGCAAGACCCACCTACATTGTGCAAACCATGGGGCAGAGTGTGTGAACTGCAAGTGAGTGTATCCGTAGCCAGAGGGGACACTTGGCATTGCATTTACCCCTTTCATTATGTCAAATATCAGTCCTCAAGCACAGGTTTAGCATTTACTTTTACTGCTGAAAAGTCAATTTTTTTATGAATGTACAGGTGCTTTAATAGTCATAACACAAATAAAATAAATCCAAAAGAAGCAAAGTCATTCAGGCACATTGGGAAGCAAACCCCCTGTGGTGAGCTCAGACTTGGTCACTGGGCTATGTTCACTCCCTCTACATTTGCCATGTTCCTAAATTTCAGTTAAACTTAATAAACAATGAGTCTCTGTTATCATTTCACCTGCTTTAGCTAAAGGGTTGAACCAGATGATCTCCAGAGGCCCCCTCCAACCCCAACCATTCTGTGATTCTGACATTACTGCAAAGTAATAAAAAAGAAGAGGCTTCAACAGCAGTTAAATTAAGCCTCTTCTGTCAAATTTGACATATTTCAGACATCAGCCTAGAAACAAGGTTATCTAGAAAACAAATTTCTCCCTATAACATTGCAGCAAGTCCCTCCAGCTTGACACCCATCTCCTGCCTGGCTGCACTTGGCAGGTTCCCCCAGCCCAGGCATCCTCCCACCTTCTCCTGGCACAGGGAAAACTGGAGGAAAAGCAGCCACGTGCCATACAAAAAGAGTTGCCACACAGACCAAAGATCAAAAATACACAACCGTTTCCCAGCCAGCCCCAAAAGAAAAGCAAAAGACCCCCCAACACACCATGAAATCTCAAAACCCAAACCACAGACACAGCCCACAGGCCCCAGAACTCTGGTTCACAAGCACCAACCTGAGAAACCCCCAGACAAGGAGCTCACAGGCAGGTTTAGCTCTTGTTCTTGTCTCCCCCTAGCTCAGACTTTCTTCTGCTAATTTTTGGCTGCTTCTCTCACTTCAGAAACTACCATCACTCCTTTCTCCTCCTTCCAGGCACTGGGAGCTTCTATAAACTCAAACCACCTGAACACCCTGAGTGACTGGTTTGAAGGCTCAAAACACAATCAGGCGCAAGTCAATTTTTTTTGATTAGAGTAAATCCCAGTAACAAGGCACACCTGGGATGGTTTGGGAAATAGCCCAGGGTGCTTGTGCTGGTGCTAAGGGTCTTTGGAGGGAGTTCTGCTGTGAGCTCAGTGCCTCTCCTGGCTGTGAAATGTTTCCAGACAGCCAGGTCTGTCTGGGTGCTCCAGAGCACAAGCACCAGCACATCCTGGCATAGCCCAGCACCTCTTATGGAAAAAAACCTTTGGCTGGTGTATCTGCCAAAGGAAAATGCAAGAGGCCAGATCAGCTCTGCAGTGTTGAATTTCTGGTCTTTATAACTCCAGGTGCTACCCTGAAAATAGCACTTCAAAGTCCTCTAACTCTGCCTCGGCCTCAGCTGCAGAGCAAATCTCAGCTCTTACATTACACCAGGGGATTGACCAAATAGCTTATTTGCAAACCTATGGTTTTGCTTCCACTTCATCACAAAGAAAGTCAGTGGAGGGAGGAAAAAAAAAACATATTAAGAAATTGAGAGCTTTCCTGTTACTTGTCCCCTGCAGTGTGATCTCTTATAACGGATTCACTCTATGATATTAAATTATACTTCAGTTTATTACTTCTAAAATGCCCTGGATTCTGCAGGGCCGTGGTGTGGCTTCCACACACCTATTTTAGCATGCTTGGAGATCCTCAGGTTAGAGGTGCTACATGAGACAATTTAGTTATGGATGAAATACACTGCTGTGCAATACTATAGCCTAGAGTTCACAGGAAAATCCCTGAAAAGATAAAGCAGGCAGACAGCAACTGTTTTTGCCTTCAGTTATGTTCATGAAAAAGATCACCCCCAGCCAACCAGAAAAACTCATGAGGCAACACAAAAGACACCCTTAAAGAGGTGGAAATGAGAGATTGGGGAAAATTCTCACACTGGAACAACAAAAAAAAATTAGAATGATCATGATTGTGGGATATAGACCAGCCAATATTCCCTGATGCCATCACTTTATCAAACACAAAACCTTAAGATTTAATTCCTTGTCACAGCCATAGGGTTTGTAATTATTTAAAAAACCACTTAAGTACTCTCTTCCACACCTCATCTCCCTGCTTGCAGGGCTGGGTTAGGGAGCTGCAGCCAGAGCCCCAAGTGCTGGAATTCATTTCTGAGTAAGGAATTAGTGCATGAAATGAGCATGGAAAAAAAAATCATATACTGTTCTGCCTTCGCTTCAAAACAGGTTGGTTGATTGACAGCAAACCCTATATAATAGTTCCTTCCAGGCAGATGGCAAGATCATGATTTGCTCTTCAGCTGCAATTTTCTGCTGCTTCTCACAACCAACCCAGCTCCTCGATCTACCAATGAGAGGGGTCTGGGCTGCCTTATATGTGTTTTACAATGCTCACATCAAAGCTTATGGATTAATATTGTGACTAGTTATCGTATTCCATTTTGTGAAAATTTGCCTCGAATTTGCCTCCAACATCTCCTGGCTGATCGTCTGCAGATAATAGCTTCAGAAATCCACACAAAAGCAACTTGTAAATCCCTACCCCACCCCTGACAGACAATACTCCTTTGAAGGGTTGCGTAGGTGTTGCAAATCCTGCCATACATCTCAAATTTCTCAGCACATATTGTTTTTAGGCTGCCATCTGCTAATGCACAGTCCCACCCTAAGAGAGACGCAGGAACGCTCCAGTCTCCAGGCTGTTCTGCTTTCAGATGCACTGTTTTATTTCTCCCAATTCCCAACACTCAGACTCTGTCATTCTTAGCCCTGATTGTAGCTGCAAAGTTCAGGAGACCTGCTCACACCACGCGAGTTTTCAGTGACAAAGGGCATTTATTGAAATGCACCCAGGCATTTGCTTTACTGAACCCACAGGGCTCCCACAGTGGTGCCCCTGGAAGCGGATTCATTGATCTCCGTGTCAGCTGGTGCACACCTAGAGAGGTGCTGGGATGAGCAGGAACTTGGGGAGCACTCATTTCCAGGGCGTGCACACTAAAAAGATGTGCATTAAATTGATGGTAAGGGAAGAGGGACAACTCCCAAAGACACACTGTGGGTACCACCTTGAACAAAGCAAGCCGTGCACATCACAGTGCAGAATGTCGGGATCCAATTAGCACAGGAAATAAGGAGTGATGAACATTGTACCTGACTGATCTTCCCCTTCACTGAAATTGTCAGCAGTACTCTTTTCCTTGCTGCTGATTTTGCCTCACTACCAAGCACATTAGCAAAATTTATAAGATTATATGCAATTTTAATTTTTTTTGTTAGAAAATAAATTTATAGCAGTTAATTTACAGTAAGTTTGCTATGCAGGATCCATCACTAAAATGCATCAAGGGCTACAAATTTAACTCGAGGAAAGTGAAGAGCATATTATCACTTGCCAAAAGAAATTTATCTGTTTTGATCCTTTTTTTATATTCCTCTTCTCCCACACATGCCTTTTACTACCCCACCTTCTTAGGTTTTCAAAGATTTTGTTGTCATTTGCTCCTGAATCAAATCCAAGAATCTTTTGTCATTGGAGGCTCTGCACATCAAATTGCTGCTCATGTCACATCCTCACTTCTGTGCACCAAGCAGGGAAGTCAGAGCAAGGGATCATACACAATAGCATAGAATTCCTTCTTGGTTTTCTTGAACAGCAAGAAAGTGAATAAAAGATGACCAAGAAAACAAAATAGGGCTGGGAAAATAAAAATATAAAGGACTGTATGTTTAAAGGAGATAAAACTAGTGTAGTTTTTGCTTTCTCTCCCAGCTTGTACAGCAATCTTCTCTCTCATTCCCTAAATGCTACAAAAATGGTTTGGTAGACTGAAGTTATGTTTTCCTTGATTTCAGTAATCAAGGTAAGTCAGGACAATCTTCTCCACTGAAAATAAAATTCTTTTTACATCTAAGCAACAGTAATAGTTTTTGTTTCTTCTGCCTCTGCTCCAGCAAATAATTGCAGCTGCCTTTTTACAAGCTTTTAGTTGCTAGAGATATAAACACTCTCTTCAGAGTATGACAGATGAGTTCTCCTGCAGTGAAATAAGATACCTTTCAGAGAGCCTGAAAGCAACTAATAGATTTCCAGGAAAATGCTGAAAATTGGCTTAATGTTGCATAAATAAAGATATTTATGCAACCTGAAATGAAACTCTACCACAAGCAGAAGGTTAGGGCCTACTTATGATACCAAATCCTTCTGTTGCCAGTTTGCACAGATCTTTAATGGACATGGGGTCATTGCTGCCCTTCTGAATATCCCCTGATACAGTCATCATTGTTAAATTTTAAATATGAATCATTTTCCAGGCAGCATAATATCCACTTGGCTCCTCCTTCCATTTTCCCACAGGGGTCTGAAAAATGTTAAACTGTTCTCTTCACAATTAAATTCATGAAACACTTAAATTCTATGGCAGTCAGACACCAAGGAACAGGAAAATCATTTCATCTCATAATGTTTTAGAGCCCCCAGGCAAATGTAAACACTGTATGCTGTGATAGAGAAAGGATTTATTGCTGCTGCTGAACAGAGAATCTGCTGATTTATTTGTAATTCCAGCAGATTTTTGAGGGCAATTTATTTATTACAGAATTTTGGTGAAATGATTATTTAGGAAGTTTGAACACACCAGCCCCATTTGTGTGGAGATGCATTTTAAATAAAAAGATACAGAACCAAATCAATCTGTATTGAACTAACACTGGTCTGTAATAGGGAATCATTGCTGCACTCACTCTCCTGCCAGAGCATAAAAGGGGTTTGAGCTCTCACATATCTCAGGTTCTGAGGCCAAGTGACATTTGATAGGTGACGCTGCAGGTGCTGCTGGAGATACCTTAGGCTGAGGCAGGGAAGTATCTAAGTCACTATGATATTCTGGCAAATGTTTTACCCAAGGTTAGTTTAATTCATTCTGCTGAAAGAAACATCTCTAAACTCTGCTCCCAAGTGTTGTTTTAAGCGTTCATTTATATACATCTCAGGATGCCAAAGGTTACCATTCTGAGTCAGTACATCTCTCTTAGTATATCCAATTCATAGGCACATTGGTAAAAATAGGATTTTGTGCCATGCCACTTAGTTTTACAGTAAGCACTTGGCTCTGCTGGAGCCTCCCCTGCTCCAGCAGTATTGGCAGCCTTGGGAACTGCTTGGGAAACTAAAGGAGGGTAAATTCAGTTTCGTGGCAGAGGCTGAGACAGGAGTCTCCACCACTGCTCAGCAGTGCATGGTGCTCGTAGAACAGCCATCCACACACTCCATGTCTGTCTCTGTGCATATCCCAGTTCCAGCAATGACCTGTCATCTTGTGTCCTCCTTTTTGTCCCATCCAATCCACTGGCTTCTCTTGCAATTCAGGGGTTAATACTTTGGGAAGAAGCCACCTCCTGTACAGCCACATCTGTGAGATCCAGCATGAGCAGGCTGGGCTGTGACTGCAGCCCGTGGCCATGTCACAGCACAGATAAATAAAATCATAAAGAGCTGAGATCTGATCATCACCTCATTTGATAGTTCATCACCCATGTCTCCACTGAAAGGTGTCTGGGTATTTCTCAAATCCTTTCTGTTATCTTCTTATTTAGTAGAGCTGAGAGTAAACAGGAGATTTCTCTAAACAAAAGTATAATTTCTGAATTTCTCTTCAAGGATGCCACAGGAATCACTCCAGAGTATCTGTCAAGCTGGCATTCCCCTGAGACTGCTTTAGCTCTTTGGCTAACTTGAAGTGAGAACTTGAACCATATCTCAGATAACTGCTGTAGAGAATCAATTTTCAATTTCCTGCTGAACTTCAGATATATATTTAAATACTCAGTACTTCTGGCATCTGGAAAGAAACCAACAATAAAATCCAATGGTCAAGCTACTCATCCGATAAGGGAAAAATCTGCAATGTATCAAGCAAAGAGGAGACTCAGGCACAGGCCTGAGTGGTAGATTGTCTCAGCACTAGTGTAAAATCAGTGCCATGGTCTCACTGTCTTTTTGAGAAAAAAACCCCAGCTAGTAACTCAATGGCAATTTTGTCTAAACCAGAATATTTCTGTAGAATTCACAGTTCAATTTATAGTCTAGTTTTTTAGTGGAATGGAAAAAACAGATGAAGTTCCTCAATGAAATCAATGATTTAATTAGAAACAAGGCTTAGCCAAAGAAGGAGGACCTCTGTTCTTACAAGAGGGACACTGAAAAAATGCTGGTCTTCCTGAAGGCAATGAGCGTTTTGTCACATTTCATGGCCAGACTTTTATCCCAATAACAGACTCCACATCTCACAGTATGCTGTGATTAGAATACACATCTCTCAGCTCAGCAATCTGCAGGTTTGCCTTTATTTTTCTCAACCTTCAATGTCCTTAAAAATAAGGAGATAAGTTAATACAACAGTCTCTGAAGAAAATTTGTGCTTTAAACAAGGCCACTGGAAAGATTCATGTGAAAAGCCCTACAGCACTTTTGGCTGAGGTTTTATTTGAACAAAATTTTAACAAATAGACCAATGTTTCCCAAGAACATTAAAATGTTATCAACTGGGAAACAATGCTCCCTGGCTCAGCCTCCAGACAGACCAGCAAATGCATCTTTTTTGTATTCAGAAGGCAAAATGTTAATTATGGTCATGGAAAATCACAGTTGTGAGGAGGTATTAAACTGAAATACACAAGCCAGGAAGGATGATAGCAAAAAAATTGCAGCGCCTGTAGTTGTCCTGCAGTTCTGCAAGGTGTTGCTGCTTTAAGGGAATCAGAACAATAAAATGCCTCCCTCTCCTTTACCAGCTGTTGTAAGGCTGTTTCTGAGAGTACCTGATGGGAAGATGGAACAAATATTTTTATCTACAAAGCTCTGGATGTAGGAACTTGTAAAGCACTTCTTTGAAGTCGGAGTCATTGCAAACTGAAGAGGTAAAGCCGTGCAAACAGTTCTAAACCGCTGTCTCTGGGAGGTTTTATTTCCAGCTAACCTGCTCCTGCAGTTTGTCCAGACAGCTGACATGCTGGGAGCCTTCTCCAATTTGCAACGAACCATCACTGTCTTGCAAACAGAAAACGAAGAGAAATGACAACAAGGTATTAAAAATAAGCTCGTCTTGATGCCACTGTTCAGGAGGGAAGCAGCAAACAAAATAATAGGCAGGCGGGTGACAACTGCAGAATTTCTTGGTTTTCAGAGGTGTGAGAGTAAAATTGGAAAAATTAATTGGCTTCCAATTTTATCCTCACTCTGTGAAAATGCATTAGCAACTATGGGCAAAAATGCCAATAGTTGCAATAGTAATTGTAATAATAAATATGACAGGAACTGCCTGAAAAGTATTAATTTTCAAAACTCCTACTTGAGGGACCTTTGGAGGCTGTTTCTTGAAGAATGACAGAATATCCTTTTTAGAAGGATTTAGACACATCCTCCTATGTGGTACTCCTGCAAGGCTCCATACTTGTGGATCTGAGGGGAAGATCAGCTGTGTCCAAGGAAAAACACTGACTGTACTGCAGCCCCTTCCCCTCCAGCTCTGTGCCCTCTGCCCATCTCCTCCCCTGGGCTTTTGGGTCAGATGGTGCCAGTACAAATGGAAGGGAAGGAGTGGTTCTCCATGGCCAGGAGTGAGATAACTGGGAGGATGATATCAGTGCTTAAGTCCAGCTTAGCTTAGCCCTCACCATGGCCAGGTTGGATGGCATTTGGAGTAGCCTGGTCTGGTTGAAGGTGTCTTGGCCCCTGGAAGGAAGGTTGAAACTAAGTGATCTTTAAGGTCCCTTCTAACCCAAGCAATTCGATGATTCTATGATCCTCTAATCTTAAAATGCCATCTGCATTTTTTTAACAGGAGGGGCTTGGAAAGCTGTACTTTAATTTCCAGTCATGGAAATTAATAGTAAAGTTCCCATTGCTTTGAGGAGCTGGGTCTATAGCAGTGATCTGCAAAATCCCGCCCTACTGTTGCAGTGCCTTCACCTGCCTTGAAAACTGTAAGTCAAACACCTCAGGTAAAATGTCCTTGTTCAGTGAGGGGTGACAGCACTGACACAGGAGAAGACTCTTCCATGGCCACCAAACAACATTGGTGTGGGTGGGCTCAGTGACCTCTTCCTCTGGAGAAATGCACAGTCTGTGTACGAAAGCATGAGCTGAGGGGGTTGATAACTGGGTGGCAAAATATGTCCCCAGCAGAGACCTATTGGTGCCCCACTTCCACAGGTACCAGTGGTGCATGGTGGGGATTGATGTAGTTTAGAGAAGAAATCTCATTCAAAGTCATTTGGCTCTAAGGGTAATTTAACCATCTTAGTATTGCTGAGTGATTATGTGTGTTTGAAAGAGAGAAAAGCAAACACCCAAAGGCTTCTTGTTTATGATATTGCAATTTCAAGGAGCTTCTTTAGGGCAGAGCAGGGTGCTGATAACACAGGAAATGATCCAGCTGGATAGCACTATCAGCACCTGAGGAGCAATACCTGATCTGCTCCATATTTACCAAACCCACCAAGCACTGCGAATTGCATTTACCTAATGATTAAATGGAATGACTTTCTTTTAATCAGTATATCAACTTCAGCAGCATCATGGAATTAGTCAGGGGTGAATACAGGCTCCTGAGCCCAAAGGGGCATTTCAGCACAGCTTACTTCTGAAATCTGTAACGTTGCTGCTCCGTGGCAGGCCTCTGTGGGATGCTGGGGATGCCTCTGTGGGATGCTGGGGATGCCTTTGTGGGATGCTGAGTTCCTTATTCAAACATAGACTGTCCAAAAATAGAGCAAATGTCCTGTTTCTGTGTTTTATTGTATCTGCTTTCCTAGCTTGCCAGTTCACCCAAGCAATTTTTTTCCTTAAGACACATGTATTAATCATTTGTTCATGTCACATGGATGATATCTGACAGTTTATCCCAGTTATCATCAATAACTATTAATGACCCAGTTGTTACAATGAAGCTGCATCAGCTCATAGCCTCAGTTGATTTCATCTCATTTTTCATTTAATTATGAAATTCAGAATGCTTCTTTCACAGCCAAGCTTGCTTACTTAAAAGGGCAGGGATCTGTGCATTTGATTGCTTTTTGAAATGTGACAGATTACACTATTCAGCTACTGTTATTGAGATGTGGAATATATCATGTGTTTCCTTAATCCTCAAATATAACTTATTGTGACTCCCAGGGAAGTTGCAGCATGTAAAGTTTTAGATGCACACAAATCCAAATTGAATGAAGTCATGTTTTTTCAATGCTGAGAAGGTTTAACAAATTCATGTAGACACTAATGAGTATTACTGGGCTTATGGAGGGTCATGGAAAATTAGACTGGCTTTTTAAGCCGTTATTACAGATTTTCTCATTGTTACATGCTAAACTCTCTACTACTAATACAGCTTTACTTTTGCTTTTGGCCATTGGACAATATTTGAGGATCAATGGCATGGCTATATCTTCATACTCTTTGTTTCCGTGGTAACCACATATTTTTCCCAACTTTATGGATTTGGCAGGACTTAATTTCTAACTTTAACTTACTGGCTTCTTCCAGAAATATTCCTTGTATCTATTCTGCAAAGAAAATTGTCATGCAACACAGAGTGTTTATTTACCTCATTTTCCCATCAGTACTGGATGGAATGGTGTGTGCCACCACTGCCATAAAACATCTATAATTAGAAAAAATATCAATTTTTTAAAGATACAATGCTGAGCTCAGGCCTGACCAGTACCAGTGGAGTCAGCTGTTATCAGAGTAGAAACAGGAGCACAGTTTGGAGGTCTGCACGTAGGGTCAGCATACATAATACATGTCTCTCATTCATCAAGGCTATCATCCTGTGTGTCAGAGCAGTGGAATGAATCTGCCAGTATCCACAACTTGCCCAAAGGTGAGGAGCTGAGCTGTGGAGGACACGTTCCACCCAGTGCAGCGTCCTGACATTAGAGGGCTCCATATTCCAGAGTATGGCAAAAGCAAAGCTCATTTTGAGGTCAATAGAAATGACATTGGAAAGAGAATTATCGACTTCTCTTGGAGCTGTGGTTTGATGGTGCTGCAAATTCAGCTTCTGAAGTCAAAAGCATCAGCTGAAAATGCAAACTGTTGGTCTGTTATAATCATTTTACTATGGGGTCAAAAAGTTTGTGTGGGGCCTGATGTTACCACGAGGAAATCAGACATCATGGATCCATCTCGCTCACATTATGATGGATCTGAGGTCATACTGGTATCATCTATCTTCCCAGGGCTCAGAAAAACCTGGCATGCTCCGTCTATGAAGGAATAATGTTAATGAGACACAAATGCAGGGAATATCCATGGCTGGTGAGATTGAATCTCATCTAAACTTGGCTCTCTAACAGTTGCAGAGGCACAGCTGCATGCCATGCCTGTTGTCCATCACTGCCAGAGCTCTAGAAGGAGCTGTCAGCACAGCAGTGTGACACCAGGCAGTGGAGCCTGGATCAGAAAGCCGGGAAATGGCTCATGTGCAGAAGGGAAATTCTTCACAGAGAGAGTGATTAGACATTGGAATGGTCTGTCCAAAGAGGTGGTGGAGTCCAACACTGGAGGTGTTTAAAAAAAGACTGGATATGGCACACAGTGCCATGGTCTAGTTGACATGGTGATGTTTGGTCACAGGTTGGACTGGATGATCTCAGAAGTCTTTTCTAACAGAACTGAAAAAAAAAATCAGAAAAGCTTCTGTGACAATAAAGATAAAACCTGAGTTCAGGGCAATAGACTTGAAAGACTACTTGATCATGAAAGACACTACTTGATCAACCGCTGGATAAGGATAGGGCAGTGTGTGTTTTCCCATATCCAGTCTTACATCCATAAGGATTCTCCAGCTCACGCTAGAACCTGGGTTAAATATTCCTGGGTTCTGTTTTGGTATAACTGATGAACTAGAATGCCTTTCCTGTCTCCTATTGTTCTCAGCATGGGTTACCTATAAGAAGAACTGTGGAGCTGCCAAGGTCCCTGCCCAGTGGCTGCAACACACACCTCTGAGATGGCACAGGCACTGCTGGGGTAGTCGGGTACCACTCACATGACGTGCAGTGTGGTTGGGTACAACAGATAGAAGTTAGTGGTCCTTGTCTTGCAGAAATCACCAGTTTAATTTTATTTTCTTGCAGTAATCACCAATTTCATTCTATTATCTCACAGAAATCACCAGTTTCATTCTATTGTCTCACAGAAATCACCAGTTTCATTCTATTGTCTTGCTGAAGAAATTTCACAGAATGTCACAGCACAGAGTTGGATGGCCCTTCATGAAGCTGCTGTCTTTGTGCAGAGCTCTAAAGAACCACTTGCAGAAAATTTGCATTATGAATGTAAGAGCTTTTCCTTGACATAGAAAAGGTAAAAAGGTAATCATTGTGGAACAAGAACAAATATTTGAATGCCATTATCTTATCTTTATGGCTCAATCTATTAACAAAACAATACTTTTAAAATATTTTAAATGGCCACACTCCAGAAGGAGCTCTCACATATAATCACATAGCCTTGAGAATGTGCAACTTGTCTCTGTGCACTTTAAAGAGCCTAATCCTAAAGATACCTTCCTAAGGAATAGATGTGCTCATGAGTTGAACTAACCTCATTCTGTGGAAGATAAAAGAGCTTCTCCAGGTAGTACTTGGTCAATTCCAAGACAGCAAAAGTGACGTAGCTTTTTTTGAGGCAACCATAGAGAGAGGGGCTTCATTCAAGCCATGTGCCCATACTGACACTCTGCCCCATCAGCCATTCCTCCTTGACATCAGTACCCTGAACAAGTGGCTACTGCAGGGACAAACAGCTTGCTTGCAGCTCAGAGGCTACAAAAGAAATCAGTATCTTGGAGAAAATTCAAACTCTCCCTTTTCCCTGTGTTTCCTGGTTTTCAGTAATTAAAGACTGATACATTGGTGTAGCCTTCCTGGTGAATATTGAAAGAGAGATGCATTATTTTGGTAGGGAGGGCCAGATTTTTACAAACACTATGATTTTCTAAAAGAAAACCAAGTAGAACTGTCTAAAGAAAATCTCTTTCTGTGAATTTTTGCTTTGTCCTGGGTACTTGGACCATGTTTTTCTTAAATTCTGTGGGGATAATCTGGTCACATATTTCTGGCAAATGTCTGTACAGAAAGTAATTTTACTAGTCAACAACAAAGAGTGTAAAAACGAGGGGGAAAGTACAGTTCAGAGCACAGCCAGCAGTAATGCAGGGAAAACCTCAGTATCTTTTTCAAAGTTACAGAACTGGACACTCCAACTTCAGCACTTGCAAATTGTGTATACCCAAGATAGCAGGAAAATTCCCACTGTGAAAGGCAGCGTCTGCTTTGGAAGCAAATGTGTGAAATTTCCACCAGCTGAAGATCCGGTACTTGTTGTTGAATTTATTGAGCCTGAACTAAATCCCACTGTAACCAATGGGGGAAAAAAGGAAAGGAATGAAAAACAAGGAAGCCCTTCCCTTGGGCACCTCAGAGCCCAGCCTGGCTGCGTGGGGAACCCTCTGAGCCATGGGCACGGAGATCAGCAGCTCTCAAGCCATGACCAGCTGACTAATACCAACACACTGATTCATTCCTGGTCTACTGAAAAATCCCAGAAGTAATATAAGTGGCATATATTTGGTCACAAAACTGCTATGAAAAGCTTACAGAATTATATATCTGAAACAAAATACTCTCTGAAAAATTTGGGGGTGAGAGGGAGTAAATTGTCTCTGTTCACATCTGTGTCTACAGGGTAGTGAGCCCAGTACCCAAATCACAGATCAATAATGTTCTGGCAAGATGATTCCTCATTGTGCTTCATTTTGAGATAAATTCATGTAACATGGAGAAGCAGCTGCAGGAGGAGAACAAATAAAACCTCAGTATTTCCTTGTAGCTGTTGAATTTTTTGCTGAATTTCTAATTTTGTGTCTGCATTTGATGGGTCACTGATTTAAATAAATTAAAGACATAAATCACATAAAAACTGTAAGTGAGGGACTATTTTTTCACTTTGTATTTATAAAGTATATTTATTTCACAGTGGTTTATGGCCTCAGCTGTTGTTACACTAAAATAGTTTCTTCCTTGGGATTTCTCTCTGCCTGGTTCTCAGAATTATAAGCTACTCCTTTCCATAGATTACAGAATCCTTGAGAGCCAAGATCTAGGTGACTCTCCTGGCCAAATTCCACCATAGAGCATTATGCCCTGGAACACTTCCACCTGACACCAAGTGCCCCTCCTCTGAAATCCCAGACATCCCAGAGGCTCAGACTACCATCCATTGGTTTTGGCAAGTCTTACCACGGGCCTTACCAGAGCAGAGGTGGGGCAGAACCCAAAGTGGTGCAGCAGGTAAGGATGCTGCAGGGAAAGACAAACACCGGGAAAAACTGGGATAAACACAAGCAGGGTTTGCAGGGACCATCTGTGGCTGGAAAGGTGACTTTGCCCAATGCTCTTCAAGCTGTCAGTGAGGTACTTGTGGTTCCAGATGCTGCTGTTTGCACAGCTCTGAGCTGGCAGCAGCTCTCCAGATCCCATCACAGCCACAGCCCATCCACTCCGGCCCCAGCAACCACCTGAGGAGCACCAAGCTGGGGAAAAAGGCACAGAACTAAATATCCTAAAAAAGGCATCTGTGTCTCAAGCTTGCCAAGCAGCCTAGTGGAGAAAGCAAACTGTCAATGCCACATCTGCTGACACTTCTGCATCTCTTACATTTGAAACAAAATTTTGACAATGATAAAACAGAAGGAGCAGTTGTGTGTTTGTATTAAAACATCATTTGGATAGGCAATAACCAGCGATTTCTGTAGAGGAACATCTGTGATATTATCCAGTTATTTTTATCTGAGTCACATCACACTGGGAGAGGCAAACAAAGAAGAAAAAAAAATAAATTAAATTATCACATGTGATGGTTCAAATTTAGCTTTGTTAAAGACACATTCCTTTTGATTTTCCAGTGCAATTCCCATAGAGTTAAGATAAAGACATCTGCCTGTTCTATGGAATCAAACAAACATTCTGGTATTTTGGTTTGACTATGAATCATGCTCCTAAAACATTTTTGGTGATTAATTTTTAATCCCAAATTGATAAATTCCTGCTCACACAATAGTGTTAACATTAAGATCCAAGCCTCCCTGAGCCCTTAATCTGAATTTCCCTTGTTAGTACTAATGGGGTTTAATTTGTCTATGAGAAAAATAATTAACTATAGCAGAAAACAAGGCTGAGATGAAACAGACAATAGAAAAGATACGATTTTTATAGATAAAGCATGTTAGCCTTTTGTTAGGTTATTAGTATCCACTACAGAAACACTGTGGAAATTTATTCTAGCCACAGAAAAAGCATTTCCATCGTTCTATAAAAGCAAATATTTTCTTCATGTGTGCTGGGAGGGCAGAGGGGGAACCACTTAAAAGCATTTATGGGACTTGCAGCTCATCGTAGTTTATGTCAGGCAAGAAAGTGATAAAAGATGTTGATTTTATTAATAATTTATATAAATCAGTATTTATAGCCTGCTTGGTGTGTGGCAAATTGAGGGCCCACAGTAATAAACAACTCAATAGAAACACAAAGCATTAGAATTGTTTAAATGTACAGAAGTTCACAACTAACCTGTGATCCATTAAATCCCTTGGAAGGAATGTATGTGCTGTTATATAAGTGTCTCTTCCTGCTGGAAAGAACATCCATTTCATCCATTTCCATTCCATCTCCTGGGGCTCACTGGCTGCTCCATCATCCCTGCTGTTCCTGGGGGGAATTCACATCCATGGGCCCCATGGAGCAGTGCGAGCTCTCCAGTGTGGTGAACTAAGAAAAAAGTTCTTAGGTAAAGACTTAATCTTTCATTTCAGCATAGCCAATCTGTGCCATGTCCCAATGGCAGTTTTTCAGTGACACTTCTGTAGCACATTACAAACATTTCTGTCAAGTGCTGTGGGTGGGGCTTTTTCACTGCTTTCCCTGGTATTTTTGAGATATTAAATCATTATCATGAGGGCTGGAAACTAAGGCCAATGTCTAGTGCAGTCTCCAGCTTCCTCTGGAGAATCATTCAGGCCACTTACTTTGTTTTATGCTTTCTTAGCTGACAGTGATTTATGAAGATAACGTTTCCTACCTGATAAAATTCTGACAAGATCAGATATTGAAGTGATGTCAAAGTTACCCAAAGTGTAAGCTGAAACAATTAATTTAAGGCCTAATGCTGTAATGCTCACATTGATCAAATTTTTACTACTGCTTGCATTAAAAAGCTCCTTGATTTTGTGCATAGGCAATTATTATTAAAAGACTGACTTTAAAAAACCTCCTCTGTACACATTAGATCAATAACTTGTCCAAGAAGCAGGGAGCTGTGGAAATGAGTTATAGAGGGAACTGTGAAGATAAATTATATGGAATAATTAAATAAAAACCCACTGTGTGTGATTGACAGGAAGAAGACATTTTTGTGAATATCTAGTCAACATTTTACTGTGTTTTTTTCACTCTTAAAAGATAGAGAAAAATGCAAATTAGGCCTTTACATTACTGTGGGTTTGGTACCTTTCTTAATTAAATGCAGTCTCAAGGGAAGGGTTTGTTTATGACTCTATACCATGTGCAGGACTGCTTAGAGGAGACCAGAAAAAACATCAGCGAAGATGTGAGAAAGACACAGGAAAATTATTGCACTCTCCTGGTGCAAAAGAAGCAGGAAGGAAATGCCACAGATTTATAAAGGGTTTGTAGCAGATGGCACAGGCAAAAGAGGGAGAGGAGTGGGGTCAAGAGAAGGAGAAGGCTGGACCCAAAATCTCTGAACAGCCACAGGGCTGGCCCAGTACCCAGCGGGGGCAGCCAGACCGAAACCTGGGACTTCCTCATATTCCAACGTGACAGAACCTCAAGTCGCTGATTTGATGGAAAATGGAACAGAGACACATTTTCAAAAGTCAAACTATCCTGTCCATTACAAATGCCAACCTTGTACAATCCATGCCTTTTAGCAGACTTTAGATTGCCAAAGAAATGCTTCTAGAAGTGTAGGTTGGTATGGCTGTAATTGTATTATTTTGCTGCTTAATGGCCTAGAACTGAGGACATAGTGCATGTCTCAGTTTACTTTTCTAAGACAGCAATTGATAATGCAAGTTAACATGGTATATGCTTTTTATTCATTTATGGGAAGCCAAAAGTGATGAAATCACACACTGAGTTTCATAGGCACAACAGTCATATTTGTTTAGTGTGCCCTATTTACAGTGGATTTTTAAAAGCTGCAATCCACATGAGTGCCATCATATTAGGAAGCAAGAAATTGTTCAGATTGTTTCCTGTTTCCAGCTTCTCTACCGGGGAATAAACTGCTGTGTTAAAGATGTGCGGTGTGAATAATGTGTGTGGTCATTCATGTCTCCAATTATTTTTATTGTACAAATGAATTTATTTTAGAGCATTGGAAAATGCCACATTTTGACATATTCTGTATTTAAATATGCATGCTTTGTATCTAGCATAGATTTATAGACAATATGTTTGTACAAGTGTATCTAGTAAGTTAGAGGGGTTTATTAATCTTGGAATTACTGTGATAGTAAAAGCATTATTTCTTTAGCCTCTCTATTGTTTAATAGAAATGACAAGTAGTTCAGACATTTGGAGATGAATGAAGCAGCACCAAGAGCAGTTCCCTTGGAAAAAACTCAATAAACATCTACAGTTGTAAATCTAACCACTTTTCTTGGCAAAACAACATTGAAGAATGGTTACAGAATTATAAAATGTTGTAAACTGGCCTTTTTAGGATCGAACAAGAATTTTGCTGTGTTCTCCTAAAGAATGATGTCCAATAACAAACCAAAAGTTTCTCCTTTGCGCTTTCCAACTTAACTACTTGAAACACCAGCTGCTTCTACCACTAACCATGAATTTTATGGTAAGTCACATGATATTTTAGCCAGATCCTGATAAACCCAGTGTGGTGGTTTGACCAGGACTGGATGCCTCTTCCCCTTCACTCTTCACTGACCTTGGTGTCTGCAGAGGTGTTTGTCTCTCACAGTCTCTCTCATCTCCCCAGCTGCAGTTTCTATTGCACAGATATTTTCTTCCTCTTGAATGCAGGCACTGGCACTGGCACTAATGAGCTTGGCCTTGGCCAGTGGTGGGTCTGGCATTGGCTCCATCAGACACAGGGGAAGCTTCTGGCAGCTTCTCACAGGAGACATCCTGACACCAAAACCTGGCCACTCAACCCCTACACACCCAGGAAGAAATGGCTGCAGCAGAGTAAATCCTGCATTTAACAATGCAGTGAGTTGGGATTGCTCATAGGAGGTAAAGCTGAGCAGAAAGGTACTGTAGGCTTGTATTAGGGGATGTTTTATTTCCAGAAGATAAGATGCACTATCCATGCTCCTAATACAGTCTTCCATCAATGCCCAGTCTGCTAAAACTGTGAATGGAAGTGACTGATCTACAATTTCCATTCTCTTTTCAGTCCATCACCAGAACATTATTAAAACCATTGAGCCCAAAGCCATTAGAACAGCACTCACTGTATGAAACAATGCACAGGTCTGCTTGTTCCCATTTTTATGCACTGCTATAGGACTATAAATATTCATTGTAATGTAACTGAAAATTATTGAAGTGAGAAAAAAGAGAAACAGGGAAGCCATTTGCTTCAATTCATAAACAGCATCTGTTGGGAAGTTATTCATAGATTGCTTCAGGGCCTGCTGAGCAGCAAGCCCATGGAAAAGGATGCCATTGCAGGCAAATTGGCCAAAACTGCAATGGAGATGCTATTAAACATGATTCACTGACAGCCAGGGAGCAGGATCAGGCACTGGGTTGTTTTATGTCTTCTTTTATCACTGGGACACAGAAGTAGCCTCCAGCCAAAGCCTCACACAGTTCAAATTAGAAGAGCAACCTTCTAAGTATATTAAGGCCTAACTAGTGGCAAGAGAAAGTTGCATGAAGTGATATTATAGTGAATTCAGTTGTTTATTTGTCCTACCTGAGGCACATGGTAAAATCCACTTGTGAATCAGGGGGTCTATAACCTTTCCTTCTGTATAATTTTGGCCAAAAGGTGTTTGAATATCTTCCTGTAAAGTGATGAAAAAGCAGCTTAATGGGTAAGTGAAAAGCAATTAATAAGTCAATAAGCATCCTTTAGCTTCCCATTAAATTTCAAAATACAGTTTGACAGAAAAGTGATGTGATGCCAAAGAAAAGTGTATCCATGCAAATCCATAGAAGAGAGCAAGTACATTTTCAAGTATGGTTTATTATTGGCAATAAAATACTCTGCTGCCAAATTTTGTTTGCTGATTAACAGAGCAGAGCCACAGAAAGGCAAAACTGTTCAGCAATTCTGAATTCAGTTCGAACAGTGCTGAGTTTTCAGCTGAGGACCTCGCCCAATATTTTTGCCACCTGCAGGATTTATCAGATCATGAGGAATTTGAAAAACACACTTGCAATCAATATGTGGACAAATAATTTCCCAGCCCCATTCATCCTCTTGTTGCAAATTATTTATACTTCTCATTAAGTGCAGCAATACAATGACTGTAAGTAACTGAAAGTGCAGTCTCCTTTGTAACAGGGATGTTACACAGGCCCAAAGCTCAAAAGGCAAAGGGTTTTCTTATCTATTTTTTTTCTATTTTCCTGTGTTGTAATTGAGATACACAGAAAGACATATGGAGCCATTTGAATGATCTTTTTTGACTACTTTTAAATATCCCCATGAGTTGTTTTCTCTTTTCACAGAGATCTGGGAAAGATGTTTTGTTCATCTGCCTGACCTGCACGAGGAGGGAGACCTTCACGTGACTGGTGGGCTTTAAATCAAGCACAGAAAAATGCCTGATCTTGCAAACAAACAATGATATTTTCTCCTAAGAAAACATTAATCATTTGCCATTTGGTTTTTACATTTTCTTGTTGAAATCCAAACTTGCCTGTGACTCAAGTGAGTGAAGGTCCTTTGCACATGAAAATACTATTTGCATGCATTTTTGAGGGATATTTTGAGCACATGCATTTCCAAAAATTAGGACTGTTTCATGCTAGGGGAAAAATGATAATTTATTCATCAAGTACCCTGGAATGTGATAACTAGCGGGCATCAGTTACATCTATTCATTAGAATCCTTCTCCAGAAAGTTAACTTAGCTTTAAATTATTCATTTAAAGGTTGATAAACTCTCCAGGAACAGTAGGAGATGTGGTGGGTGTGATACATTTAAGGGGTAACAAATGCTCAAGAACAGAGAAAACTCCACTCATGCTTTAAAGGGAAGAAAAAAACATTTTAAGAAGTTTCAACCAAATTTTCTTTATATTCCCTTTAGTCATAATATGCCTTTTTGCTATTCATTTGCGTGGAACTGTTTGCTAAAATAATTGAGATTTTACCAAGAAGAGATGTTACTGAGAAAATATTTGTTGTCAATAAATTACGTTTCTGAACAGCCACAAGATGTAACGTGGAGCTCCAGCACTTCCTGACCAAGATGAAGAACTGCACCACGACTGACAGCCCATAATTAAACACCATACACATCAGGCTAAACTGTTCAAATGTGTGGGATATTATCACATCCTAGTAAGAGTAAATGAGAAAATCAATGTTTGACAAGTAAAACCAGATCATAACTTCATAGATTAATTATTCATTGTATATAACTTGCTTGCCCTTTCATCTTTCCACACCCAGAATGTGTAATTCTATTAATTTTGTGTAAATCCTGGTTTAAAACATGTAAGGGTGTGGTCTGGCAGCTCCACATCCACATCTGGAATGCAAGTGTGGGGTTTCCAGCTGAGGGGCACCAAGTAAATCCTGTTACTTCCCCTCCTCTGTAAAGTCAAGTAATAAAATTAAGGGCTCAAGTGCTTCCAGACTTAGGTTCCATATTCTCCAAGGAACTGCACTTTGGGATGTGTATTCCTGTCCTTTCACACTTCCAGCACAAAGTAGAAAGGATTTGAACAAAACGCCTGTACAGATCTTTACTCATAACTTCCCTACTCCTCAAGTGAAGCTTCAGGGACATTTCAGCTGGAATTGGCATAAATTTAGACAAATTAAAATAATTTTAAACACTATCAAAAAAACCCCCATTCTTATTTATGAAGGAAGATAATTAATTTTCAAAAATGCTACTGCATATATGAGAGCCATTAGGAACAGCTCGAATTTCTGCCGAGATCATTTATGGAGATTCCCATTCCTTTATTTATTCCTTTATTAAATCAGGGAGAGGCCATAGCAACCCGTCACACACTTCCATTCATGTATTGATCAGCATTATTCAATCTGTATGTACTTTCATTATTCAATTCAATAGGTAGGTTTTAATGTGACCATTGTCTCACATTAAGCCGTAGATTCTCCAAATCAAACCCATTGTAATTCTCCTGCATTTGGGGTTTCTGAATAACTTGGGACAGAAAAACAACACTCTCAGGAGCTGGATGGGGTCTAAGAAGACTTTACCTATGAAGAGTTTCCCCAAATCTTTGCCACTGGACTCCCATTTTGTATCATTTACACCTAAAATACCAACCAGCCCAAAGCCCAGTCATTTATCTGAATTGACCAAATTTATAGCGAGAGGAAAATCAAACCAATCAACTTCAAAACAGTCTTACTCTGGCACATTTCAAGCCAAATTCTGTGCTGTTCACAGGAGACTTGTCTTCTAAGCCCAAATTATTTTATAAAAGCTATGTGTCTCAGTATAATTGCAATGTTTTACCATTGTAAACATTTTCAGCCATTCACCGAAATGGGGTTAGTCCCTTTTGTGATAAATGAAAAAAACTGGATCATCACAGCTTTCTTATAAAGGCCACAAGCAACTGGTGGGATGACAATAATTTTTCCTCCTGAATATCAGAAAGAACCTGTACAATAGTCTATCAAACCACCCAACCACCCAGTTCCACAGCATCGCTTGTGGGTTCCAAGCCAAGTGTGAGCAGAAAACACAGGGGCAGGTCAGTGCCTGAGCATGGCCTGGAAGTGTCCCACCTAACCAAGACCTCTAATCAGCACACAAATCCTGAGTGTAGCTGTTCTTGGGCCATTGTGCAACTTTCTACTCCTTTTTAAGTTCTCCTGGAACTACTCCTTCAATTCAGTTGTACATCCAGGTTTATTCCTGGAAGCCCTGCCCTTGCTCTGTGGACATGGGAGCTTGTTCCTCACGTCTGCCAAGCCATTCCAGATGCTCCACAACCACATCAGCCATGCTCCAAGCCTGCCTTAGGAAAAGCCAAGTGAATTAGTTGAGACTTGAATGTGCATTAGAGTAATCCCAGGATTATGAGTTAGAGAAGATACCTCCCACAGCCAGGAATAAGGGCACATCAACCTCTCAGGCAGACAGACCCTGCAAGGGTCACAACTGTTCTGCACTGAGGAACTCTGGGAGACACCTGGGAAATCTTCCTTTGAGTTTCTTACCTCCCCTCGGAGCTAACACTTTTTGCCTGTTAAGGCTGTCATGCAAAAGGGAAGAGCTGTTCAGCACAATGTGAGAGAAAGTTGGAAAACTACTTTTGATGGCATATGGCATGTCCATCTGCTAAGGATGTGGCACGTCACACATCTGCTCTCTGGCACTGACCTGGGAGCAGGGCTGCTCCGAGCTGCTCCCAGCCCCATCAGCAGCTCTCTGCCTAAAGAACAAGGGATGGCTCTCCCAGGAGGCCCCAGCAAGCTCAAAGCAGCACCCTGAGCCACACCAGGGCAAACCCCAGCAGTGCTGGTGCCTTGTGCACAGGGACCTGACGAGGTGTCAGCACACCACATGAGAACAGATTTCACCCTACACTTGTAGGAATAGAAGAAAAGGGAATGAAAGGAAAGGGTACAAGTCTCATGTAAAAGCTTTGTTCACATCAAATGTTCATGACAAGCCTGACCCAAACTCCTCTCACCAACAAGCTGTGAGTGAGAGCAGTGGTGGCACTGTCCATGTTGTTTTGGTTTTCTGGTCATGCTCTGAATTTTGACAGATCTGAATCTTAAATCCCAGAGCCAAGACTGTGTCATGAAGTGTCTCAGCAGGAGGCTGCATCCATAGTTTTAATGAAGACTAGAAAAACCTAAAAATTCCTTTCCTTAATATTCATTATCCTTCCAGTATGGCAACTGCAAAGGCACAGGACTAGGCAGTGAGTAATTCTTAGGAAAACCCGCCAAGGGAACACCCCAATTTAACTAATCTCATTAGGTTTTTTTCTTTGAGAGCAACTCTTTCTCATGTGTGATGTCAGCTGAGGAAATCTTTGGAACCAGAAGTCTTCCCACCAAAAATTATTTACCAGGTTTAAAGGATCTTTAGGACAATTTTACTCATCTAATTGTATTTCTAGTCCAAACAATTACATAAATAGAGACAAAAGTGAGAGTTCCCTATAGACTGTTAGAAATACTATTCATTCTCCAAAAATGCAATCAGTATCTCTTGGGTAGTTGAGAGAGTGAACATATAAAATACAGGAACAGAATGTGTTAGCAGGAACAGAAAAAAAGCAGAACAAATGACATGGCTTCAGCATGTAACCCAGGAAACAAAAATACCTCGTTCAGCTGGCATTTTTCAAAGTGATGTATGTCAATACTGTTGTTCCCTTGCAGGTTAACTAAATCTATCAAAAATGGATACAGTCTAAGACTTGGTAAAACAGTCTCTCTCTTTACAGCTGCTTTCCTGAGAAAGTTCAATTTCTATTACAGGAGGCCAGAAGATAGAGAGTCACATATCTCTTACTTGCTATTCTCTGCCTGCCTTTGATTTTTATAAATTTGTGCTGCGGTATAATCAGAGCTTTCAGCACTGAAAACATGCATTCCCCTTTGTTAACACTTTAAAATTTGAAAACTCAGCAGCAGGAGGTTAAATCAAAAATCGCTTGCCCTTATTCTCTCATTCAGTGGAGGGAAAAGTAACAATAAAAAGAAGGTTTTTGTTAGTCAGAGAAGCAAGTGCTTTAGGCACCGCAAACAGCACCAGGACACGGGATTTTTAAACAATGGGCTGACAATTGCTGATCCTGAAAGGGGGAAAATGGCAGGAGGTTAAAAAAAAAGGATTAAACTGCTTTTTCTCTTCTGCATAGGAGAGAATATGGAGCACCACAAAGCTTTCTAGCAGTTTGTTATTCACAAACATGAAACAGAGCACCACATGTGTTTTTATCACTGTGGATATATGGATTACTGTTGGACATAGAGCACAAATTACACAAGATAGGAGTGGAGGGTTTCCAAGGCACATGGATGACAGTGTTCCCAGTCCTGCATGTGGAAATCTGTGTTTGCAGACAGGTTATTCCTGCAGTCCAACTGTTCATACAGTCTGTTTGTGTGGTAGATGTACATTAACAGTGCTTGTACTCTGCAACTCTGTGAGTCCTCATGATCTAAGTGAGAAAAGAATACTTTGAATATTGAATAACAGTCACAACACAGTGTACTCAAGAGAACACTCTACCTATCTCAACAAATTTCCTCTTTCACTTAGCCGCAATTCAAGGATATTCAACTTTTTCATAGAGGGATAAATTACCTCAGTTTGCCTGGACTCTCAGGCACAGGCTGTGACTCTTGGGGATGGTCCTGGGCAGGGCTAAGGGTTGGACTTGATGATCAGCATATTGTGTGATTCTCTGACTCTTTCCCTATTTGATGTTGTGCCAATTTACAGCCATCTCTTTGTCCTCTTAAGAACAGTAAGTTCAATCTGTGGGTCCAGTGAGCTTTCTGTATAGCTAAACTAACAGTGAAAAATAAACCACAAAACCAACACCCAAAATCCAGCAGTGGAAAGAGGTTGTGAAGGACCAGCAGCATCAGCCTTTACAGCTGGCAGCAGCTGCAGCTGCCCAGCCCTGTGGCAGCCCCAGAACTCTCTGCTGGCTCCTACAGCCCACAGGTGACTGGGTGAGACTCCAGGCAAAAAGCCACCACTAAGCTTTGTGCTGTCACACCAACAAATCCAAGGCTTGTTAGTTTAATGCTGCCTTTGGTGTGTCTCCACTCCATAACACTCACAGCAGCAACTGCAGTGCAGACTTACCCAGGGAGAGGCCAACAGATGTGGTGAGCTGTGCTCACAGCTAGAAGTGCAAAGTGTTTGATCAGCTGCTTGTAGATAATTAGTTCCATAATTTAAAAAGTTTCTGTTATTCCTTAACATCCACGCTAAGCTGCAGCCAGAGAAATACTTCCCTAAATACCAATTGTCAGAGGAAATTTCCATTCACAGGAACTCTATTTTCAATTCAAGGAAAAACTGAAAACAAAAGAAATTTACAAGAATGCTCAGAAGACTCACAGGCCAATATTACATTATTTCTGTAAAATTTTAATTTAAACAAAACAATAGATTGATTCCCAAATGTTGTTCAAATAATCTGTTAAGAAGTACAATGCCAAATATTGAGATGATCTTCCAAAACAAGTGTCTCCATCTTTCTGTTGGAAAGTTATTTAGACCACAACAGCTCTGAACTTTGACAGTAGTGAGCATGTGTGTGCCGTGTTCTTTGACCACACTTGCCTAATTTTTGCACACCACAGGTTATTTTAAGGACCCATGCCAGCCAGCTCTGTCCACTGCTCAGCTGCTTTCTGTTTTTCTGGGTGAAACATAAATATTCAGAGGACAACTTGCTCACAGCTGCCTTACACCAGCCCAGTGAGAATTTTCTGTACAGCAAAAAAAGGGGTATCCACTACAAGTCAAACTGTGGCTCCAGCTGGAAAGGACCTTTCCCTGTGCCCTATGTCCCTTTCGGACACCACTTGCCCCATCCTGCTGACTACTATGACAGAAATTAGTTTGATTTTTCTCAGCTCCTGAGAACCAGATCAGAGGTAAGAGGGCAATGGAAGTTACTTCCTTTGCACCAAATATTTAATAAGTTTTAGTCTTGTGCAGATGCATCCAAAAAATGAATTTATTGAGGCACTGCTTTGTGTCTACTTTGTCAAAGAGGTTGCATCTTTATGGTCAATGCCTGTGACCGAGAGTTTGCATCTTGACTTCCAGAGTACGAGCTGGAATTTGGAAAAGCAACAGAACATATTTCTAATTATAACCTTAATAGATCTTACATGGGGTCCTTGAGTCTCAAACACAAAACTTTATAAATACCATATTTATGGCCATTCACTGGAGCAGAACAGCAATGCTAAAAGCTTGCATTTCTGATATTATGTATTTTTGAGACCTGCATAGCTTTTCTGTACAAAAGCTTGGAAATATTTGAATGGGACTTCTGGTATTTCTCTGCATCCTATTGACAAGAGCACTACTGTCTATTTTTTTTTTCCCTGGAGCTTTTAATTTAAAGTATGCATCTCTTTTTTGAGTATATAGAAACAACTGATTAAAGCACTGCCCAGTGCAGTGCATCTGACATTTAATCAGCACTTACCCATTGAACTGGTTCTCAATACCCACAGTCAGATGAGGACTTTTGCTATTTTCAGTTCATGTGTATGGCTTGAATTCAAGTACATGACTTTAAAAGAGGAAATACTGAATTTTCTTCTGAATTGCACTGTTTCATATCCAGCAGAAAGCATGGGGATGTGCTCCTGCTACCTTTGTTCATTTATGTGGAAGAGAACTTTTAAAAAATATCATATTATCAGCCCATTTATGCAAATGAGGATGTTGTTTTTCAAGACAACAGCAACCAGGTGTTACACAGCAGAGTTCAGGCTACAGATGAGGAATGGCAGCAAAGGGCTCCCAGGTGAAGTGATTTCTGTGCTTCCCTCTCCCTGCTTTTAGGAATGTACCTGGATATTTGCAAAAACCTGACTAAACTCAGTCACATGAAGTGATGATCAGGAAGGTTTGCTCAGATATCAAGGGGCCAGATTTGATCAATCTTCATCACTGCTGTTTTCTCAGTCATTATTCTTACTTTAGAGAAAAGACTCCTTAGGCCAAAGGGACTATAAACTTTGACATAACCTTTCATTCACGTCTTTCATGTGAATGAAACTGCTTACTAAAGGACAGTCAGTAGGTTAGGGGACAATTTAAGGTATGAACTGGACTGCGGACACCAATAGCCCAGTCACAGCATCCTTCAGCTTTAGAGAGAGTGGTGGCTGCAGATATGAAAGACATTGAGTCTCTTGTAAAAATTGATTTGGAAATTAAAGGGGAGAAAAAATTATCAGCTGATTTTCTGTCAGTCAGGGAAATGCTGCTCTGTGGAGCTTTGTGCTGCCAAGCACCTCGCAGATACACTTAAGAAGCAGGGGATTAACAGTGCTGTTTGTTTTGCACTTCTTGATAGATTACCTATGATAAGGACCTTGAGACTGAGATTTGGAATGCTTACTTTAAAAGTTTCCTTTGTATATACAGTGTCCTACGTGTATAGAGCAAAAAAATACCTCCAACCTCGATGCCCTTGTTTTATAATTTAGAATGTTCCTGTTAGTTCTGTATCAGTTTCTTGTAATTAAGACATTAGGTGTCACTGTTATAGAAATATAATAAATGAACTGCCTTTAAACTACCCTTACACAGTGCAGTTTGTGCTGTAAGGGAGATGCATTGCAGTGGCTGCTGTGTCAGCAAAGCTCCTTCATCGTGCTCTTCTGTGCCCACTACAGAGAAGTATGACCACAGAAAACTCTTTCTCATCCCTTCCTAAAGTACTATTAGTCTATGAGGGAAAGACTGTTCCAAAATAATCTGAGGAAAATGACTTTCAGAGAAAATCCACAATTACTTTTTTTCTGAATATGTAGACAGAAATATGAGAAATAGCAAATCCTTTCTTTACCACCATTCTGGAACTGCACTCTGGCAACTTCTTATTTACAACACGTGGCAGTAGATACTTCAGCAACTGGGATGCAGCTAAATCCTCTCCTTTGCATCTGTAAAATACATATGAATGTTTAATAAACATACCAGATGACAGAGTTTTCAAGGCCTTAAGCTTGCTGCCAACTAATAGGAGTTCTCTTATCTAATGTTCATGAGTGCTTAGAAAGACTATTGTTTTTAAAACATTAATGACACCCCAAGGCTACTGCAGCAGCCACCCTATATATTAATATAAATGTTTTAAGGAAAAAAGCACAGTCAAGTCCTCTTAAAACCATAAGATTGACTTTATTTGAACTTAAACATATGCTTAGAGCTATGCATACATTTAAGTGTTCTGCTGAGTGGCATTTTTCTTCAAAGAACAGCCTGTTAACTTCAATAAGACAATTTATATGATCATGTTCTTTCAGTCTTAAAGTATAAATTTACAATCCATTAATCACACACCCAAACCTATGAAACACCACTATAATGAATTTATTCAATAAAGTTCACCTTTACTCAGTTCTAAGCCTGACAATATATCTGTAAGGAATCTCAAGAACATGGGATTGCAAAACTTACAGCGCACTGAATATGGAATTTTAGAATCCACATCTGCAATTCCCCCCCCCCCCTCCCCTTTTATTGGACAGGAAATTTAAAGGAGATCTTGATGCCATTTCAAATGAGCTTTTGCATCCAAACAAAGGTACTTGGGAATAACACATCATTGTTTGCTGCTACTCAAACAATGGAAGGGAACAGTCTAGAAATGCTGAAACACTTTTCGGCCTTTTTATAAAAAGAGAGGAGGTAAGTTGTGTATCCAAACTCTCAGAGAATTATGCTTAAAAGCCAATTTGATTAATATTAAATAGGCTGTACAACACCTTTTGATTAAGCTAAGACTTTCAGGTTCCCTGTAAGTGATGGCATCTGTTTATTCAGTGTCTGCAGCAAGACCCTTTGAAAGGGCATCCTCAGGTGAATGTTTCAGGAAGGGAAACCTAGCTCCTGATCCAGAGAATAACTAAACCTGACCAGAGTGAGTTTTCATGGAATAGTCCATGTGGGGAGCAGGAAGAGGCTATGCACAGCAGGGCACCAGGAGCCTGCAGCACACACAGGGACCAGAATTAGTGGGAGCAGCGAGCCAGGACTCGGGAGCTGTGACAGGGGCTTATGAGGGACCATAAGGGAAGAGGGAGCACCTGCTGCAGCTCAGAAAGTCACTTACCTGGTTTGCCTGGACACAAAGAATCACCAAAGATATTGTAGAAGTGGGAAGGAGGAGTTTTTATTAATATTTCATCTGGTGCAGTCACCTTCAGCTTTATTTATGTACCAAGCGAGCACTTCTCCTGGAATGAAACAGCAAAAAATGTGTACATCAAGTTTCGGCTCAGAGCTTGTATGACAAATACTGTACCAAACCCGAAGGGATCCATACTGGGGTAGAGGAGAGAAGGAAAGGAACAAGGAGCCTCTCAGCCCTGGGGATCCTCTGCAGCCCCTGGGGAAGGGGTGGGTTTCCCTGCAGCACAATGCAGAGCAGATCTGTAATGCAATGTACACTCACCAGGCTGGTTTTTCACTTATATAAAAAATTAAGGAAACAACAAGGTGCAGCCAATAAGAAATCCACCTTTTGTCCTGGACTTTGAGCTGAAAAAAATAGGTCTCATCCTTTCCAGTTATTTTCCTTGTTTGGAAAAGGGAAAGCAATGTTTTTCCCTTTCAGTAAAAGAATTCTTCATTTCTGACTTTGTGATCCAACCTTTAGTGGCTCTTGGCAATATCAGTGCAATTGGTCAGAGAGCTGGAAGACTTGGAGGAGAGCAGGTGACTTTTGAAAACTAGAGAGAGAGCAAGAGGGAGAGGAGATAGATGGGTTTGGGCTTGGGGCAGAACCTCTTTAAGCAGCACAGATACTCCAGAAGAGAATGTGTGTCTGCAGCCTCACACCCAGTTGTGGGAAGTCAGATGAGGCACGAGTGGGTAATATTTGCAGCAGGAGTGGAAGGAGGAATCGTGGATATGGGCATCTGAATCTCGTAAATTCTTCCAGCAGTCCTCACTGCCATGGGGTTAGTTTGCAAACTATAAAGAGATTTATAGACTTCATCCAAACCTTCTGTATATTGGGATGACATTGCCTGTGACTGATTTGAGCTTTTCAAAGGGATTCAGGCACTTAATTAGTTTGAAAATCTAGATATTGGCACTATAAGTTCTGCCATTGAATTCCAGGGTGATAAGCTTTCACCTGTGGCTTCACAACCACTGTTGTAACACAGAATCCTTCTTATGTGTTTGGGAAAAACAGTTTCCTTGGTTTATATCTAAACAGCAACACCTGTTAAATTAATTGTTACGAATGTTAACTGTTGAGGTGTGAATTCTTTCAGAATAAAACACGATTTTCTGTTGAACTTAACCTCTAGTGAGATTAAAAGAGAGAAGGATGTGGTGGTTAAATAGCTAGAAAATTGGCAGATTTTCAGACACCTTTCTCCTGCTAAAAGCAATATTGTTACTCATCTTCTCAAGCTTTAGTGAGTTAAAAGGTAGAAGAGAGCAGAGAGGAAGTTCTTAGGTCAAATTATTACAGAGTAGCTGAGCGCAGAAAAGAAGAGAAAAAGCAGTCTCTTAAGAAAAGTCAGAACAACGAACAAAAGCCTAATAATTTACAAGCCTGTTTCTAAAAACAGACACAGCAACGTGTTTTCATTGCACTTTAGGCAACATTCCCTACTTTTCTTTGAAAAATGAGGAAAAGAAAAGAATACTTTTCTATTGCATCTACCAGCAGGTGCTTGCAATATTCATCTACTTGACCTGGCACTGGGAGAAAGAGAAATGAATTAAAGTGCTGGTGGAAAAGGAGGGGTAGGAATATCTGAGTGGGTATTGTGCTTTGCTAGAAGCAGGGAGCTGTTCATATTGCACTTTGGGTCTGTAGTTTGAAATAATTGGCAGGGTGCTCAGAGCAGGTGGATGGTTATTTCTAGTCTAGTCTATTCTGGTCTAGATTGAAATTAATAAATAAAGTAGAAAATGCATTCAGCCTCTTGGTCCTTGGATTGGCTTTGGCTTTATTACTTATGTACACCTGCAGCCTCATCTATTTGCTTACTTTGGGTATGTAATGAACTGCCATTTTCATTTATGGCTGTAAGCATGACAGAAATCATTACATCATGCCTTATATGAAGAAATCTGTTTTAATTTCAGCCTGCTTTTGTGACTATATTCACACTATTGTGTGGCACAATCATCTCTTATTACCACACATTGCACTTCAGAACTGGCAAAGCAGAAGTGCCCTTTAAATAGAAATCAAGTTCTTACCCAACTGTTTTCAACATCTGAGGTGAGGCTGTTTCTATCTGATTTCTTTCTCAAGTCCTGCCCCTCTTGCTACGAGTATCACTCAGCTGAACAGCTCTATCATTGGACTTCACAGGAGGGCGAGCAGGAGCATCTGGGCAGGACTCAGCCCCGCGTGCCTTCGAGACAGGAGTGAGAAATGTCATCGGCTGCGTCCCAGAGTGCTGACAGCGCAGGCAGCAGCAGGGGGAGCAAACCGGAGCGTTCAGTGAGTGATACACAGTCCCTCAAGTGAGGTGCTCTGAAGTCAGGCAGAGAGCAGTAAAAAACAATCGGGAAGTGTGTTTGCCGTGGTTGCTAACACTGTTCCAACTCCTCCTGAGAAAGGGAAAAACTCTCCCTTAATTTACAGCAGTGAGAAGTGTTATCCCCCTTTGGCTGTCAGAGCGTCTATTAATAGTACTGCTTACTAAATAGCTTGTCTAAATTGCTCAAGGTGCTTTTTAAAGCTGATATGATTGGCCCCATTAAAAGGGCTGCTGAGCCAAGGTCCAGAGATGCAAGTTTTCTAAGGCTGAAGTCCCTGCTTCCTGCACAACCAGCTTCTACAGGTGAGCCTATTGTGTCTGTGCTGCAAGAGGAATTCCATAGGATCGTTCTGCCTTCTGGCACAGATAGGTTGAAGATGTCTGTATTCATCTCAGGAAAATATGGATCTGAAACCTGAGGGAACTGGACATGAGGTTACTGGTGTTCCTTCCAGACAGACCACAGGAATGAACAAAGCTCAGAGGCTCTTCAGGTCTCTCTCGGGAGCTCCACACAGGACACTTTGTGTGGCCATCAGTGAGGATGGACAAGTCTGGTCTTGAGAGTGGTGTTGAACCTCATATAGACAGATAACATAAGATCTCAAAAAATACTCCATTAGGAGGGAAAAGAGTCCTTTTAAATTAGATTTGTCCTATATAAAGCATGCCTGCCCTTCAAAGGCACAGAATTTCTTGGGCAGCAGGAAGAGTGGCCACGGAAGCTGACATTTTCATTAGATGGAGAAATAGCACATTATGCTGCTCTTGTCTAGTCTAAGGTCCTGAATTTTCTCCCTTTAAATGGCCATATAAATCTAGTGGCAAAAGCAGGCAGTTTGTCAATGAATGACTAACCACCGGAGCAGAGCACTGTCTCACCATCCTTTGGCAGCTATTACACGTGAGCAGTATTTTTTGGAAGGAACTGGCAAATATGTGTAGGCCGAAGTTTTCAAAATAAACTAAGGAAAACTTTACCCTTTCATTTCTAAATTGACAAACTAATTTTCAGCACAGCTTTTTCCCATGTTAAAGGTTTCAATTACAAAAAACCCTCTATATTGTAACTTTATGTTAATCATACTACCAAAGGGTTGCTCTGAATTCCCAGGGCACACTGTTATTTCCCACTTCTGAAAGTATCATATGTACAAGCTCAGCCAAAACAGCACAGCATTGCAGGCTGCTTTCACAGTCCATAAAACATTGCTATGTGACTATCCTGAAGTCAGTTGTCTTGCCATTTGAAATGCTAAAACCTAAAAATAAAGGTAAAAAGGAAACACTTTGAGTTTTCATTTCATATACTTCACACCTTTGCAGACCTCAGGAGGAAAGACAATCTTTCCCATCACAGAGGTCATGATCACCTCTCTGGAAACCAAACCAAACCAAACCCAAAAGGCCCAGAAATAAATTTTATTCCTACTCAAGCTGTGATTACAAATGTGGATAAGAGAGTAAGCATTCAACTGCTGGAAAGAAGTTGAAGATACTGATACAAAGTGGGAACTTATTTTTCACCTTCTGTATGTATATCTCACAATCAGCACTCTTGGATCCCAGCTTTACTCAAGCTGGAATTCCAGGTAACCTAGCGGAAAAAAAAAACAAGAAAATCAACTTTTCTTTTAAGCTTGGCCTTCCAGGTGATAAGTTTAAACTATAATTCTGAGATTGAGCACTAAAATAAGCTGTCGGATTTGGCAAAAACCAAACACGAAATGTTTGCATCTGGAAGAGTTAAGAGAGCAAACTGTTTTTTTAACCTACACAGCATTCAATGTCTAACTTTGGTGTCTAACTAGAAACCCTTAATAGTTTTTCACTAACCAAAGAGGAAGGTTGGGCCCCAAATTTGGGTGTATTTGGGTTCCAAATTCATAGTAACCGGGAGACGAGATATCCAAGGCAGCCTCAGGTGGACGGTGTGAACCCTTTGTTACACACCACACAAGCAGCATTTGGCAATGGAACTGGAGGAAACCTTGGCACAAGGCGGTTTGCAGCCCTTGTTCTGGAGTTTTAAGGAATTCTGACCCCAGCAGGGTGGTTCTCAGCAGCACAGACACTCCTCCCTATGTGTGCAGACACGACTTCACGCTGCATTGTTAAACACCATTTACAGCACAGCACTTACTGCCAGGGAGGCTGTGCTTGAATGCAGCGCTCTGCAGAGACCTGGCACTTTAGCAGGACAGATATTTGAAAACAATATCAGCTTAATTTCCCTGTCTTCCCTATGCAAAAGTGCTATAAAATGTCAGACTTTTCCCCATAATTTGCTTAATTGATTAACTTGATTGATGTAGATGACTGAACAAAGGGTAAGGCAATGAAAAACAGGCCATTATCTTCATTTGTCAGCATAGTTTCATTTTGTGTAAATATTTGGTTTCAAATTTATTCAGGTTCTTACACTGGAGAGCATTTTTCAAAAGTAAACAATCCTTACTAACAAAAGATTTGTCACCAGAAATTTCACTCTCCAAAGGTAAAGAAGTGACTGAACCAGATACATATTAGAGGAATTGAAGGAAGATCAGAAGCAAGAGAGTGACTGTGGAATAAACCATGTGTTGGAGAGTGCTGCTCCTCCTGGTCCCAGCAGCTGAGAAGCCACTGCTCCTGGTTTGGGTTGACACTTTTTCCAGCATATCAAATACAAAATTAATTCTTTATTTGTTGAGCTGAGCCTCAGTGGCTAAATTTTACTGAAGTACAAGATTCACTTTGTAAGGCAGTTGTTCTTTTGGTAATTGTGCTGTGCTTCATTTAGGAAACACACAGAGCAGAGTGAATTGTACCTCCAGTGATTTGGCTTTCAGATTTTCATTGTGCCATTATGAAATGTGGGAAGATTGGTCCTCAGAAAGAAGGTCTTTATAAATGATATGCTAGAAGAGTTGGAAGCAGTGTGGGGAAAAGGACAATCACACGAGTTGGCTTAATTATTGATTGAAGAAAAATGCTTTTGTCCCAGGAATATCAGTATGGAAGGAGGGTGGTCCTGTAGTAAATGCATGTTCTTTCCTGTTCACTGTGGCATTGCTTTAATTTCACAACTCAGTAGCCCAGGCATCACCTCAGTTCCTAAAGAATTGAATAATTGATCCATAATTAATGGATACACAGAGCAGGAAAACAGCAGCAGATACTACCTAATACCAGAGTCCACTTTGGGGAATGAGGCCATGTACCTGTCCAACTTTTGGAAATTGTTTTATTAGCTTTTATTAGATCTACATGGCCACATGCCGAAAGACACTTTAAAAAGCATAAGGCATTTGGGAAAATGCTGTGTACATATGTCAAATTACTTTCTATGAAGAATAACCTTATAATTTCAGCAAATGCACATGGAGTTGTGTGCAGGATGATTCAAGTTCACTTCATAGCCATGGTAATCAAGGGCTTTTCTTTGTACAGATAGAATGAACTGGTGGCACTTTCACATTGAATCGTACACATGGTATCTCAAAGTTTATATGAATAAACAAAATTTCAACATACAGGCTTCACCCTGCCCTCATCTGTCCCCCAAAGTTCAATTGACACTATCAAAAAAAAAGCAGAGTGTTTTTCACTTGGCCTCTGGGCATGTGGCAGTACTACAGTAACCTTCTTTCCTTCCTGGTCTTGTGGAGGAGACAATCTCCTTACTTCCAACCAGACCACTGTGGTGAGGGAGATCCATTCGAAGGCTTCCCATATCCTGGATTTTCCCTGTCCCCGCCCTCATGCCAACATAATTCACCCACATCCTCCCTGAGTATGGGCATGTACTCTGCAATTAGCTCAAGTTTAAAGACTGAGGTTACCATAACACTCAGCTCCCAGATATGAACAGATGGCATTTATAGATGCACAGAAACTGGAAGGTGAGCCTCTACAGTAAGTTTATTTCTGTAAGCCTTTCAGAGTCACATGCAAATGGTAGAGAGTCTTAATCCATTGATCTGCTGAGCAAAACAAACAGAGCAAACTGGCTGCTTTGAGTACCTTTGGCTCTTAATGTGACCTCTGCCAAATGACAACATGTAGAGATGCCTAAAGAGGTGGGTAGTACTTGTTTTCAAGGCTGGCTCTGACCTGGTGGCTGTCATTCAGTCTCAGACTTGTCTCATCTCTTATTTCTCTGAGCATGATTTAAGTGTTCCCAAGAAGAGGAATGTCAGAGAGCTGCATGGGCATCTCCCCATCCTGCAAGGCACCCAACACCTCCTGCATGATTGTTGTACAATTTGGATATCAGTCAGCAATGTGCAATTAGACAACACAAATTAATTAAGAGACACAAATTCATAGAATCATGGAATGAAACTCAGAGAACAGTGAAAACAAGGGTCCTGTCCAGCTCTAAGGACTGTCAGTCTCTGAAAGCCTCAAGCTGATGGCAGTTTGGATTCTAAAATAAAGACTCCATTTCCCATGTGCAGTAGATGGAACTGAATGGCAGAACATGGATAAATATAGAAGATTAAAAAATATAATATCTATTTGAAGCAAATAGATCACCAAGCTGTACCCCAAGGTGCCCACCAGAAGGAGCTGACCAGCACTAGCAAGCTCCTCCTAAATTCATGGTGCCCCCTCAGAAGAACAGGCAGCTTTGGGGGCACTTGTCAAGCACCTGCACAAGGAATACTCCTAAGACACCTGCTCTGTGTCCTGGAGTGTTGGGATGACATACCTGAAAGGCAGAGAAGTTCGCCAGGCAGCTTTCCTGCTCATTGACTGGATCACAAGGATGTGTACCAAGAGAGCTGTTTTGAACCGAGCTGGTGAGCACTGTCACTCAGAACCCATCAGGACTCTGTTAATGCACTGCTCTGGGATTTGCATGTTGTGGTTCCTGACTGACCTAATGGTTCGGTGAAGAAAAGTATCCCCAGAACAGCCAAAGGCAGTTTGCCTTCTCCTAGTCTAAAACTCTACATCAAATTCTATCTCCAGGCTTCTTGAAAACTGTTGGGTTAGGGTTGGATCTTTTTTGCTCCATATTTTGTGTTGATGCTAAAATTCACCACTAGACAGAACCTAAATGCAGTCTAACTTCAGAATGAATCTGCCTGATTTAAGAGAATGTGCCAGAACTCGTCCGTTCAACTGAAGCATAAAGATTCAGAATAATTAACATAAACACAAGCACCATCCACATTATGGAGATGGATTCCTGTCAGGTGGATGTACACTGTTTCACCGTGCATAGCCAGATGCTCTAGTCATTCTTTTAAAGGACCTAGAACATTTATAATGATTAATCACATTTCTAAAGCGGTAATGTATGCTACCATCTGTTTAATTAAATCTCACACTTCCAGACATACGCCAGTCAGCTCGCAGGGGTCAAACATTATTTTCCCCCTTTATACATCAGGGAACAATTGGTTTACACCATTATACTTTTCATGCAGTCCTTCTGGTTTTAGGTACCAACCACTAATAGAGATATGACTGACAGCACAACGGGAGACAAAGCTATTTTAAAATGTAGAGATCTGACCTCAGATCTTGCCTTCTCCATAATTACTCTATAGTTTTTAAGCACCTGTTACTTTGTACCTAAGACAGCTTTAGGCATCTTATGCTAAAGCAAACTAAAAGAACAAACTCAACAGGTTATGAAAAAAACTTCTCAAGAAACATTTGCTTGCTTCTTCACATGCTTGAGCTCACATGCCCAGAGACTTGTTTAATTCAGTGTAAGAAAGGATTCTGACAGGGTTGTATGTATCATCTGATCCTGGCCATTGCATGAGATTTGTCACTACAATTTTTGGTTTGTTTTATATATGCCTAAAGGCTTTTTCACCCATTTTCTTGTACTGATTAAAGTCTTGGTTGAAATTGCTCAAAAAGAAAGCAGCCTTAGGGATTTTAAGGATTATCATCTCCTACTTCTATTGTGTAGCTACATTGAAGTATCCAGATTTGAAGCATTGCATTTAATGTGAACTGCTGAAGCATGCTTTATGTTCCAGCTTGAACTGTACATACCACAACTCATACAAATTTGCACTTTATTAACATTGCTACTGTGGGGTTTTTTCTTTGTTTATTTGTTTTAATAGAGGAGTTGCTGAACTGACAAAATCTTCCATGATGCAGCATCTCAGGGGCATTCCTGATGTCCAAACTGTACAAGCTCTTTGAATCCCATCCACAGCCTTTCACCAGGAATGTGCCAACACTATCATGTCGCTAGAAAAAAATACCATTTCTGTGGCACTAATTCTTCTCCAAAATGAGATAGATTGTCCTAAAACGTAACTATTTCTTCAAATAATGTCGGATCCTGAAGTACATGTCAGGTTTTTTACACAGAGTAGGTGCTGAATCTGCTCTATGCACAACTAGGGGAACCATTTCCATACCATGTACTTGCTACCAAGGTACATCCATTCATTCCTTACCCACACAGCACTCCCACAAATTTGCCTGGTTGCCTGAGGGAAAATTACTGCATTTCCTTGCATTTATGAACTCGGTGGCTGGTTTATGTTAGAGTGAAATTAAGCAGATTTATTACAAAGCTAACTTAGTCAACTCTTCATACTATCTGGCACTTGGCTATTTTGTTAAACTTTTTTTGAATTTAAACCTTAAATTCCAACTGTTTATTAAAGGAGAATGACAACATATGATAGCTCTAGTGAGGTGCTTACTAGCAAATACTTTGCTTATCTTCATTAGATGTGGGAGCCTATTTCTGTTCTTGTGTCTTTTCCATGTCTGTTTGGTTATGTCAGTATTTAGAAGAACAGCTTTCCCTAAGGAGGGTCTAATCCTTCTATCAAATAATGGCCAGATTCTGAAGACAAGGTAAGAAAACACTTCAGGAGAAGAGTATTGGAATGATCTGAGCACTGACCTTTTGCCTGGCTGTCATCAATAGGTACTCAGTACAGGCATTGTTTATAAATTCTGCAGCAATCCTGAGAAAGATTCTTCCTGCACATGGAAGGGAACTATTATGTAAATCTCCTTAAAAGTATTTCTAAAACTCACCCTTAAGTGAGATGTTCAGCCATCTAAAAATATCTGCAAGGCTGAACAGCTCCTCAGTCAGACCTTCAGCCCTAACTCTGTGCTGGCAGGAGAATGAATTTAAAATCACAGTGCGCAGGTTGAAACTCTATTTGAGCAGAACAGGAAAGATCCTAACAGAGCTTTGAAGACAGAGGTCCTTGAGAACCTCACAAGACACAGGAGCTGACAGTGCTCTTTGTTGACAAGAGTATCACTGTTACCACAGTTTCATTCCCTTCTGTCATTTGTTATTTATCATTGTGACAAACCCCAGAGCCTTGGCAAGGGAAGCAATTCAGCTGAGAGGGTTGGGATTGTTGAGTCTGGGGAAGAGAAGGCTCTGGGGAGACCTTACACCAATCTTCTGGTGTCTAAATGGGCTCCAAGAGAAAGATGGAGAGGTACTTTTGACAAGGGCATGGAGTGACAGGACAAGGGGAAATAGCTTTGAAGAGAAGGAGGGATCAGATCAGATCAGATATTATGAATTCTTCCCTGTGAGGGTGGGCAGGCCCTGGCACAGGGTGCCCAGAGAAGCTGTGGATGTCCCATCTCTGGAAGTGTTCATGCTTTAGTTGGATGGAGCTCGGAGCAACGTGGGACAGTGGGAGGTGCCCCTGCACATGGCAGGGGGGCTGGAAGGAGATGATCATTAAGGCCCCTTCCAACCCAAGCCATTCTAGGATTTGGGGATCCTAATTCTCACTGTCAAAGAAGAGGATTCTCCATAGCAGAAGGAATCCCACATGTGCTTTGGGCATTGAATGAGCACAAGAGTTTAGAAACTGTAAGACTGTGCAGATTAATGCATCTGAATTCCAGAAGAGGATCCTGCCAAAATATAGTCAGATTTGTTTCTCCTTTTAGGTTGCAGTTTGGTTTAAAAAGGGGACATCAATCCTGTTGGATTCTTTTAGAGAAACAAGCACTTGCAAATAGATCTTGTAATCACTGCTTCCTGTGCAATCTGTTTGGCAAATATCTCTTTACATAAAGGGACCTATTTAAATAATTCCCATTATAAATATTTTAAGAATAGAAATAGTTATTGCAGGAAAAAAGTTCTATGATTAATTTTTCAAAGGGGTCACTGACTCAAAAGTCACTACATAAAACAAGCAGGCACAATAAATTGTTTAGTCACAAAACTTGGACTTGAAAACTGCATGTGTCAAGGTGCAAGACCTTAAACCTGGTATAACCCTGTCTGGTGGAGTGTCTCAGCTAAGGATAAAATAGAAGCATCACACTTACTAAAGCATCAAGATTCATGGTTGCTACAGCTGAAATTCAGGACTAGACTGAACACAACTTGATCAGCCAAGGCAATGTCTGTTCTGAACTGAAGTGTTTTATTAAAGATGCCCAAAATAAGCAGGTAATTTTTAGAACTAATTTCAACAACATTGCAAACTGAAGTCTTAAAAAACCTATTTTCAACTTGCCTGGAAGATTCCTTGCCAAGTATCCAGTCAGTCTTGAGTTTCTCACATATGACTCTTTGAGTTGGGCATTTTGACTACAAACAATAACCAGTACAGACATCTATTAAATGAAAACAAATAGATTTATCATCGTATGAAATTTTGGAACATTATAGGGTTTTAATCTCTCTGACACATCTGAGCTGTTTCTTCTTGAACAGATGGTGACATTACAGTCACCACAAACACTGAAGAAAAATTGCAAGAAAATACAGTTTTACACACAAAATTTAGAGTCTGTGTGATGAAAAACATTGTTGGTGCAGTCTAACACTCCATTTTGAAACCTGTCCATATTTAAAACCTAGATCCCAAGCACAGCACACAGCTTTGTGGTCTAATAATCTATGCAACGAGTTATTAGAATCAGGTGAAAGTAAAAATCCCTAAATGTTATCATAAGAGATTTGTCTTCATCATTTCTAACAGTTAGAGATTTTTAAAGTCTGATAAGTGGAGATTAAAAATGCACCTGTATGAGACTAGACCAGGTCTTCTTACTGTCCTGAAGTTTCTGCCAAAAAGGGATCTGGAGCCATTAAACCTCTCCAGAAACCCCTGTAGATTTGGGGAGAAAAAATCCTTTAGAAGAAAGTGATCACAACCCATGATGTGAAAAACATCCCCTGTGCCTTGACTTGGCAGGTGGACTTGGTTAGCTCTTCCAACCAGGATACAGTCAGTCATGGGCTCACAGCCAAATATTTTACAGTTATTAGGTGTGAATGTTCTATGGGACAGGTCAAAGGAAAAGATTTAACATGGTCTACTATTGCACAAAATAGCAATCCTGCTCTGCATCCCATCAAGGCTGAAACTCATGTGGATAAAATAACTGCAGTAACTTTCAGATCAAGAACAATTCAAAACAATAATGACCATCATAATGGGAAATGCATAATAGGGAAGTAATAAAGAATATAAGTAAATTAAATAAAATGCCTCTGGGTTAAAAAGCAGTAAGAGCAAAACTGAGGTAAACCATTGCAGCATCAGATTAAAATACACAGTTGATCAAGTGATGGCCAGAAAAAGAAATGCTGTGTAAGAAAAAGCCCCATTTATTACTGTTGGACAGCTAAAGCAGTGCTTTCATCCCACAATAACAGCTTAAAACAATTGCTAGAGCAGCTCTCTGCTTCTGGAAGGATTATCTGACTCTCACACAATTCCTGTTACTCAGGTTCATTTCTGAGAGATGTGGTTCATAAACTTAAAGTGATTGGTAGTATTTTTGGGATTGCTTTAATGTAAAATTCACTGCTAACATGATTACATTCTGATCATCTGCTAAAGGAGAGTCTGAGTTCCCAAGCAAAAGTACAGTGTGCTCACAGTTCAAGGTTCCAAGGGAGGTTGTAGCAGCTATTGGACCTGGAGGGAATTAGAAGCATTTACCAGTTTTGGAAAGCTTCCAGGCTTTATCACTGAGGGCTGTTGGAAACACTCCTAAGAGCATCTGGAACTTATAACAATATTTTCCAAAGGTCTGTTGTAGTTCATGCTTCTTGGGCAATTTCCAAAGAACCTGGGCAATTTTACAGCTATTAGAAAGCAATGCAAAAGCCAGTGACTGAAATTCATTTCCTTAAATTGCAGGATTAAAAATCTCAAGAAAGAGTCAAAGGAGTGTGAACTTGGCATGCAACTAAACAGAGTCCACCTGTGAGCTGCTGTGGCTGCACCTCACACCAGCCTGGCTCTGCTGGAATAAGGTGGGCAGCACCAGAATTACAGTGACTCTTGCCATGTTCACCTGCCTGCTCAGCTGTCCTTCTACTGTGGCATTTTCTGGGGTGTTTCACATTCCACTTGTAGCAAAGAATAGGAGAAAATCCTATTTAATAACACGTTTTAAGAACTTGTATGCAATATCTTGAAATCAATAGAGCTGCAGTGGCTCACCAGCCCTCAGGACACACCATGAAGCTATTATCACAAACTGTGGGATTTTATTTCAGTTCCACTTGGCCAGATAGCAATCATTCCTATTTAGGTTATAAAAATACACTATGTAACAGTGATCTCTAAGTCAGGGATGGTTTAGATGGACGGGGACAGGATAAAGCAGTATAAATAACACAGTAGCTCATCTGACAAATAAAACTACCCAGCAACCTGTGCTTAACACTGGCTTTCAAAGAAGAGGAGGTTCAAGAGTAGAAGAAAAAACCTGAATATTTGGGGTTTGACATTCGTATTACAAAATACCCTGGATGACTAGTGATGGAAACCAAGACGGAACACAGCACTATACTTAGAATCAGTTTTCCAACACTCACACAATTTGAGACTGTATCCCTGAGTAAATTAAATCTCAGATAATCTAGTGGTATCTAGTGGTCTAGTCTAACCTATCTCTTACTATCTACACAATACCCATTCATGCTTAAGCTGAAGAGAATTGATGCAAAGTGCTGCTCTACATAATTATCCTCTTGGCGGCACTTGTAGGTAAGAGTTTTCCAAGGGTTAATCAGATGGGTAGATGCAAACAATTACCCACGAAGCAGACAGAAATTTATGTAGATACAAAAATTAAGTGCCAGGAAACACACCCAAGCTAGATAAATACTTCCTCCCTTCAGTCTGTAGTTCTACATTTCCCTGTGTGAACAAGATTGAGAATTTATGCTTTATCCCATCTGAAGCATCTCTATGTGGGATAAAAATCCTCCTTTAAATTAACATCTTAGATATTTCACTCATACTGCCCCTTCCTCCTTGAAAAGGCAAGCTTAGAACTGATGGAAACACTGCCCTCTTCCTACATGTGGGAAAGCAGGCTCTGATCCCTTGTGAGCTGCAGGGATTGCATTGTATCATCTCTTGCTTACCCAGGAGAATGGGCTAAACAGGGGAAAAGGTGTTTGAAGCATGATTAATTTACAGACACCTTCCCACTAGAATATAAACTGTTATCCAGAAAGATAAGCACGAATCTTGATTTATTTTTGATACAGGAATGACTGCAGCAGTAGGAACAGCAGTTCTTTGAGTTACTGTATCTGGATCAGTTTTCCCAAGTAGAAAGGTCATAACACTGCACCTCTTCAAACCACTCTGCAGTAATAGGGCACTTTTCTGTGTGACCAGATGATTTTTGACCACGTAAGTTCCTTAATGCAGAGAGACTGGGAGGTGACATGTTTTCATCTCAGTTGCCTGGACTCTGTTCAAATTCAGCTCACAGATGTTCTCCCTTTCTGTATTCAGTCCCAACACCCACCCTGTCATAGCCTTGTCTTCCATTTTTCTTCACTGTCCCTGTGAGCTACAGTTGACAACTTGCTTATTCAAGCTTTGAGTAATACAGAAAAGCAATAAATTCACTAGAAAGTGTATCTTTTTTTTTTCTTTTCCTGTACAGTGTCTGGCTCAAATATATGGTCGGTAGATCTGCAAAAAAATCTGCTTAACAATACCCCTCCCTGATTTTCAGTTCCAGACAGATTTTAGAATTGTTGTATCAAATCATCCAATTTCTACTCTGTCTTACCTGCCACATCTCCACTCCACAGGAAGCACTGAAGATGTTTGCTGCTGTAGATCTTCACTTTACTTTTCAGAGGCATCTTTCTGCTAGATCTCTGATAGCTGTCGCAATGTATTGCTTTCCTGCCTGACATTTGCATGGGTCTTCCATCAAATATTGCCTTCCACTGCAATCCACCTGTCCACATAAGTGAAAATCTCCTTTTTTCAGCTCTTTTCCTGTAAACATTACTCTTCCATCTTTCTATATTCCTCCCACCTTCATCAGCTTTGATTTGGAGCTACACACACACAGACTGTATACACAAACACGAGGATGCTATAGAAACAACTGAAGAAATTGAGGTGTCTCTCAAAGCATAATCACTCAGAGTTAGGCTGGGGAATGTAATGTCTAATTTATCATTGCTGGTTTATGCATCATTGTTAATGTCACCGGTAGATGTGCCTCTTTGAGAAGATGGAAATGGTGAGTTTCTTGCATGCAGGATTGTCCCAGAAATGCCATCACATACATTTCACAAGTAATACAAGACTGCAGCAAACTGGTGAAAGTGCAGGAGTTTTCTTTTTATGGATAAGTGACACTTTAACACTCACAGCTTTAACAGGAGACAGTGCATCTGGCTCTATTCTTTACCAAATGAATGAATGCTCTTTGTAAGGGTGGGAAATAAATACAGTGATAAGCTATCAGTATAAATTGATGAGCTGGAAGTGGTATCTTTCATTCCCCTTTGGTTAGGAAACTTTGTCTTGAAGTTAATAAACATCCAGTAAAAAAAATGAGAACTTTAGAGATTCTCATTCTAGTCTTCTTCCAGTTTTAACTGTACTTCAGCTAAATTGTTTGTGGTATTAGTTCTTATGTAAAGTTTCACAAGAATGGAAAATTTAAGAACTTGGATGTTTGTCCAAATCCAGAGAGTTTCCATTTGCCTGGATGAAATAAGAGTTCTATGTTAAATTTTATAAGCCATTCTTAAAGACAAACAACCAGACTAAAAATAGAAACAGCAAAACATTCAGCCAAATATCAGAAAAAGTATTTCCCACTGATGACAGAAAAACAATAATTACAATTCTCACATGCAGAATAGATCTGATTTCATTTTTGAGTTTGATATTTAATTCTACTAAAGCTGCTGGTGAGTCCCTGAACTTTCCTTCCACCTCCATTTCCCATGGAATCCAAACTGGGCAATACATTAGGAGTGTCATGTGCGTCAGGAAAGACCAGACAGAGGGATACCAGGCTCCTTCCATTGGTTCACTGAGGAGGAAACACCTGCTTTGCAGACAGAGGTGTGAAACAAGAGCAGCTTGATGACCTTTAGACACTTCCTGGCTGCCTTTTTCTCCTACTCAAGTGGCTGGGAAAAAGCCCATCAATGTCAGTGTCGAGTGGGTTGAGGGAGGATGGGTAAGTTCATGGAATCAAAATTTATTGAGGTTTCCTAAAACTAAGCACTCATACCAAAAAGGGGCAGGAGTCCGGCAAGAGTTTAGAGAGGAGAGTCATATAAATGTCCCTTCTTTACTCCTTCCCAGACTCCAGTTTTTGACAAGGGGCAGAGACAACGTGTTGGTTTAGTTGGTCCTTGTTTGACTTACAGCTCATTCTTGTGGTAAGAGGCAGGAGAAACACCCTGAGAAAAGTGGTAAATGTATGAAGAAAAGCAGGAAAAAGTCCTGGTTCTGCTTTCCTTCTGTCTGAAGAGGGTATAGGGAGGGAAGTTAAAGTGAGTGCATGTCCATGTGTGTCTGCAGTTGATGAGAGCTCCACACACACCTGCCTTACTCACCACAACACAGAGGGGACTGAGGCAGCTGCTCCTGGAAAAAGTGAATTTTGGAAGCTGCAAACTGTTTCCTTGAACAAATGGCAAGCTGTCTCAGTGAAAGACATCTGTGGTTTGCTCCTGGTGAAATTTCACTGTGCTCACAGAGAAAAATTGTCTTTGCTTGCAATAGAAGCAGCATTTTCATGTGCAATAAATTCACGGGTTCTTTGCAAATATCCCAAGCTTTGCAGGCAGATACAAATAAAAGGAAAAGTGGGTCAATTTGCTTAGTTAAAATCCAGTAAGAAAGGGAGTGATGTTTGAAACTAGCAAGAAAGAAACTGAGGACTAAATAAACAAAAGGAGAATGTTTTCAAATAGCTTAAAAAACCCAGCCTGAAAAATAGCCACAGAGCACAGCAAACTAAATACGAGCTATAAATACATAACATGAAATATATAACAGAAATACATAAATACAAGCATATTTGATTTTGAAATTTTCAGATACAAACCCTGAACTTCCTCTCCTCGGTCTATTGCAGTTTGTTTGTTTTGTGTAATAAAATTATTTTGGTTTGTCCATTAAAACAAACTGCAATTTCCTTCCTCAAAAAGACCCCACATTTCAGTGCAGTGACATTACCTCTCTGAAGATACATGGCTTATTTCAGCTGAGAAGTGTTCTGATCTGCAGGAACTAATTAGAGCATTTTCTTGAGCTCATCCCTTTCTTCTCATTACTGGTGACCAAAGACAACTGCTGAGACATAATTATTACAGAACTGTCTGCTAGTGTATGCATTATCTTTACAGAAATAAATCAGCAAATATTACCAGAGTAAGGGACAGGGAATGATACAAAAAACAGCCACTGGCAGAAAACAGCACCCAAAAGAGTCACCCTAAGGCCACACAAACCATCTCTGCCAGAAACAGCCTCAGAAAGAAATGCTGCTGGGGAAAAGGAAAGCAGGAGAAATTAAGTCTGTGCAGTGTGATATGAGTGTTTATTCATGAAGGCATTCATAAACTGATCAGAGAGTTGGAACACATTTCCTGTGAGGAAAGGCTGAGGGGGTTGTGGTTGTTTAGCCTGGAGAACACTCCTGGAACACCTCATTGCAGTCTTTCAATGCTTAAAGGGGCTTATACGAAAGATTGGGACAGACTTTTTAATAGGAGTTGTATCAGTAGGACAAGGGGTAACAGTTTGAAACTGAAAATGGGTAGATTCAGATTGGACAGAAGGAAGCAAACTTTTGTAACGAGGGGGATGAAACGCTGGCACAGGTTGCCCAGAGAGGTGGTTTGTGCCCCATCCGTGGATGTTCAAGGTCAGGATGGTCCGGGCTCTGAGAAATCTGACCCAGTTGAAGATGTCCTTCCTCACTGCAAGGGGCTGGACTACATGGCCTCTAAAGCTCCCCTCCAACCCAAACTATTCTATGACTCTGTCATTTCCCAGTCTGCTGTGCAGGGTGTTGCAAGAGATGGGTATTTCAGCCAGTAGTTTGAGGCATGTGATATCTTGAGGAAGGCTGAGCAGCTTCATATAAAGAGTTCTTGAGCTCAATACATCACTGTTATTTACAAATTAGTTTACTTGTTTAGGGCCATTCCTCACCACCACACTCTAGGTGTGATATATTTGACCTCAGAGTGACAGTTTGCTTCATCTGCAAGTTCTTAATTGCTATGCAAACCCAGCAATAATTACCTAAGAAGCGAGGAAAAGGCAGGCATAAGTTGTTCATCCATTTAAAATGTGGATCCATATTAATTGTATAGCATTTTCCACATTTCTGCATGTTATGCCTTTTTTTATTGTCTGGCTGCATGAACTTCTAAAAACCTGAACCAAGTTGTCATAGCATCATGCTTTCACTGGAGTTAATGTCCCACGGAGTCAGCTGATATGTCAGGACATTATAAAGACAGAATAAGATTAATGAGAGGGAAGTGCAGAGAGTTCCTCACAATATTGGCACCATCGTGCCCCCAGGAAGTGCAAAGGTTGCTCTCTCTGTTCAAACAGACTTGCCTGACTATCTGTTTCAGACAAAGAGTGGGTTGCTTTGCTGAAGAGTGTTAATAAGACATGCCAGATCTTAGCAGAGCCAGTCAATATGACAAATCCTGTAGTGTGAAAAAAATGGTCAGGACAGAACAGAGCTTCAAAGAGCAACCCCAGCACCAGAACAGACTCTAGTAATTATAAGATCTACTGTGCTGCCCAAGCACACTCAACAAAGAGTATCTTAACTTTCCCAGTCCTTCAAAATCCTTTTTTTTCCCCCTACTTCTTGAATGCAGTGGGGTTTACAAAACATAAGTTTTCAAAAGTGACAGATTTAAATCCAAACCAAAATAACAACAACAGGAAAACAGGAACATATCACACCAGGTTTATGAGGGAGAAAATCAGATGGCATTTTTACGTGCAAATGATGAATATCTGAGGGAAAGAATTCAATATGATAAATGTGATGTTTCCTCTCTGCTGTTAAACGAGCTCCTGTGATGCATTTGTCTATCCCAGCCTTACATTTCCATAGGAAATTGCACAAGCTTTCCCATGCAAATTTGCAGCAGCTGTAAAGGGGATAAGGAGCACAAGGTCATGGTGGGTTAACCCATCAATCCAAAATAAATGATGGATTTTTTTTCCTACCAAGGAAGGAAACTGAAAAGAAGAAAAACTCTTCTAGGTTTCTCCATGGGGCTTGTCTGTTTGTTTGTTTGTTTGTTTTCCCCATTTTTAACATTTAATTACTACTAACAGTATGTTTTTTACTTTTTTAGGAAGAACAGAGTCTATCACAGTCATGGACCGAGTTCATGGCTCAGTAGTAGCTGCCCACAGTGCCAACAGCCAAGGCTGCATTGAAACATTTAACTTGCTCTCAGTGTCTTTCAGGCCTGAAAAGAAATGTATATAATTCAAGAATTCCCTTCAAAAGAGTTTAGTTTCCATCATCAGTAGCCATGCCAGAAGGGAAAACACTTTTCAGCAGTATAAGGAGTGTACACTGGCCCTTCACCAGGGCTTTCTGTAACAGTGCTATTGCACAGGGAGCTTCATAATTTCACCTTGTGTCCTTCTTCAAATTATCTTCTTTAAAGCATTGAATAAAGAGGGAAGACCAAATAATTGTGTCACTTTCACAGGCAACTTTCTGGTTTTTCACACTCGGAACTCACCAACTCACCATCTCTCAGTCCCCAAACATGCAGAATTTTCACTAAAGCCAGAGAAGGTTCTGCCAGGAAAGACTGTAAAAGCAAACCAAACACACTGAACCTGATTTTCATGGGGAAAGACAAAGTGAAAATGAAATGAGTTAACCATAAATGTTGTTCTTGAAAGGACACTCAAAGTTTAAGATGGTGCTACACACAAAGGGTTAGATTTTGGATGGAGAAATGTTACAGTTGCTTGACTCTGTTGAAGACAAGGGAAACTTTTCCCATCACTGTAGAGGTCTCCTTGATTAGGGAATAAAAAAAAAAGGAAGAAACAAATAATGACAGCCAATTTCCAGTGCTTTTAGGCTATTCATATCAAACAGTGTGATGAATGTAGCAATATCACTTTTGGCTATAGCACAAAAAATATTATTCTCTATAGACACTGCAGCATAAAACAAAAATGCTTTTATTACCAGTAGCAATGATGTGACATGCCTGATAAATGCCACTTTAAGACTCCTTTGGGTCCCAGCATCCCTTCACACTTATTATCAAGTTACTAATAGATTCTGTAGGTTTGACTGGCCATCATTTAGAAGTGTCATTTGCTCTAAAATGACAGAAAAGTAAAATGTTCTAAAAAGCTCAATTTTTCCTCTTTTCCCTGACTGAGTGACTAATGAGTAAGAATAATAACTTTTATTCATGTTGTCTAGGTGATAAAATGGCCATTGTAGAATGATGAATATCAAGTAAAGATGTTTTCATTTAACACAGGCAGGGGGAAAAAAACATGAACCTTAAAGTCTTAAAAACATGAAAGAGAGCAGGCAGCTATTTAAGAATTCTCATCTCCTCTATGACAACTGAGTCTGTTTCCCTTTGTTATTAGTTTTTCTCTGGATGCAGAGAAGCATTGAAAACAACAGGGTCAGACACGTTACAGCTTAAATTCTTCCTTGCAGGATGATACTGTCCAAAGGCCCCCACTGAGAGCAACACTCCTTTATTCTGGGTAATGTATAGACATACCATAAAGGTCAATTTCTGCAGGAGAGTGTAGAAGTTACATAAACCAGACAGGCAGAAGATCAGAGCAGAGAGAGATGCAAAAAAAAAGAGAACCTAGTTGTGTAGCAGATTCCTGGCAGATCTCACACTATTATATTTAGATTAGAGATGATACTTCAGTTGCAAACACCTTGGAAAGGCCTTTGCAAGTCAACCATAATACCCAGCAGAAGATAATTTTCACCCACAGATGGTTTCTACACTATACTACAGTACCAACAGAAAAAACAATATAAACCACTTCTTTCTGCAAATTTAATTAATGGGACCTGAGTCTCTAATTCTCTAAAGCCATTTAAACCCCAGCATAAATTCTTGTCTGTATTAGAGAATTTGGTCTCCCCATGACAAAGATGCAGTAAGTGATTTTATATTAATGAATTCAATGTAAATGCTCATCTGACCCTTTGCTCATGATGTTCAGTCCTTGTAGTTCAGCAGGTCAGCAATGGGGGCCACTGGAGTTGATCTCTTCTGGAAAGAACAAAACATTAAATAGTAAACTTTTCTTTCAAGGGAATAGATGTTGTCTTGTTCCTCATCTGGAAGGGAAAAAAAAAACCCAAAGCAAACCAACAAACTCCCAAATCCCACTTCTTTTCAAACCAATTGTGTCTTGGGAAAGCATTCCTTAAAAATTTACCTTTCCTTGAGGTAGTTCAGCTTGTCAGTCCAGTGAGTTTACTTGTGGATCAAAGGCACAAAGCAATATTGTGTCTGTATAAACATGGTAGCAAGTAATCATATTCCAATGTTATTTAAAGTAAAGGGTTACTTTAGATTTGACATGTCAGCAGTTCCAATAACTTCAGTGGAAATGCTACTGATTTGCACATATTACATCCTGATTCAGTTTCATTGGCTTCAGCATTGATTTTCATCTGAGTGAGTCCACCACCTTTAGCTTGCCAGTCCTTCAGAGTGATTGAAATGGAACGGGAGAGCCCAGTCCTGCCAAAAAGGGATTGAGCTAACTCAGAGCAAGTGTCTTTGGTTGCTCTCCTCGAGATGAAGAAACTCCATCATAAAAAGGGCCTGAAGGACAAAGGGCTTTGAAGTGCAGGGGATGAATGACCAGCACCCCAACTGATTCACCAGGCAGAGCAAAGGAGAGACCATGGGAGATTAAAACATCCACTGCCATGGCCTCAGGAAAGGAGTCAGCTCTGCAGCTCCCTCAGGGACAGGGCCACAGCCTCTGGTGCTCTCTGAGGCGACCAGAGTGCCATTGCCACTGTGCTCATGAGAGAGACTTCAAAACACCAGCTGTGGTTGCTCAGTGGTCAATTTGGATCATAACAAGTTCCTTGGTAAAGATGAGAAAAAACCCCAAGTATGTTATCAGAAAGAGCACAAAATGCTGCTCTGGCTGTATTGAAGGCTGTGTAATGTAAACTCTATCAAATAAACACTCCCAGATATTTTCCTACTCTCCGATTACTGCACTAGAAATGCTCAATAATGTTCAACAAATGTATGAAAACAGCATATGCCAATCCAGCATTTCCTTCAAACTGTTCTATTTTCAGCTCTTGTTTTGTTCAATTAACACTGCTGTAACTGACTCACTCTTATTACATCTGATCCTCTTGAGAAGAACAGAAGGAGTTTTTGTTAGCACTGAAAATCCATAATTCACAGAACATCCTGAGTTGGAAGGGATCCACAAGGATCATCAAAGTCCATGTCCTGGCCCTGCACTGGAAAGACCCAAGAATCCCACCACATGCCTGAGAGTGTTGTCCAAACACTTGCTGAGCTCTGTCAGGGTTGGTGCTGTGACCACTTCCCTGGGAAGCCTTTCAGTGCCCAACAATCCTCTGGGTAAAAAAACTTTTTCTAATATTCGACTTAAACCTCCCCTGGCACAACTTAAGGCCATTCCCTTGGCTCTTGTCACTGATGACCAGAGAGAACAGGTCAGTGCTGACCCTTGTGGGGATGTTGAAGACCCCAGTGAGGTCTCCTCTCAGTCTCCTCTTCTCCAGGCTGAACAGACCAAGTGACCTCAACTGCTCCTCATATGGCCCCTCCAGACCCTTCACCATCTTCAACTCTCCTGTGGATGCTCTCTAATAGTTTAATAGTCTTTTTCATTCTGTGTGCCCAAAATTGCCCCCAGCACTTGAGGTGAGGCCATAGCAATGCAGAGTAGAGAGGGACTGTGTGTTAGAAATCATTTGTGAAATTATTTTTTTAGTCCTAAAGACAAATTCATTTTACCCAAGCCTAGAAGACTCTCTTGCTATTAAATCATCATCACTGAAAACATCATTGAAAGGTCATTTTGTCAGTGTTCTCATTCTATATTGCCAGACCCAAATTTCCCTGTGTGTGCCCGGATCTCTCTGCCTGAGGCACTTTCTTTCTTTCTTTCTTTGTTGCTAAGGTGAAGGCAGCTGCTGGGTGGATATACTTTACAGTGTGTTTTGAAATTATGCTCTAAATAAAAATTGGGTTCTGTAGGCTGCAATAGGCAAGTATAAATAAGGAATGTGTCTGTGGTTTAAATACAGTGAGTAAAGCACACATCCCTAACAGAGAGTAAGAAACACTTCTGGATAGAGGCAGGAAGGTAAGATATTTTAAATAAAATCTAAAATCTAGTACTAATGAGCATTTCTGTGATGGATTTGTATTAAAATTCCCTTGTAAAGATTTTTAAAACAGGTGTATTGAAATGTTCATTTGAAATCGTTATGAATTTTTGTCTGAGGAGCAAATTGTCTAAAAGGTTCCATTTTCTAACACAGAACTGTATTCACTTTATGAAATATTTTGCATTATATTTTAATTAAAGTTATAATTACAGAACTAAATATAATTAGCTTCTTTCTTCAAAAGAAATTGGAAGTGAACTTACTTTATTAAATTTTCAATTTGTTTCCTGCAGTGTTACATAGTTTATTCTAATTAATTGAATGAGATCTCATAAATATTTTATCAACACAGGGATATGATGAACAGCTTGAGTTTTGTGTGGTTTTCCTTCTTCTTTCCAGCTTTTTTCTCCTCTGCATTACCACTCCCCCATGTTCATGTTCCCTCTCCGGCCTTGGTGACAATCTCAGTGTGGTAGCCCTGCCAGAACCCCCCTCTGCCACTGCAAAATGCTGCATTTTTGCAGTCTTGGCCACGAGAAGCCATTTTTAACTTCTCTTTGGGCATGTTTGTTATCTAAGGAAGCTCTCATATAACACCGTCCATGGAAGTGACACTCATTTCTTGTGTGATTTATGACTTCCACACTGAATGGCTTCCTGCAGAATCTTCTCTGCTTTTGAGGTGTGTGTGCAGCATATTTGTTTACTGTCTGGGCAGATAAAGCAGAAAGGAGTACAAAGGGCTGTGACCTCCCATTAGCACACCCTGCTCCAGAGATTACAACGTGGAGCAGAAGGTACATTGCCCACAGCTCCCCAGTCCCTGTTGTGGTGCAAAGGGCTCCATTTTCGGTGAGATTAAACCTTGGGGGTGCTGAATGGAGCCATCGTGGTCGGAGCCTCTGGTTTCACCTGCCCAGCCTCCTGTTTGCCATGTGGACACTCGGCCCAGCAGAAACATCGGCCCAGCAGAAACATCGGCCCAGCGCCCTCAGGCCCCTCTTGCAAGATCAGAGCGGGTGCCAGGGGGAAACCACAGCAGGGGCTTCACAGGCTCACAGGAAAGAGGCAATCCCTGCTTCAAAGCATGTCACAGCAAATAAAAAGGGAAGGAGGACATGGAGGTGAGGTGACCTGCTTGTAGTTACACCCTGCAGCAGGACTAATGTGAGAATTCCCTCTCCTTATACCCTGCCCAAGGTTTCCTCCCTCCCACCACTGCTGGAATGCGATGATGACAGTTTATGTTGGAGATGCTGCTCTGCAGCGCCCAAGTAGATCCACTTATCAGTATGGAGAGCTAAGCAAACAAACAGCATGTTGTTCATGTCAGACAGAAAAAATGTAAGTACAACTGTATATAAACTGAATAGTCAGGACTGAGAAGATAATCATTATGGCTCTTTATCAGATGAAATCTCTGTCAGCCCCTAGTTTAAAAGGGAAGGGACTGGTGTCAGAGAGTAGCACTGTGTTCTTTTAATATCTTCCTGATTAATTTAATTAAGCTTTAACAATCATAAAAGAAAGTTTCATGACCTTTACTGTCTAGCAGTATCAAAGGCATGGGGCAAATGGGGCAAAAAGGAAATCCATATGATTTAATCTATCCATTTAGCTCAGGCAGGCATTGTGTCACTTGCCCATGTTGTGTTGTTTGACAGCAACAGGCTGAGTATCTTTTAATATCTAAAGAACAAATTGTTTTCTCACAAGCATAATTCAAAGTCCCAGTGACTCGAGCTCCAAGTGTACACATTTCCTCCTGGTAAAAAATTTCCCCTAATTGTTTTGCCTGTCTATACATTCCTTTTACTACTGATTCTTCAATTTAGGGCATATTTGGAAGCAGAAAAGTGAATCAGATTTGTTTCTCATTCTATATGTGGTGCAAAGCTGGGTAGCTGCTTTGGAATTGTGAAACAAATGAATGGAAGTCATGTTGACAGGAATCCTGCACTGATGATTCAGTGGTCCTGTTGTACTGTTAACATTGTTTTCCAAAATCTAACACTATTTTCCAATCAATCCAAGTTTTTATGGATAGATGAAGTTAACTCTATATTTGCAGGCACATTTTAGAAAGGCTGAAGCTGAGATTGTTGATGCCAGACCTGGATTTGACCTGAGAGTTTCTCTATATTTATGTCTTGTAATGACTCTAAAGCAGCTTTATTGTGCTTAGGTCTTCATCTTCTCTTAATTTACTTTACTTGTCTGAAATCAAGTAGACTGTTACTTGCACAGCTGCAAAGGCAGTGACAACAGCAAATGCAATTTTTATGTGGAGAAGGTCCACATTTCTCAGCTCCTAATACACCAAGAAAGATGAAAAGGCCAGAAAACTTGTTCTACTGTTAAAATGACAAGATTATGGATATTTTCTAAAATTATTACAAGAAAGGCTTGAGATTCACATGTAATATTTAAAGCACGTCCAACATACTTTATGCAGCACATTATTAATGTCAAATGAAGTATATTCTCCAAGTATTTATTTACAACTCTCCAGTGTTAAAAGCCCCAGGCGGGGATTCCTTCCCTGAGATGTATACCTCTCTTTATGGCAAACATCCTGCTCCTTCTCAGGATAATGCAACTTCCCACTTTCCTAACTCACACTTTCTGATATTTCGTTGGCTGGGTTCTCTCCAGGCCAGAATTACATTTTATATGGTTATTTGAGAGGGAACTTTGTGTACTCTCAGCAAAGTCAGCTGGGCCAACTCTCAAACTTAAACTCCCTTCCCACCACGATTCACCAAAGTATGGCATCACAGTGCTATGGCTTTATCCAGCCAAGGGTGGTTTATCACCTTCTCTTGTTTTAGTTTGCTTTCACAGCCACGGGCTCATCTTTTACCTTGTAGCACAGCTTCACAGACTTTTCCTGTGCCCAGATCCTTTACTGCCTGCTGCAGATTTTTTTCTCCACATATGGGGAGAGCAGCTTTCACACTTTTCTTTCCATTCCACATCCTTGCCATAAGGGGTGGTTTGAACAGTTTGCACATGCACACACAATGGAAAGGGAATCTGTGCTGACAGGGAGATGAATGCTTTAAGCATTTTGTTGAAACAAATTTTAGAGCAGGTTCTATTTGCTTTTTTAAAGTTTGGACATGATTTGAAACACAGATAGTATTAACTTACTTGTAAATTTAACTCACAACCACTGGCAACACTGCAATCATTATGTTCTTACATTTCACCCACTCACAAGGGAAAAACCAATTGAGACCACTGTGCCTGACATGGGCAGCTCAGATCCCTCCCTGGCAGAGGCTCCCAGCTTTGTGGCCCAAGGGATCCCTTCACACACTCACAGCAGAGGGTCACACAAGCTGCACAGACAAGCAAAGCCATACTGAAAACAGAAATACTGGGGCACAGGTTCAGGGAGCTGGCACAGGGCACACCACATCGACTGTGCTGAGTCCTAAAGAGATGTTGAATTATGAGATGGAAAATAACTCATGTCACATTTCTTTCTACCCCTTTGTCCAGAATAGTTTCTATTTCATATCTCCTTTTAATTCACAGCAAATTTATTGACGATAGAAATACTATGAGCTGGGCTATGCCAAGCTGGAATATTCTAATAACAAAGAGCCCTTGCAACAACTGCAAGGACTTTGAAGCAAAGTGTATTAAAACCAGCTCTGAATGTTTTCGAGTTGTGACCACTTTTGTAAGAGAGGACAAGCGAACAGCTTTTTGATGCTAGAACTTAGATCAATGTAATTTCTAACTCTAGCTGTAACTAAACCACAATTTTTCAGCCTTTGTGGTTTTGTCACTGCATTCACGGGGCATATGTACCACAATATCTTGATCAGCAGGTAGCATCTGTGTTGAGTTTTGATCTATTTAATTTGATAAAAGTGGAGCTCATGCAAAGACAACTAATTGGGGAGCTCAATACACAACCTACCACCCACCATGTGTCATTACTGGAAATAACTCCACAAAGAAACCACATTTGGTGCTAAAAAGCTAGAACAGCTTTAAGTCCTGATAGCATTCTCTGTTTTCATTATGTCTTAGTGACTTGGGATGGTTTTCATGACACACACACACTCCACACACGCTCCTGCAGCAGACATTGTTCCCAAAGGCATTCTGAGTAAGGGACCTTTGAAATCCTGTAGCTGCTATACCACAGGCTTTACTCTGGTTGCAAGAGTGGGAAGCTGGGCAGCAAGATATGGTAAGAGCATGGATACTCTCCCCCTGTATCACTCAGTGCTCTGACACCAGGATTAATATCGGACTGAAAATTTAGTAAAGAGCTGCTCTGTGGCCTGATAATACACAGGACACAAACACTGTTTTGGGGGCACAGCAATTCCTATGTTAGGACTTCATTTTGTGCGGCAAAAGAGAGACCTGACACTGGGACAAGGGGAGACAAATAAAGATATAAAGGACCTGGTGACTAGTGTCACCTCTCTTCAGCATCTTGGAGAATGATAAAGGAAGAACCTCATGGCTGCCAGGGAAACTCACAGCCCCTTCAACTTCCCTTGAAACTGTTGGGAAAGTTCTGGCCACCTGTCCACTCTCTTTAGCCTTGGACTCTTCTCTCAGACATCTGCAGGGCACTGCATGGCTAGGCAGGTTTCACTACCAAGAAATATCAGCTCTTTACGGCACTCCTGAGAGAAACAAAGGGAAAATATCCATATCTGACTCTTCCAAAAAGCCTCCGTGCATCCATGGCCCCTCCATTGTGACGTCCCTCACACTCATTCAGGGCAGAGCAGTTCAGGGGACAGACTACAGGGGCCTTTATCCTCCCACAGGCAGTGTGCCAATCCACCTGTGGCTTTAAACAAGCTGCCAGCACCAGCCACTGCCCTGTGCTTCCATCCTGCCTTCCCACCCCGGCACCCCTGAACTCCTTCCTTTGTAGCTGTAATTCAGGTCAGCTCCCACTTCAGTCTCTTTTCCCCACATCAATTCAACTCAACAGTTCTGTCTCCACACAGAGCTAAAGAAACTCGCAGTGTGGTATTTCACCTTGAGTTTTTGAATGGGATCAGTGTGGCAGTTTCAGAGCGATGCTTCCTTTTACTGTCACCCAGAGAATGCCGCGGCTCTTCTCCCCCTTCTGATTTACATAAAACAATGTGGGATAAGTGGAAACAGTAAAGTTTTTACTTTAGAGACACTGTCACTAAACTGTCTTTAGAAGCTTCCAGAAGAATAAGATGTCATCTATTTTTCACATTACAGAGGTACAAGCCATGCTTGAAGTCAATGCAAAAGAATATCCTTTTCTGTCCTGAGATTTGTTTCACTGAGGCCCTGCCCCCACGGCCTTCCACACCTTGAATCATCATGGACCCACTGCTGAAGTTCTGGACCAAAAAATAACCAGAATCACTCCAAAAAGGACATTCAATCTTAAGTGAAATATGTCCTGGACTCTTTACTGCCCACTCAAATTCTCATAAATCCGTATTGAGCCACTTCTCAGGTGTCATATTGATTTTAATAAAGAACTTCCTGAAAATTAAAAAAATCTACATCTTTTTTCGCTCTTTCCAGGGAGAACCTTGAATGACCTGCTATCAATAGAGGTTGGTTAAGAAAAATTTTCCGTTCTTCACATTACTCACACATTTGATCCAATAAGTTTGTCTCTCAGAAGTTCCCATAACTCTTAACATACTTTGTTCATTTAATGCAATTAGAATTCAACATCGGTCTCAGAAATCAAGGCAACAAAATCACATCTTACTGTAACTTTAAAGCTATCACAAAAGCTCAAACTCTTTCCCCAAATCTTTCTTTCTCTCCAATTAACTATGATATATTTACTGCTTATTTCCCAGCATTAAATGCTTCAGTTCAAAAGTGCACTAAGCAAGTAAGTAACGTGCAAGGCTTTTTAGCTTAACTCAAAGGAAACCCTAAGAACCTGTGACATGCTATTTTTCAGTAAGAAGAAAAACAGACAATTGTGGATAATTTAAATCAAACTACTTTGTAGATTTTTGAACACCACAATTCTAATTTTGTAGCCATAATTTTCACTTTGCAATGTACTTTCCAGGAGCCAAAATGAAAATTTTAAGAGTTTTGAATACATGTGGGTGTGAAAATGCTATCAAGGGAAGCATAACTGGTTTTACTGATTTCTAGATGATGTATTCACATATCAAAGAGTTGGATTTTTGCATCCACTTGCTTTCACCAAGCAGCTGAAAGCATGAAATAAAAAGAAATGGGATAGTGTAGTTCTGTGATCAAGTAAATGGTGTGGAAATATGTAAGTTCATAAATGAAGCCAATTATTTTGCAATTAGTCGGAGTTAAAGAGGCAAGCAGGCATTCATCACAGCGACCATTGTGAAAATCCAGTGTGACCAGTGCCCTTGAACTCTGTGTGGGAAAGTGCAGTAGCTTCTAATGCCTTTTCTTTTGGATGTGTTCAGAAACTATATGATGTAACGTTTTTTATTGGCAAATGTCAGTTATGCAATATGAAAGAGTTCACAAGACAGGGTTAGTTTCAATATATTTCCCTCCACACATTTTGTGACTCACACAAAATACCGAAATTAGCAAACATCCTGTTTGCCAAGAAGTTTCCTTTCCTGGTCTAATATACTGTCAGTATTCTCAAAATTATTGAAGCAAGGATTTCAAGTGATAGAGCTGAGACAATCAGTCACTTTGGATTTTTCCATTTCTAACTTTATCCTATTTCAAAAGAATTACTTCTAAAATTTTACAAACTGCTGCAGACTGGGAACCCCATTTCCCACCCAGATGCAGTATCAGGTACTCCCTCCAGCCAGGTGTTCCCACAGAGAGATGTGTCTGTTGCTACCACTCACTCTCATTTGGAACTGATTGTGAATTGCTTGATCTTTTTGTTTTCCACATTTGAAAATGTTGGTTATCTAGCACTGCAAGTTCAGGTTCTTCTGGGCACATTTTACCCATGCAGGTACAGCCCAGGGCTCTGGGGAACAGAGTTAAAGCAGAAATGTTATATTCTACCCAGGGTTTGATGGATGTGACTATAATGGACTCAGATAAAACTTTGATAAGAAAAAAAGAAGGCATAAAAATCAAGGAATTGTACAAACTCTAGGTAAAGTTTATAACCACTTTAATGTCCCTGATAAATCTGTGCCTGTGCTGTCCTTGCAGTGTGAGATCCAACCTCCCAGAAACAGCCTGGTATATATTGTGCACCTGTGAGCCAGAGACACTTCACACTAGCACAGAGTGAATGAGCACAGAGGGAACATACCATGGTAGCATTATTTCTGCTGGGAGGAATAGGGATGGAAGAAGAGATACCACATATCTGCGAACACCCTGAAAGGACCTCTCTCATTGCTAATGTTTTATAATCACTTAAGCTGCTCCCTGTGAAGAGGGGATAACTTCCAGGAAAGCCCAGGAGGCTCTGGTGACCATTAGCAACTCTGTAAGAGGGGAAAAAGTTCAGTTAAGCAGCTTTTTACCCAGACTAAACAACAGATATTGTGAGTGATCTGGAATTCCAGCTCAGATTCCTGGGGACAAAGTCATAAAACCATCTGTTATCCTTCTACAACCTTTCCTGAGACTTTGCTATCAAAAGAAACAGAAATGGACTTTCCCCTTCTAGGAGCACAATTTTAAAGTGTTGAGCCTTGCAGAGCATATTATCTTATTAGTTTGTTCCTTACATGCAGGCTGGGAGTCTTCTTTGGTGAGGACTGAGAGTATTATCACTCTAGATATGCTCACCAGAACAGATATTTTGGAGCTGGGGGATGGAGCAGGGAGTTGGAGGTTCCTGCTAACAGATGGAAGAGCAACTCCAAGCCTGCTCTAAGCCATGCCCAGGAAATGGTACTCAAGCTCTCAGCTCCATCCTGACTTTAGGGGAGGCCAAACATGGCTCAGGAGTTTGCAGAGCGGAAATTGGAAGGGAGAGCCTGCTGAGTCCACACTGAGCACACTGGCAGTGTTATTCAAATATTAATAACAGCTGCCGGAAATTTGGAAGGCCAGCCAGGTTGAAAAATGCCCTGTGCATCTGCCCTTTGCAACCATGTGCCCAACACATATTCTGTCTATGCCAGGAGCAGTATTCCCTCTGTGCAAGGCATTACAGCTGGCACAGGCCCTGCCTGGCACAGGCACTGCAGGAAGCAGTTGTTCTGCAGTGCCCAAGCTCGCTGAAACCCCTCCAGCACTGCCAGAGCACGGCCTGTGGGAGAGGGGAGGTGGGTTGTTATTGCCTCTCCTGTGGACAGAGTAACATGTGGAACTGAGGTGCTCTTGCCAGTTTGATACCACTCCTGGGCACAGATGGAAGTCTCCTGCAGCTGGTGCAAGGGTAAAGTTGTCTAAATAAGGGCCACCAGCTCTTTGGATGGGTTACCTCACTTTTGGGGGCTGTCAAACTGGCTGTCTCAGGGAGCAGAAATGTGGCAGTCACAAAAGCACACACTCACCTCAGTCTGGCACCAGGCTTCTTAAATTAACCCTGTTTTAGGGGCTGCAACAGTCTCAACACAGTTGGTTTAAAGGTACCTTAGACATGTTGTAAGCTCTGCATTCATGGCAACGTAGACAAACTTGGAGATTGCACACTGACTACTGCCAGATGGATGGAGAGAAGTGTAACACAGCAACGGAAATATGCTCTCAGCCTCTGTGTTGTCTATCCACCATCCACCCTCACTGTATTCACCTATTTTGTTGCAGTCATGTTAACAGTTCTGAAGGAAATCTCAGTTTCAGCTCCACCCTACAGTCACAGAAGAGGAGACTTTCATTGTACCTCAACTCTGTAAGTAAAGCCTAACAGAGAGAGAAAAAGAGGACAGGGAACGGTTGGACTTTGGCCACTGGGGTGAAGGACAGGAAGTGCCAAAGAGGCTGGAATTAATGTAAAAGTCCTGAACCTTATCTATAAAATCATTCTCCCTCTCAGCTCTTCATCTGAGCACTGCACACTGGGTTAATGACCCTGCATGTTAGACTACAGCAGCAGACTCAGAACTGAAAGCTCCTGGATAATCTTTCATTTGTATTTGTTTTCTTGATGCATAATTCCAAGTGCATCCATAGGCATTCATATATACCCCACTTATCTTGAATGACTGGGTTTCTTTCAAAAAGAAAACAGTACAGCAAGGAGCTTTTCCACTTAAAATATTCTGCTCCAAAGAATCAAGGCTGTCATTTCAAAGCTATTTGTAGTGTTAACAATATTTTTCCAGAAGACTGTTTCATTTAGTAATTGGGAATGTAAGGACAATTGTGGGGAATAAAAAGCCATGCAAACCCATATGATCAAAACTCCACATAGATTTCAGAACATATGAGAAGAAACATACTTTAAAAAAACCCAGACATGCAAAATAGAAGATTCAGATTAAATTCTCGTGGCTGTAGGGCTTTTGCTTGCTATTCATGAGAGCTATGGAATTCACTTCTACTTGACATCAGAAATGCAGATTCAGTGAATTCATTTAAGACAAAATTGAAGTCTTATCTTTTTAGGCTGGCTTTTCCAGCCTTAAACACAGCTCAGTTTTAAAGCTGCTAGATAGTATTTTATGTGAACCTATTTGAGATCCTTTGTATTTTCTGCACTATATACTTTTAGTTTTATTATATGTAGTTCATGTGCATTATAACATAGCAGGAATACTTGAAAGATGACAAACCGAGAAATGGGATAATGCAGAAAGATAAATACAACAGAAATGGAAGGAGTTCTCTAAACCATGTTCTTAAATATGAGAAATACTTAGTGAATGGACATACCATGAGGATTTCTAAGTTTTCTATTTCTTTAGCTGCTGTGCACAGCTGTATGTGTATGGGGACTATTTATGAATTGTTCTACTCCACCCTAACCCCATTTCTACCTGTCCACACCACAGCACTTTCTAATGTGCTTCTTTCCTCTTCTTTAAGTGTGAAATCTCCATCTGTTCTCCCTTCTTACTCAGTCCATATCTGACACTTATGGACTACTGCACAAGTCCCTGCCAGCCAGGGAGAACAGAGACAAACTCCTCTGCTCCAGAAGGACAGAAATGCAAACGCCTTTCCTCAGGTCCCAAAAGGCTGCAGTATATCTTCATCATACTAAACCATCAGCTTATTGCAAACAGAGGCAAATTTCAACCTAGCAGTCTTTTCTGAGCTTCCAGTAACTTCTTCATAAACCCAAAGACAACCAGTTGCCTTTTGTTTTTTTTTTAAAGGGGAATTTTGTTGAACCTCAAGTTGCTTTTTTAAGTACTATAATCAAGTATTGACTTCCCTAATACTTAGCACCACAGAAACACATAGTGTGACAGGATTTATCATGTCATCTCTTGGGAAAAGTCTGGGAGTGAATAAAAGTAAAAAGAGAAATCTGTTTATAATTTGACCAGGTGATCCTATACTTTAAATATCAAAGATGCTTTCAGTGAAATCTGTTGAAAGAACTCAGATGCTCTTGCTTACTCCAAGTGTCAAGGCCTTCTGTCATTTCATCTTAGTCACCCCTCACTCACTCAGGAGATACAGTTGAGCATTTCTGCACTGCTGAATGACAAAAGGTTTAGTCCCTTTTCTGCCTTCACTTTACTAAGGGGAGTGGCTGCTGCTGCTGTTCAGAGTCTGGGGTCACTTTGCTGTAGTGCAAACCCAACTACAGAACTCCAGAGAGATCCTTCGGTGAGTTTGTCAGAGCATGGAGCCAACAGCAAACACAGGAGCGCTGATCCACCTGCCTGCATGACAGGGATTCAGGCTCTCCAACTCCTCATGTGTTCTAACTGGTTCAAGGAGCAGAATTCATTTGCTAAGAAAAAAGAAATAGGATTTCCACTAAATATACTTTCAGCTTTCTGGGAGAAATTTTCCTTACTAAAAATAGTTTTTCCCAAATCTGACGGAAGTTGGCTGAAACAGGAGTGTCATCTGTCCCATGTTCACCATTTTTGTCCCCAGACAAAAGCCCTGAGGAGGGCACATTTTCCAGGAGGATACAGGCACCACTGTCTGCTGTGGTGCAGAGAGAAGGTCCAGGTTCAGCCTCCTGCTCTCCATTATGTTTTCAGGAACAGCTACCATAATATCACCCCTTTCCCACCAGTGAGAAGGCAGGCATGTGGAAGGCCTGTTTGGTCACAGTGCCCATTTCCCCTACTAATTTCAAAGAAAGTTGCTGCAGAAATAAAAACAAACAAACAAAAAACCCTAGATGAGACACTTTCATGATGCAACACACTGTAATTAAAGAGTCGTGAACTAGAAATGGTCCCTACACTCCTGTGCAGTGCCCAGGGTGGTCTGGGTTCATACTCTCATATCAGCTGTGCATACAGGAGCATGTCCTGGGGCATGGGAAGGATCATTGTCCTTTCACTAAAAGAAGTTGTAATATCTTCTGACAACGTATTTGCATCACACTCCATGTTCTCTCTTTTGTAAAAACATTTCCTCTGTGTCTGCATCTGCAACAGTCCATCAGTTCCAATCAGTTCCCTTTAGGGTGCAGGAGTGATGAGCACACTGCACTGCTGCTAAGAAATGACAGCACTGAGAGGTTTCAAATGTAAAAAAGGCATGTTTTCCACATGAAAACTTTGAACTTGTAGAAATGAAGTCTGAAAATGATAGTGGCACTAGTCATAATCAAAAAAAAAATAAAGTCTTCTTGGATAAATAGACATTGTTCCAGTTACTTAATTTTAATCAGCCTAATTCTAAAACAGAATTTGGCTTATAATTTGTATAAAACCCAAACACCTTCTGATATTTCTATTTGATTTTGGTAGAGAATCATCAAAGGAATGCAGAAAAAAATTGAACAACTTCCTTAAAACCATTAGCAGAGGTAAATTATATCATGAATATGAAAAAAAAGCACAGCACACAGGCAGCAGAAAATGAAAGGCAGCTGGGCACAGTAAGAAGGGAGATCAAGGTGCAAAAATATCAGTTCAAATATTTTAAACATGACTTTAATATTCATCAACTTGTTCATCTGTATTTTACAGTTCATTCATCTGTGACTTCAGGGTCACACGATAGCAGGCATGGATTGAATTAGGAAACCCATCTTTTCTGGCTTTAGACTCAGCTTTGAATGAGAATAGGTAAATAGAATTTCCTCATTCCCCGGGTTTCCCAAGCTATGCAATAGAAATATTGATATTTATCTTCAGTTTTAAGATGCTTTGAGATCTGTGATGAAAAAGTGCTCTGTCAGAGCTTAGATAACATGATATTGCAGGCAACTTCCTCCTTATTTGACTCCATTCTTCTTTTCAGTCTCTGTTAGGCACCCTTTTAAAATGCGTGGTTCTTTTAAATGACCTCAGGTCTTTTTCAGGTCTTTGTCCTTTCATTCAATCCCTTTGGCAGTGCCCCTTGCACAGGTGACCCTGGACATGTTCCTGTGCAGTCACACTGTCCCTCTGTCACGGAACTGGGCAGACTCTTTGCAATGGTACTCTCCACACACTTGCTTAGGGCAAGCCTTGCATTTTGATCTGTGATAATGTCCCAGGTTGTGCCGTCAGACAGGGAAATGTATTTGGTTTGGGATTCACATTTCGTTTTGGAGTAGCTGAGTGCCAGGCACTGCCAGGGCTGGAACCAGACTGTTTCTAGAGCAATCCAATTCTGACAATATTATCTTTAAGCCAGGTAAACATCCGTCAATCTGCTGGAGTCTGTGTACAGCCCGCCCACATTTGCATGGGCCTGAAACAGTAAAACTCATTCCCACTGGCACACTCCAGTCTAGACCACCTTCTGTTCTTGGCACATACAGTAACTATTTTCACTGCATCCTTATCAGCTTGTTCTTCCAGGAAATGCATTCTATTTTCCATTAAGTCCTTTTTGCATGAAGCAATTCTTACATCAAGCACTCTGCCAGGCTTTCTTTTTCCTTGACTGACCTTTCCAAGGTTAGTCTGGATAATTTCTTGCCTCTCAGTTGCATTACCTATAGCGTTGTGCTGTTGGAATTGAGGGCAGTGCTTTCCAGGAATCACAGATACAGCACTACAAGGAGCCACTTTCCTCGGCTAAAATCACAATGAGATCTATGCAGGGCCAAAATCTTCAGGTTTGATCTTAACAAAAAGCCACTTTCATATTTCTGTCCAGGTGCAACACCAGTTTTTAAGTCAGATTCTCAGCCCCAGGGCGGATGGGAATGACAGAATCCAGAGCCCGGGCACAGATCTGCCTTGCTATGCCAAAATTCCTTCATTCACATGGGATAGTGAAGGCTCTGGCAATATTTAGTAAGAGAAGAGTCATCTGGATGCAGCCCTAAGGAAGTGCATGCCAAATTGAGCAGCTCTGTTTGTTGATGAATTAACTGGGATCCCAATTGTTGATTAATTAACTGGAATCCCAGTTGCTCCAAATGAAGACCAGGCACATCTTTTCTTTCTGCCAAGAAGAATCACCGAGTTCATGGCACTGTAGGAACTCAAAGACCATGTCACAGAGCCTTGTGAGTTTTATCCAGCTATTCCTGTACTGAGCCCATTACTATAATTATGATGAAGGGTTAAAGTCTCAGGATAACGATAGGCACTTCCAGAGTTTATGTACTGTTACGTAATAAAAACAATGCAAAGACATCTGTAAGAATGTCAATTATATCACTGCTGAGAATCTGATAAGCAAAGTGATGATTTCTTGTCTTTGATCTGCCTCGTTGTGCATTATTATGTTTCTGAGCTGACAGAGAAGGCATTCATTTCAAGGCACCAAAATGTCTGAACTGTTTAGGAATTGTCACCTTGAATCAATCCTGGTTCCATATACTGCATCTTCGCAAGCATTATTTCTTCCAGATCAATTCCATCTCCAAACTAATTGTTTAAAAGCCATGACTTTAAGGGAATATCTGTGGCACTCCCAATTAAACCAAAAATATTTACAGTAGGCTACACAATTTACACAAACGTATTGACAGCCGTAAATGTTTCCAAATGAAGATCTTTCACCTTTGCACATACAAAGAAGCTTTTTAAAGGCTGAAGAGCCTATGCTAGAAAAACATACAGTACCTACTTCAACAAGAGAATCAGACATCATTTATAATTCATGTAAGTATATTGAAGTTTTCCACTGCCATCCAAGAGAGATGGTTTCAAATCTACAGAGTGCAATAAGCCAATATTCTGTGTTGCAACTTCTATATATCTCACATAGATTTTCCTCAGGAGATCATTTCTATACCAAGGTCTTCACATCTACAATGTGCTACATTCAAACCCCTCACTTTCTCTGCATATCTATCAGCATTAATATGTCAGCCTGTAGCCCATGCTATTTTCATAATTGCTTTAGGGACACAGTTTTGTTGAACAGATAGAAGATAGAGTTAAATGCAATCTGAGAATAATGAGAAGCAAGAGGAATAGTTAGCTCAATAAAAAACTTTTTTTTCCATATCCAATACAAAAACTGAAGAGAAATGAATGATAGCTCTGGCTTGTTCCTCCTGCATTGAGAGGCTGACACAAAACTGTTGTGTATAATTCAGCTATTTCCTACGACCACACAATTTAACAGCCCAACAAGTGAGCAGCTGAGCTAAGGGAAGTAAGTTCATTACAGTTCAACCACAAACAGTTCAGTTCTACTCAAAGGCAGACTTAGATTCTATTTGCCAGTGAGAGAAATTTGCACTGTGACTGCCTGCAAGGCATCTAACCCATCTAAGACTTCTTCTGATCACAAGGGCAATTCCATTGTCGGCTCAGTCTCCTCATTCCCTAAAGCTTGTAGTCTCTTAAATAATCCTCTGAAATTTTAGGACTTACATTAAATGATCATGTATAATGTATAAAATCCAGTTTTACAGTTTGGTAAAGAGTCCCAGAGAATTTGACTTCTAATACAATTTTCCTCCATCTCTGCAGCTCACAATAGTATTTAGCACAGAGCAGAGATAATGCACCACAAATCACTTTATTGCCTGTCATAGACTTAAAACAGCTTTGTTCTGCAGTTGATTAATTTGTGAAGCAGTTTATTTCAGATATTGAAGCTGCTTGTTCTGCTCGATTATTAAAACTAAACAGAAGCAAGTATCCATTATTACCTAAAAATAACGAGTGCGGAAGAGGCAGGCACTTGGGACCCAAGGAGGTGACATTAATGCTCAACATCTTGAAAACAGCAGCATATCAAATTATTGATGCAAAGCATTTGATGACTGTCTTTAAGAGGCAGGGACAGAGACTGTCTAGACATGATCAGATATCAAAGTCTACGGGTTCTGCAATCTGATCATTTTGTTTCCCTTTTACTAAGGTAAAGAGGCGCCTGTCAGTATCTGACAGGCTGCAGACACAATGATTATAACAACAATAAGAATAACTGCTCTCTGTAGTACTATTATCCTCTGAATAACTTTGTTGGAGGAACTCTGCTGCAGTTTGTTTATTTGTTTGTTTGGTGATTTGGTTGGTTTTTATCACTGATGGAGGGGAATGTCTGTAGATTCTGTGACCCTTTTGTTACAGCTCCTATTAGACAGGGATTTAGATACTGGTCCCAGACTGATGAGTCTCTCCACTGTGGAAAGACTAAGTGGCATCACCTCAAGAAGCTGAATTGGAATATATTTCAGATAAGGCAAATTGTTCTTATTTGAATTGGACTTAGTGAGAAAAATCTGGCTTAACCCTTCACATGCACTGGAAAATTTCTGCTGCTCCTCATCTCATAATTATTTATCAGGTTTCTGGTACAATGATTATGAAAATAACTGCTCTTTAGCAGCAGCCTATGAGAACAGATTTTCAAGTGCCATACTAAATATTTTACATAATAGCAATTTTAGCAATTGATGTTTGTTTGTTTAATTATTCTAATTCAATATCTCTGTCAATGTTGGTTTTTTTAGCCCCAGACTGTGTTTTTGTCAACAGAAAATGGTAATATTTTCCCTAAGGGAAAATTCCAGGTCAAGTGAAAGTTGAGACAGAAAGCATGTGGTAGCAGAAACTGTGATTAGGGTATTTGGTTTAGTCTGTTCTTTGTATCAGACTGTGTGGGCAGCCCCTGCTAAAGTATATCTAAGAACAAATTCCCAAATCAGTATTAATGTTTGATTTCATGTAGATGATTCTGATGTCATTTGGGTGAATACCTATGAGAAAAATAAGATAAAACAGCTACTTAATGGGAGATAAAGTAATTCGATGTGAAATGTCACAAATGTAGCTCAAAGAATTAGAACATGTTCTGATTCCTGAAACTTAAAACCACATTCCATAATATTATATTCTATTATCCACAAGCTTTCATATGTTTCTTAAGTAATAACATCCTGTGATGCTGCATTATGACACTTAAGCCTCTGGGTTAAAACACCAAGTCTGCACCAAGTCATGCTGCCCAATACCCCAGTATTAAGTGACCTGTAGTGATTTTCAAGGGCTTTAAATCCAGACTGTGCCCAGCTGCTATTCATCATCACTAGGAAATGGATTTTTAAGTCACACCTCCATGAAGGCTGATCATCACACCAGTGAATCAATTTCCATATTACAAAAATAATACTGTTGCTTGTTATCCAAAGGACTTCAGACAACTGGTCAGTAACCATTCTTCATAGCAGCCAGTGTAAACTTCTAGCAGAAAATCAGAAAATTAAGAGGAATAGACTTGTCATAGCTCACCTGTAAGAAGTGTTTCCCACTTCTTGGCTTCAGAAGACTTTGGAGGTTAATAAGACAGTTTGTGCTTTGTTTTGGAAAATCAGTACCCTGTTGTGTTGAGCATTAGAAGCACACAGAGTAGGAAAATGTTCTTGTCCTTACAAAGCAACCACACAGATCAGAAAATATCTTATTGTCCCAGTTCTGAGCAAGGAAATCAAGGCCATTGTCTGAAAACTGCAGAAGAAGCAGGAAGCAAATTCACTTCGCCTAAATGTGCACAAATCATCTTTCTTTTGCATTAAGTCAGTGAAGAAACAATGGGGGAAAACTCTGAAGACTGTAATTATTGAGGCAACTGGGGTAGCACTGAGGATAAGAGCAGGTGCCCTGTAAGTAATCTCAGCATTCAGACCAAGGGCTCATCTCCTAAACCCCACAGAAGTGTCCTTGGATCAGAGCTGAGGGCTGTTGCTCACACTGTGAAATATGACATGGTCAGAGCTCCTGTGCCCTGAGGAACTGAATTCCTAAACCTCCAAGGCTGTCATTGCTCTATACAGAGAGTCCATACAGACACTGAGGTGCTTAAAGGTGCCGTGGGCTGTGTCTGATCCAGAACAGCAGTGAACTCCTCCTTGACCACAGTTATTGCACTGTGGCCTGGTGCTCACAGAAACACAGGGGTCCAATGTGTCAAATGGGCCCCTGACCTGCTGGGACTGCAGAGTGTGAAGCAGCAAAGCACAGGAAAGATGCAGGGAATCAAACTGAATCTCGTCCCAAGCAATGCCCCATCCACACAGTGCAGGTGGAGGGGCCACAGCACCAACTGCTCCAATCCACTATGCCACTCCCACTGTGGTTTTGCACATTTTATTAAGCTTTTGGCTGCACATCTAAACTCTCAAGGTGCAGTGCAGTGCTGTCTGACCAGCCTTCAGGTAGCTGGGATTCCTATTTAACCACAGGTCAGGTATGTCAGGATATCTCCTGAACTCTTGATCTGTATTATGAATAATGGCAGATAAGCAGATAACATTAGCAGGCTGCCCTACATCCATCTTCAGAATCTGGTGACTTTTGCTTATGTCAGTAGAAATCCTTAATGGAAAAAGAGCCTCTGTCCCTGCAGAATTCTCCATCTATTAACCCCTTTTTACAAAAAATGCGTGTCTAACCCCAAATGGGAGGGTTTATCATACAAAGTTTACAAGACAAATGAGTAATCACTTAAAAAATTATGCAATAGCATTGCACACAAAAGGCCTGAAATGGCAATTACTGGGGATCAGGGGCACAGGATACTCCATGTAATCGCAACAGTTGCTCAGGGGCACTTGTGTTTGAGCCTTTCTGACAACATCTACAACACTTTAATTGAACTGCCTGGGCAGAGAGGAATTGCCTCCTGCTCCTGTGAAATAGCAAGCAGAATCACAAAAATGGCGTTTCAGAAAAAATGTAGTGTATTTTCAAGCTTTTGAAATGTCACACTCCTGGGCACCAATTTATCTGAGTTACATTGCAACATTACAAATAGCCAGCAAGTCTTACAGGGCCATTTTTCACAATAAAAATACTTTCCTAACTGCTATTTTAGTTCAGTAATGATTGTATAGATCTGTTTATTATGCAGTTATATTTTCCCCTAAATAACACCTTACTGTTGGCAACATACTGAAACAGAGGAAAGTGTGCAATATTAATGGGGCCAACCACTTGCCTCAGCCTAAAAATATTTTTGACTCCGGGGGAGAGAAAAAAAAAGAGAGAGAAAAAAGGAAAACTCATGAGAAATCCATAAAGAAAACAAAGAAATCCTTCAGCTATTTTTCTAATTTAATATTGCTTCCACTTCTATCTGTTGTCTTCAGGATAATGGCCATTATGATCATAGTGAAAAGATTACATTGATTGCAGAGTGCAAGGGAAGCTATATTAAAGGTCAATAAGGAAAAGTGGGATATATCTCTGCTGGAGCTATGATTCAGCCTCTTGAGTCCACTTCTGAAGATAATCTCCATTGTTTTCTGCTGTATGCAGAAGCACAGATAAGCTGCTACTTCTAGAAAAGCAGAGCCCAAACCAAGGGATTCTGGCTCCTAAATGCTTTATTGCAGTGGTGTTGAACAAGATATGCAGCATCAGAAGACTACTGGCCATGCATGTCCCACTTCTTGGAGACTTCCTTCATCAGCCCCAGGACAGCTGCTCTCACTGATGTACATCCTGCACTGCCCAGGTTAGTTGGCTGGCAGGGCTGAGCTGGGGTCTCCAAGCCCACATGCATCTGCTGGAGTGGTAAAGTAAAAATATGCGCTGTATATCTGGCCAATCCTCAGCTCTCTATGGCTTATACACCTCTTGGAGGCATGCAAGGCATGTCCCAGGAAATGGTCATATCTGAATTTGATCACTGAATACGTGCTCCCCATGGTACCAAAGACTGCAGTAGGGAGTTCTTTCCAGCCAAGAATTATACTGAACCTTTTACACTTCTTGCAAGTTTCCTGCAGTTATTGAATAACAATTATTAATAGAAAATTAGCATTCAGTTGGCAACAGCTAACTTATTGTCTCAGCAAACTGCCTGCATAACCCTCTTAGCACTGAGAAAGCTGCAACTCTCGAAGGTCAGGATATTTGATTTCAGTGGAACCTCTACTGTTCCAATTTCATCCTTTAATATATGTGCACACCTCACGCAGGTCCTTTCCTGATGGTGTTAACTGATTCTAGTACACTGGAAACAGCATACCTAAAAATTTAAATGTTATATTTAAAGTTATATTTTCTTTGGTACTCACTGAAATACAAAGTTGGGTGGGAACTACTCCTTGCTCAGAGTAGTTCCAACCCGAACAAGGAATGAGATAAATTCACTCTATTGTTTTCCTCATACACACAGTGGGCCCTGTTCTTGTTCCAGCCCAGCTCAACATAAGCACCCACATGGGGTGCCTGTGGCACAAGTACAGTCATGCTCTGTACCTTCTACAGTACCTAGAAAAAGGTTAGTATCTCCAGATGGTGACATGAAGTCAGTATGCCTTCATAACCTAGAGAAGAAATCTACAGGGAAGCAACACTTAAAATTAGAGGGCATGAATATCCACCCACTGTGTCTACAGGTCAAATTTCTCTTACAAAGGGAGGTTTAGGAAATCTCTCCTTTAAGGTTCTATGTGCCAGTAACTTTCTAACAGAAGGAGCTGTTAAAGGAACAGCTCTTCGACTTGAAGAAAATGCTTGCTTTTCAAAGAATGAATTGCTACCAAGTTGCTCAGCAGTGAGAGCAATGGAAAATAGTTGGTGTATCTCACATAGCAGCAAATGCAAGTGTTTTAGGACTCCTTGGCCCTCCTTCCCCCACTGTTATGCAGAGGTAAGCAGAGATAAGTATTTTTTACACTCTAGTAAAAAATTTTAAGTACTAATAACTATTGTTCATTCTGTTGGAGGGATTTTAGTACAGAACCCTTTGTCTTTGGTATTTAGAATCATGAAACAACAACCCGGAGAAAACAACATTTATACTTTATATGGGCATAAAACAATTCCATGTGTATATTCTAAACACAAGCCTTAGCACAGGCTGTATAACTGGGTGTATGTTTCTATAACCTGGACTCTTTAAAATAAACTCTGGAAGCTTCCAGATTAACCAACAAATAAAATACATGGAAAGTTGTTCAGCCCACAGTTTAATATGTGAACAACGTTCTCAGGACAGTTTCATTTTATTTGTCCTTTCAGACTGTAGTTTAGAAATGGCTTGAGGAATTACAGTTGTTGCTACAGGGAAACAACAGGCTCAAGAGGAATCTTGGGATGAGCAAAAACAGGCTAGAAACCACAAAAGCAGAGGGATGGCCATTTTGAAAGGAAATGGCATTGACTTCTACCACATTCAGAAGGGCTAATCAGAAGTATTTTTTGACTGTCTTCCTAAACTAACTTCTCCATATTTGTGACTTCTCCCTTGTGTTTTGCAAAGGGGGATTATCTCATGTCGAAATTAGGTGAAGAACATGCAGAGAAGCACTGACCTGCAGGATCATCTCATGGCTTTGAGCTTCAGAGCAGCAAGCTCAGATTATTCCCAGAGACACTCAGGTTGGTATTCAAAAGCCACCAGCCTATTCACGCTGGGGAAGCTGACACTTGAAACAGTCAACAGGTCTTGGTTTTATGTATGCTCACCTCTATGGACAAGGGCTCTTCTCAGAGCAGCAGTACCATGACTTTGCTTAAGTGATCATCTGACCTATGGGAAAAGCTGTTTAAACAACTCTGAACCACTGAAGAAGCCCCAAAGGAATTGCTTTCTTGCCCTTTTACCTACTGGCATTGAGGGTTAGTGCATGTCTGTGAGCAGCAGCATGCTGGTTCTAACAGGAGAATGATGCTTAACACCCAGTGGCTTTTTATCACTTTGATCACAGAAAATAAATAAAACTTCCTGTCCTGAACCAAAACCTCAGTGTACAAAAGTGAACACTTAAAGGATATGCAGCATAAGGGCACCTCGAAAGAATCTTTCTTGGTGACATATGGACCACATTTAAGCAGTCCAATTGCCTGTGCCAGTTAAATCAGTGCCAACCAAACATCTAACCCATCTTCAAGGGAGCATTCTTTCAAGTATGAATGTTGCAGAACATTACAGCCTTCCTTTTTACTTTTCAACACACAATTGAAATTCTGCATTTTCATTCAACTCACAAAATCTGGAGGATCAGCTATGAAAATAAGTCATGATAGAGACTGCATACTTCACCTATCATTTGATGGGAAATACACTGTTATTTGTTTGATTACACAGTGCATAATTAAAAGTCAATATGCAAGAATGTAATAGAATCTGTGTAACTGGTCAAATTTTTGTCAATGACAATGTCTAATTTATAGGAAATCAGTAATAAAATGTTTGTTTTCAAATTTATCTGCAAAATGATTTGTATATTATGAAAGTAAATCCATATGGCTCTGGGTCCACAAATAAACATCTATGGGCAAAGTTCATGTGAAGGTGATCCAGCTTAAGCACTGAACTAAGAAGAGCTATTCAGGGAAGATAAATTATAGTTTACTTCTTCAGGTCTCTAGCACATTGTGCAGAAATGAGTTTAGCTCCTTTGAGAATATCTGTCATATCTAAGCAGGGAAGAATACCTTAATAGGCTGTGCCCATTTCATAATGCATACAAGATACACGTCTCCAGAGGAGGGAGAGGAGTCATCTTACGTTTAAAAGTTTCTGAGCACAAGCTTGTTAAGGAAGTTGGCAATCAATTACAGAAACTAATCCCATCAATGAATTACTAGTGTTTGTTAGTAAAGCACCACTGGTGTGAAATAATTTCATTAACTATAACAATATACATGCTATGCTGTGCCCTAGTCCAGCCAGTACAGCAGACAGTTTTCTAAAGTCTGATGAGTGGCAACAACCCAAATTGAAGGAAACAAAATGAGTAATCCTAAGGATTTTACTTCCAAAAGAATTAAAAAGGAAATAGTACCTATTAGTGCTTGACAGGAACATGTAGGAGAATAACAAAGGAAATCTACAGATTGAAATGGGATACTTCCAAACAGTACTTCCAAATGCCTGAAAACACTTGCAAAAGGATTTGTTTATGCCAAGAAAAGCAGTCTTTTTTTTCCATTGTTGCTCAAGATGCCAGGCATGGTAGGAGCTCACAGAGACAGGGAAGGAAGCCAGACCCAGCCAGCTCCTGCTGTGGACTGGAAGCAAGCCAAAGAGCCAAGCCTGATTTACAGAGCCCAGACTGAGATCTTGATCTCAGTCTCCAAACTGCCTGGGTCAGCCTGAAATCAGAGTCCTTGCTCTGGACCTCTCCTGAGCTTGGCTTGGCTGAATGAATTCTATCTTCTTGTTCTGAGCAGAAATGAGGGGGTCATTTGACATGCAAACAGCACAGTTGTGCAGCAACAAGCACATGAAAAAGAAAAGACATGCTGCTGTAAAGTAAGCCCCAGAATCTGCATTTTGAGCACAGACACAGCTACTGAGTGTACAACGCCACCGCACTGGACCAGACCTCCACGGAGGGACAGACCAGAGGGACTGAGTAGGCAGACAGACTCCTCTGATTCCATGATTCCTTCCACATTTTTCTTTACTAGGCAGCGGGACAGACGTGCTGATACCATAGCAGAGTTAACCTGCACAGCAATACTTTGAGTACTTTCCAGTCCTGGCCCTGTTCTCCCTAAGTGACACAATGAACTGCATGCGTGCCAGTGCAATCAGGACAGGCACTGCTTAAATTCTCTATCACAAACATCTTAAACCTACTCCAAACAGTTTCCCTCTGTGACCATAACCAGGCAGAATCCATTATGGAGACAAGTTGAATCCACACTTGAGCTTTGAGGTGTCTGATTGCCTCCATGTAGAGCAGGAGCAAAGCATCAGTTCCAACATACCTCCTCCCTTTTTAGCCTCCCACAGAAGTTTACACAGAGCTGCAGTAAATCACTCCAAATTGTCCCCATTCCCAGCTACCCACACCTGCTGCACTGGCTGCAGTTACACCATCCCTTGCAAAGACTATGACAATCTTCCAGTCATAATAAGTGAGGAAGAAAATTATTACTTCCCCAGCACATGAGCAGAGGAAGCACAGCTGGTTTGCTCTGTGGGTCATGAGTGGCTGTGGTCTCATTAGACTTACAGGAGAAATTCCACTCTGCTGAAGCCATTGGGTGTTTGGCACTGGATTTCACCCTCAGTAAATGTCTGTGCTACACCCTTGAAAGCACTGGCTGATATCTCAGCATCTCCAAACTAGTAAACCCAGGAAGTTTGGAGGTGATCATCTCACAGATGGAGTAAGAGGTTTGAATAAAATCTCCCAGTTACTTCAGCTGGGACAGATTAGCAAAGCGTGTTCCATGTGACTGCTTCACAATGACCACTTATAGCCTTTGACCATGGAGTGTCCTCACAGGTCTTCCAGAAGCTCAGAGACACCAGACATTCTAAAACACTGGGAAACAGGGTGAATTTTTATGGAACATTCTTTCTATCTGCAAGCTCTCAACTACTTAAAAGAAAATGTATTTTTCAAATGTGTGCAGCAGTGATTTGGCATCTTTATGTTAAAATTAACTAATTTTATGGTGTTACCTTCTGGCTGCTGCTCATGACAATATAGAGTTTGCAGTTATAGCCCATTATAAAAGGGAAGGGCTGCAAGAGGGTGTTAACAGCCTATTTAGGATATAAAGCATTGTGCAGCACATGGATTTAAATTCAGGTGCAGTATAAGGTCAGCCTTGAATTGTATGTATAATATGTTTGTCAGGCACCCCATGTGTAAAACTGACAGCTCTAACCTAGTTGCCACAGGCTGTTCTATGCAGTTGGGAATATTATGTCTCTCTGACTTCAGTGATGTACACTTGAAAAGAAAATTGTTTCGTTTTGAGGAAACTTGGAAAGTCAGAACCTTTTGCATTAATGAAATACAACATAAACTTTCTAGTTAAAAAGGCTATTTGGAATTAATTAACATCAGCACATGCCACAATTACATGCAATACATTCACATTAATAGTAATAATAATAATAATAAAAGAGGAATGAAGCTTACATAGTCTGGTTTTATTCTAGAATAAATCTGACACTTATAAAATCTGGCTTTGCTCACCTATGTTGGGAATGTGAGCGGAATGCTTGGAGCACTCTGGATTCCAGGGAGTGTTTGGTGCATGAGAGGAGTGCACAGAGCCAGCAGCGCTCATAGCTCTGTGCCTCCTGCAGTCCTTGAACCTCATGTTCCCTGCATGATCCTGGAATTCACACTGCACCAGGATGAGGGAGTTACTTTTCCACTGCTGACTTAAAGACACAAGCTGTTTCCAACCACCACCATCTTGTGGAGCTGCAAAGCTGTGGCCCTGCCTATCCCCAGCTGATTTGGTAATAACTGAGTTTTGTTGTCCCTGTTCCCCATTTAGTCTGCTCTAACCTGGACAGAATAACCCTGTCATGAAGTGAAACATGAGCAGTCCATGGCAGACACAATGCTCTAGTGCAAAGCAATTACATTTGAACACTTCTCACATAGAGCAATCCTGCCTTTCATAAAGGAAAGGACAGTGGAATGAGAAAGGGAAGCTTAGAAGGAGCATGTTGATGAAGACATTGAGGCACAGCTTGCCAAAGTCATGTAATGGATCTGGAATAGAACTGTTTCTCAATCTACTGCCTCAGCAGAAAGCCCACTCTCTTACACCACATGTAACCACCAGACTGGAATGAAGGAGGGAACATTGTACAGCAATTGCAGAAATGACAAAGGTGGAGGCTCTGACAGGACAAGGACTGATCAAATTAGGATACCATCCCTTTGACATGTCCTACAGCTTTCTTCCAGAGAGCAACAGCAGTGCTTCCAATCACTTCTCTCTCACTTTCTCAGAAGAAATGGACAATGATTTATCAGGCCATTGCACACTGATCTACACAGTCCAGCTCTTTGTAGAAGGGTTTGAAGACACAAAAGATTTTATGAGTTCTCTTCAGAGTTAGCTTCTCAACTGGCATAAAATAAAACTCATTGATGTCAAATGGAAGTATGCCAATTTATATTGCCCAAGGATTTTGTAGCTTTATTTCTTATATAAGTGCTCTCAATGTCTTTCAGTCACCTCCCTAAAAGGTACAATTCAGATTGAATATTTATCATCCTTCTATATTTCTTATCTTCCCTTTAAATTGGAAAGGAAAATAACAAGCTGTCTGCAGAGTAATCAGTTGCTATAGTAAACATTACTTTAGCATACAATGCAGTACTTATCTCTGTTCTCTTTAATTAAATCTGTAGTATACACTGTCATTTGTCTGTGCAGAGCAAGTGTTCTTCTCACCAACCAGAAACTTAACTGCACTAATTAACTCTTTGGCTTTAGAACAAATTAGGAGAGGTTAAATTAGCCTGACTTTCCTCACAGTTTTCTCATTTCCCATGTCACTGCAGATCAGACACTTTTGTCTCAGCACCTCTGATGTGCAGAAACTGCTGTGAACCATCAAACTTCAGCACCCATTGAACGATGGAAAAAGTACACTTTCTAAGAAAAGCCACTTTTACAGACCGTATTTGTCTTCTAATGATAATGGATATTCCAAGCCTAGTGTTTAACTGACTATAAGAATTTTTAAGTTAGGAAGGTTGCATGCAGGCACTATCACTAGTGAAGTATGGAGAAGATACTCATAAAATAGATGTGAGACTGATGATTTCAAGCATTGAGGTGAGTGAATATTTGGATCTGAATTGCTGATGTGAGCATATATATAAAACAAGAATTGATGTTTAAGTTATACATCATTTGTTCCACTGGTCCAAATCACTGAAAGGCCCTTCTGTATCAGAGAAAATGGTCAGGCTTATGTCAGTGAAGTGTCTTGCCCTACAGTCTGAAGAGGAAGACAATATTCTGTCTTGAGAAAGTCTCCAGGAAAAATGTAACCAATGGCAAGTTTTCCTACCATTGAGAAAGCACCTAGAAAATATACTTTAACTGAAGGGTCCAGCTGTTAAACCCAGGCATCACTTAGAAGTGAGACACCCAGGCAGCAGGATCTAACAAGTCCCTTCAGTGAAGTCTTCATGCCCCAGTTCAGAGAAGCTGCCTCAGCAGTGCCATGCTGTGTGTGCTCAGCTGCACAGCCCAGAAACTGCTCTGCAATCAGTGGAAGTGACTGGTGCCTCCACTCATCATTCATGCAGGTTTAGGACCCCACTCTGCACCCAGGTGTGTGCAGACCTTGGTTTAGTGTTAGAATCATAAGAGTCATAGAATCATAGAACATCCTGAGTTGGAAGGCACCCACAGGGACCATCAAAGTCCAGCTCCTGACCCTGCACAGAATAGCCTCAGGAATCCCACTATGGGCCTGAAGCACAGACACTTGTTTCTGAGCTCAGGGCTTCCAAACCCTGTGCAAGATCCTGAATAATCCAGACTATAAAAAGCAGTAAGAACAGAGCCCTGGTTGTAGAATATTGCCTGAATTTTCATCAATGCCCTTTGCAGAGATGATGTTTTCCTTTTGTGCAGCACTTGTAACAGTTCAGTCCCTCTGCAGAGTCAGTGCATATGGTTGGTAGGGAGACTGGAAACACTGTGTTGTTTCACAGTTCTGTGTGGGGCCCATGGGCACAGATCTAATTTCACTGCATCACAACCAGGCATTTCTAATATTACAGCACAACATACAACAGAGCTGGAGTCAGCACAGCCACCACACTGCTGGTACAACCCTGTCATTGCAATTCTTTACGCCTTCTTCACCAGGAAAGTCTCATCTCCCCAGTCTAATTGTATCAGCTAATAACCAGTAACAGTCTCAACAATGGAAAAATTTATGGAAAGTCAAAGGAACAAACTGGAATGATGAAACAGCAGCTCACATTCCTGATCCAATTCTAAGTAATGGCAGTGGGACAAGAAGGGTGTGAAAGGGTCTTCTGATTTGCAATCCAAAGGAAAATCAGGAAGCCATGCTGTTCAGTTGTCCTCATACTATTCTTTCTTTCGTAAGATGAAAAATTATACGATCTCTTTCATTTAAAAAATTATATTTAATTGTAAACTGTATAGTAGACATAAAATCATGTTCTCCATCTTCCAAAATTATTGTACAATGATGTTAAATAATATTCCCCATCATATTTATTTAGATATTATAGTAAACTAATGAATTTGTTGATGAAATATTGCATATTGGAAAAGGAAATATGTTTATTTTTCTAGTAACTTCCATGTTTTTTAATCAGTTCAATGTGAATTCAATACAGGCAATCTTCTCTTGGTGCTGTTTCCCTTATTGAAATCAATTCTTCAAAAAGGAAGGCAATGGGAAAAAGAAAGAGAATGTAAATGTCTGAGTTACAGTCAATGGAAACAATCATAGAATTATAGAATGTTTGGGTTGGAAGGAACCTAAGAGCTCATCTCATTGCAACTCCTCTGCCATGGGCAGGGACACCTTCCACTAGACCAAGTTGCTCAGAGGCCCATCCAGCCTGGCCTTGAACGCTTCCAGGGATGGGCATTCCATAGTTCCCTTCCATTTTTGGGATGATTTCTTTCTTCCCCATGGTAGTCTCATAAGTAAATGCCAACTTCTTGCCTAAGTTCATAATCAAAACTCTATGAATTCTAGGAGTTCTGTTTGTGATTTAATAAGGAACTATATGAAACAGTCCTACGATACACAGAAGAGATAAACAGCTTTCACAATTCCTTCATGTTGGAGAAAACAATCAATTGTGGGTAATTTGGCATGAGGATGATGCACTAAAAATTTCAAAGACAGCAAGAGACCCTCACAGGTGACTGCAGGACTTGGTGCAAGGACTGTGAAATCCTGAGGGATGAAAGAAGTTGTGCTGCCAGACTCCACACTGTCCATTTACATCCCTACATCCCCGTTCTTTTTAGAGAATGATTTACACATAGCCACAACTATTGCTGTAAAGATAATTCAATAATCAGAACAAATAAATTAAAATGGAAATTCTCTGTGGGGTGGTAGCAGAAACACTGTGATTGATGCTTTAGGCATGCAAGGCAACAGATTTTCTGGGGCAACATGACTGTTTAGTTGTCATAGGACTCATCTGGGGGGCTTTTGACTTTGTCCGTGTACATGGCCAGTTTCGTACTCTACCACTTAATTCAAGAACTGAGAATGGTAGGAGGACATTCTATTCAATCTATTGGCAAATTATTATTGTATACAATTTCAGGTTCAGGATCTTGTCTTTTTGGTTCAGGATTTTGTCATTTTGGAAATATCTTGTTTGACAGTTTATTTTTAAACATCCTTCAAAGGAAAATAATTGCATGCGTAGGAATTTAAAAAGTAAGGGTTATCTAAAGAAAGTGGTTCACCTCATGATAAACTATTCTGTCAACACTTGAGCTGAACTTCATAATTCTTCATTCCTGTGAAGGATATAATATTCTGGATTGTTTTCAGACAGGATTTTTTTAAAATTATTTTTTATTTTATTTTATGAGCAGAGCAGAGTTAAGATTTGCTTTCTTACAGAAGAGATCTGCCTTCTCATCCTCTTCTCAGTGCCTGGATCTCAAACACCATTTGGCGCTTTACATCATCACTCTGTCCTGTTCCATTTCCACCATGGAAAGGACATAGGCCCTTCCTTGTACTGAAGAAAATTTGTCTGCTCTTTACAATAATTAAGAAAAACAGAAGCATCACATGGACTGGATGTATCACAACATCCATGGTTGAGATATGATCACCAGAGGAGTAATGTAAGAAGGATCTGCATGGCTCTAGAGCTGTAGGCACTGAGTGTAGCCAGTGCACTCCCACCTGCCTATTCTGCTAATTGAGGATGGGATGTAGCAGAACGGTATTGATTCTCCTTTGACTCTTCCTTTCTTCCTTCCCTATTGTCTCATCCTGTTCCAAATCATTCAGAAAATGTAGCTACAGCAGCAGAAACTTCACAGATGTCAGATCCAAAGCAAGACATAACAGAATTAGCTGCATCAACTTTACACATTTGAAGATTCCCTCTAGCACAAGGTGTATTCTCCAGGTGTCAATCTGGCCAGTTAAGTTCATTTGGTACTGACTGAACTTAATGGGCTGTAAAATCTATTTCACTATAAGCAATTCGTATTCAAACCTGGAAGGTAAAAATAATTTCTTCTCCCTTTTTGAAGCCAACAAGTCTCATGAGTTTCCTTGCAAACTGACCACACTTCCCTGTGCAATGACATCTTCTTCTCACTTGAGAGAATGACAGATAGACAATTTCTGAAAAACAGTGTAAAATTATATAATCAAAACTACTCCTGCTTCCTCTCCAGTATAACATTGCAGTGAGGAAACGGCATTTATGGACATTCTTCTTCTTTATCATAAAGTTCTGCAGTTGTTCTCTTCTTGTTCTCCTCCAATCCATTCCATTAGCAAGCCATCAGCCATGCCAGTATGTTCACCTGTGAGTTGCTCCTTGAAAGCATCCGAAGCCCAGAATAAAAGCCCTTAATCAAAGATGCTTAGCTGAAGCAATTTGTCTGGTGAACAACCCACTTGCCTTGGGAAAGAATTCCCATCATAATGGGAAAGATAAGGTGACTAAAACTCAATAAAAGAAGCAGTTACTATCATGAAAGCACAAAAACCACCTTGAGGACAGGAAGAACCTTCCATGCACTGAGACACTGGCCCAGAAACACTGAGGTGCTGCACTGTGTGGCTGCTGTTTCCAACTCCTTTGGGCAGCCAGGCTGCAGCTGGCAGGCTGGAGATACAAACCCCCTCCATACAGAAACAAAAATGCCTGTTCTAAATTGAGTCCATGTGATTAACACAGATACTTGCCTGCAAAGGTGAAATATCACCTTTAATAAAAGTAGCATCCATAAAAGAGCTTGTCTTCAGAATCCCTGCTTACTGATCAGCATTCCTTGGGGTTTTTTCATGTGTTGCAGGCTTTTCTGACATTTTTGCCATCTGAAAGGTACAGCTGCACTCCCAATCTTCACTTGAAGGCACCCTCAGCACTGAGAGCTTTTCTGAGAAATGGCAGCCTCTCCCCTCATCCAGAAATGTGATTTTTGAATGGAGTGCAGGTAGGTCATTTCAGCTGAACGGATGTCTTCTAGAGGTAGAATTTTACATCTTTTGTACTGAGTTCTTATTTTCTTTGTGTGACAGTGAAAGCCTGAGTCTATTTATTTAAGTCCCACGTGTTTGAGCCTACAGGCTTTTCATGGTTCTGCCCAGCTAAAATAACTCACTCCACCACTGAAATCTAATTGAAATAGTTCTGTGCAGTCTCTATGAATTATTCTGTGTTATGCTAGAGGTTGTGAAGCTAGTCATGTCAGCAAAGCTAGCATCTGATTTCATTAGCTTACACTGTAATTGCCTTGCATTTGATGGGCCTGATACTACCACTCCTGCTCAGAGAAATTTCCGTTGCCTTTGTCTCAGAGCTGTCAGTTCCACTCTGGGAGCTTCTGGCTCTGAGATCCTGCACTTCAGACTATAATGAGTACCAGGCTGCCAAAAATATCCCAAGCAGTCAGGGTGGAACAAGGAGCATGGAGATGCCATATGTATGTCTCACAAGAAAATGCTTGTACTAGTCTAGTCAGCTCTAGGATTAGAGAACTCCACTTTAGACCACTCTAAATTCTGCCAGTCCTTTCATTCCTGGCCAGCTTGTCCAGTAGAAACATTGTCATTACACAGCCTATCTGCTCTGTCCAACAGTGCTCCAGGTAAAACAAGACTAGAAGGTCTCTATGACACTACAAAGAACCACATAATGACAGTTCTGAAAGCAGAACACATGGGTCAGTGCAGGCACACAAATAGAGACAAAAAGTGTTTCCAGTGCCACCCTCTTCTAGAAAACCTTTGCCTATGTGGAGTTTTCCAGTAGAATTTTGGGAATGAACAGACCAGTATTAGTGGCTCTTTCCCTTAGCTTAGCTTTTTTTTTGAGCATTTATCTCAATCACTGCAGTACTCAAATAGTTGATCAACAAGTTCTGTCTCTCTGCCAGTGAGAAAGCAGAATGGAAATGGGATCCTCTGTCTCTGCCACTCACAGGAAGAAAGACGCCATATACCAGTTATTAAGCTTCACTTAGATTTATGGCATGTGTTTGCCATGCAAAATGAAGACATTATCCACAAAGATTCTATGATTTATTACCTGGAGAGGTGATGTATCACTGAAGAAAAGGAAACTGTGAAGGAATAGTAAAAGAGAGAGCTAAACACAGGCAGCAGGAAGGTGGCAAAGGTTTTCTTCCTTTTTCTACAGAACTATGCTTTCTAATCCATGCACCTCTTTTAGCTCAAGGAAAGGAATTGGAATTCACAAGAATTTCTGCAAGCAACCTCAAATTGCAGCTGGAGGTCACATTCTTCTATCAGTTTCTTATCACTGTTCTCCAGTTCAGTGCAGTATTTGCAGCAGTCTTTTCCTCCTTCTAAATTCTCTGAGTCTCTGCAGAAGTATATAATGAAAAATAATATAACCCCCATTTCTGGAAAAGTTGTGAACTTTGGTCTGCCATTTTTTTTCCATAGTCAAGGAGATCACAGATTCCTTCTTCTGGAACTCCAGATGTGTGCCTGAGCTCCTCCTGTGCCAGTGGCTGAGGTGGAGCAGGCAGAGCTCCTGGGAACGTCAACCATTAGACCATAACACACCACTAAGAATCCCATGGAGAATCACTATCAAACCCCTCTCAACAAATCAGACTCAGTCCTCTCAAGCTACTGGGATAAGAATAGTATAACTGTCCAAAATACATCACATTATGTAAGAGCTCTCCAGCTCCTTTTAAATCTTGTCTTTGAAAGTGTGCATGAAAGGATAAAGTTACTGGCACCTTTAGCAGATGTCCCTCAGTTTCCTCTGCCCGCCAATGAGTGCTTTATCCACTACTTGGATCAAGTGAAGATCCCATGGTTTCAGAGAAGCTGTAAACCAGTTTGCCTTGCTGCAGGACACAGAGTGCTCACAACAGATACTCTGCAAAACTGTGAAATGGCTGAAGCATTAAAACTGCTTAATACAATATTTGCCATTGTTTCTATTGTAGGGGGAGAAGGTACCCATACAGCTTGGTATCTTACTTGATGCTATGAACTGTTGGAATACTACCTGAATTTATATAAAGTTTCCAGCTATCCTTGGACTATTCAGCTTTTTATTAATGCGTAACTGTGAAGTTTTATGATAGCAAATTCTTCTGTAATGTAACTGAGCTAGACAAGCAACCATGATTTCCCATAGAAACACATCCTAACGGGGTATAAATTACTGAGTGATCTTGAGGAAGATGCTGTAATTACACACACAATGTAATATTTCCAAGGACATTTCAGACTAGGCTTGAGAAAATGAATTTTCAAGGCATCATGAAGTCCACAATGTGGAAGAATGAATCTGAAAAAGAAATCAAAACAGAGCTCCACTGAAAAATAAACCAAAATAAACAAAATCCAGCATTCACACCTGTACAGATGGAACATCACTAGAGAAATAAGTGCATGTGCTCAGGTCAGGTGGAAAGCAGCTGAAAATACACAGGCTGGGAACAGCCACCCAGCTCAGTCACAACAGGAAGGCTGACAGAAGTACCTCTTTATGACAATAAGATGCATCTTTGCTCCAGAGTCCCTTGCAAGGAAAATGGATCGGAAACATTCCCCCCACACTGTGCAGAGAAGGGAGTGAGAAATGATGCTGAACAATTTACTAAACAGTTCTGTGATGGAGCTGTAAGTCACATCATAAGGTGAAAGGGAACTGAAGCACAATCTGTGACAAACCTAAGGAAGTGGCAGCATTTGTTAGATAAATGGAAGCAAGTGACAACAGACAGCAAGCCAGGCTGTCTGGGCAAAGCTTTGTAGATCTGAATTTTCAGGTGACAGAAACATACACCAAGATTTTTAAAGGCTTTTTTCCCCATAACTGTTGACATGTCACTGGGGAATACTGGCAAATAAAGAGATCATAACATTTTTACTGTAAAAAGATATACCATGCAAAAGAAGGTTGTTATGAATATTCAGTCACTGTCTTACCTGATTTCTCTGAGGCATTGGCAATTGACCATTTCTATACCATTTTAGTGTGCAAAATGCATTTTGTGTACAGAACTGGGGGAAACAGGTTTTACAAAGAACATTATTATGAGTGCCAGAAAAACTGTTACTCTGAGATAATGTCATATTTGAACAGTGACACTGGGGTAACATGTTTAAGGTGTAGCTTTTCCCTCCCAGATTCATGGATTCCAAAAATGCCAGAAAACTATTCTTGAATAACAACTATGAGAGAGGAAATGGTGGCAGTTCATAGAATCATAGAATCATAGAATCAGTTGGGTTGGAAGAGACCTCAGAGATCATCAAGTCCAACCCTTAATCCAACCCCACTGTGATTACTAGATCATGGCACCGAGTGCCACATCCACTTCTTAGGCCTCTCCTGAGACGAAGATACCAATTAACACTGTGTCAATTTAGTGTTCACCAAAAGTTACCTACTTGGCTCCAACCACTTTGGGTGTATGTTCTATATTAGCTGTGTTTAACTACAAGGGTGCAACTAAGGTGAAAGGAGTGTACTTCGTATTTTTGTGGGTTACACAAGGATCATCTATGGCTATTTACTCGAGCTAGGGTAGATGTAGTCTGTTGTTTCTGACATGAAATTCTACACCTTTCCCTGCCCAGGGGAATAAAAAAAATCTCTGTGAAATTAAAATCTTGGTCCTGGATCAGATCAAGTGAGACAAGCACCAGCAATGTCCTATCAACTGATGCCAGTGGCTGGAAAAGAAGTTGAATGTGCTCTGAGCACGGACCATGTGTTTCATTTCAGAAAGACTCCTTGCTGTATTGCAAGGCACTGATGGCAGTACCAAAGACTCCAATAAAATCAGATCTAGCAGAATATGGATCTCTTAAGAATCCTGGCCATCTAAATATCAAGCAGTAGCAAACTACAAAACATTGCTCCTTAGTGCCCCTTGCTATGGAATTTTTCCACATCTCAGAAACATTTTACTGGGCTCATACTGCTTATTGTGGGAGTAATAGAATGAGTGAATAAAAGAAAAGTATTTTATCTTCTGTGTCATTGAAATGCACTCAGATTTGCTTGAAGAAATAGTACCATCCCATCCCCATTCCCAGTGTTAACATTCAGGACTTCCTCCCATGTTTGCTTATCTGATAAAAAGCCTCTCCACCTGGAGTCTGATATTAATGCATAAATCCCAGAAATGTGTCTAGAAAAGTTCACTCTATTCAACTAAAAAGCATTAAACAGAACATGCAGGGAGGATAAAACCATTTCAGGTTAAAATATGATTTCTATATTTCCTTTGGAATGAGTAACAATAGACCACAATCTCAAGGGAAATGGTAAATTCTCCAAGGAATAAACAAAATAGCTGAAAGTTTTAGAGATTTAAGATATGTGAATCAAAATGTTTTGGCAGATTAAATATTCACAACTCTGCTGTTTATTTAGGCCTCAATATTGTAATGATGTTAGACTGCAGCATGGAGATAAACAAGCAATGAACTGGAGACCTCTGGTCCTAAATATATCAGTTACTTCTTCAGTTTAATGACCAACCCTGGAGCTAAAAGCGGTAACAGCATATCATGTGTGGATTGGGACCTAAAAGGATAAGGGAAAGGAACTGACTGCTGGCCAATAAACACTTAATCATGTCTGTCCATCTCTCCCAGGGCTTTCCTCTGCCGTCCATCACTGTACCATCTGAGTGCCTGCATGTAAAATCAATAGGAGCAGTGAGATCCCTGGAGGATGTCACGGAAACTTCAGGACATCTCCTGTTCTGGGTGTTTGCACAGCCATATAGTCAGGCTTTTGATTTTAATGAGACTGTTCATGAGTACTCTGTTAAGGAAACTTCCCATAATCAGAGAAAACATTAAACTATTCCTCCAAAGATTTTTGCTAACAAAAAGGACCAGGTTCAGATACTATGATTTTTCTTAAAACATCCAGAAAATAGCTCAAAATATAACATATAAACTCATTAAATCTCTAAAACATTTTTACTGAGTTCACCAAGGAGAATTAATTCTTTCTGAAGAGCTTTGTTGGATTCTGAAACTAATGGTTGACTCTAAAACTAAGTTAATGAAGATTAAATGGATTTCAGCATCAACTGCTTAGCAATCTTTCTACAGAGTGTGGATATTTAAAGTATTGCTGTTGTTTCTTTTGCTGTACTTCTGTCTTTCTATGAAGAAGGACACACATACCATCTGTGCTTACATCCTATAGCTCAGTGTGAACATCTGATTTTGTAGCTTACCAATTGTTTGAACTGTTTTCATCCTTTAGTGACAAGAAAGGGAATATACAAATGCACAGACTCTCAGGAAGGGCTGCCTCATTTCACAGAGGAAGCACTTTACTGTCTCCCCCATTTACACCCTTTGTCAGTGCCAATCCTGTATCGTTGTACCTAAATTATGTTACCATCATCTTCTGTCATGCTGATGCCTCCAGTCAATTTTTCAGCACACTCAACACATCAGATCAGTTAGGAATAGATGTACTTCAAATTCATACCCATTCAGTTCCACTTACCAGCCCATGCAGGACTGAGGTTCAGTTGTGGTAACTCCCAAACAAGATTATATTTTAACACTGTTCTGAATTTCTTCACCACACAACAAGTACAATGCTATTTCATTTCTCTAATTCTCCAAGTTTTAATGATTACTTAGCAAATAGATAAAAATGCACCTCAGAAAGAATGTGGGCAAATAAACATGACAGAAAGTTTGTACATATATCTCCCTCTTATCTCAGTTCACTGAGAGATGGCAGCAAAGAGCTCCATTCCTCAGTTTCAGAGCTGCCAGAGTTTCGTACAAGTATTTTGTGGATACATGAGCTAAATATCCTTTCAGATGGATGACTGAAAGCTTCATTAACAACAGCAGGTTTTCCTCAGGAGACAAGGTCTGCCTTATTAAAGGAGCAGATAAATATGACCTCTGTGGCCTGTTGGACTGGCTTACTGAGGGCAGGCCAAGGCCAGTGGTAATGGTACCCAAAGGAGGATTGTGTGGCATCAGAGGAGTTGCCTTTCATATTCTGACCTGTAAAACAAGGTCTAAGGAATGGATGAGTTGGCCAGTGAACCACCCCAGACTTTAGAATAACCACAAACCCAACAAAACTCTGAATATTCTCTATACACTGATACTTATACAGGAGAACTGCAATTTCAGAGATAACAAAAAGGCTTGAGACAAGAAATGGGCTAAAGTATGAGGAATCCAAGCTTCCCACTGCCCACTTTGAAAGCATATCCCAGCCCAGATGGTTGAACTGAATAATTTTATCCAATTCTACCAGTCCAGAATTGAAGCAACTCTTGAATATATAATATTTTCTTAATATGGTCTTGCATTTTTTTAATATAGATCATTTGATTGTTTCTTTCTTGCTATTGAATGTCCAAACTAAAAATAAACTGGACTTAACTACTAAAGACATCAGGAAGAAAAAAAAGTAATGTAATGTTAGTATATTTCCCCAAACCTTAGATTTTCATTAACAATACAGTTAAGGTGCAATATGTGCCCCACTAAGGCAATAGAAAGCTCAGAGCTGAAAGGACCAGGAGAGGGTACTGTGAACAGCTACAGGTACAGACATTATTTCAAGAACAATCTAATTGAGCCTAATTGGTTGAATAGTACTAGAAGATTGAACAGCAACTGCTTTAAACTCACTGAATCTAAGCAAAAAGTCCATGTTTGCAGCAAAGCTTAGAACAAAAGCTCCCAGATAAGGCTCTGCATAAAACCTGACCATTAGCCAAGACCTCCCTTTTCCTACATCCTCCTCAGCTATTAGCACAGAGCTAGTCCTTCTGTTATCCCCTCTGTTATCCTGCTGAAATTGTAGGATACTGGGAAATAAAAAAAAAATCAGCCTTGAGGTTGCTCCCACTGCAGTGTCTGTGAAGGCAGATGGGATTTACACACAGGCTGAGTTTGGGCAGCCCACAAGGGCTGTAGGTGGACACAAAGTGTTTTCTGAGCAGCTGCTGTTCCTGGGGCTGGACACTTCAGCAGAGGTGAACAATATTCTTGTACTGCTGTGGTGAAGCAGAGGGAAGCTTTCCTTAGCATTCATTTAATTTATTAAAATAAATCCTCCTCATAAATTCTTGGATGGGGATTTAGTTCTTAAATCTCACAGATTCAGTTTTGTTAGTTTTGAGGTATGTAAAATTGTATGGGTATATTTTATATTTGACATATATGGGTTTCTATTTCAGCTGTTTTCTGAATGATTCCAAGGACAATTGGCAAGTTCCATCCCCATTTCCTGGGCATACAGGAATGCCGGATATGGATGGAGCAATCTTTAGTGGGTTTGTCTCTTAAAACTGCCACTAACCTATAGCAGTATTTTCTCACCCTCCTCTTCCTTCCCTTTGGGCAAAATGGTACCTCAAAGGCTCCTCGTTTTATGCAATGCTCTCTAAGTCTTCCTTCCCCCAACTCCACACTCCCAAAATAGAGAACTACATCTGCCCCTGTTTTCATCTCTGCTAAACACCAAATTTCTTCCTAAAAAAGTTTTTAGCAAATTTTTCTTTACAGTATGTTTCGAAACTGCAAAAGAAATTATAGAAAACAGTAAAAACTTTACAGCATATCCCTTCTTCCCCACTCCACACCCTATAATCTCTAATTAGAAAGCAATTGCATTGCTTTTTGTTTTTCTCGGGCTTTCCAGAATAATTCAGCTTCCAGGAAAGAACGTATCTGGAAATACATTTGTGTTCCAAACACAGAAATGAAAATGTTCTAATGAAAGTTAAGTTGCACTCTTACCTACAGCATTCCCTACTGTGAAGGTTACTGTTTAAAAAATCTGTTTATAATGCACCATCTGCTTGGCTTCTTTACACTTGCTTTATTCTTTACTCTGTGCTGTAATTAATGAGGCTTTCTGTATTATTACCATAATAGCTGATGTTTTTCTTTATAAATGAGAAGCAATAGCTCCCTGATGAAAATTCCAGCTCACTTCAAGAAATGAGAGGAATTGCTTCAGACTGGATGGTTGTTCAGGTGTCATTGCAGTGTCTGAGCAGAAGCCTCGGCAATCCTGGAGTTCACTTACCTTGGGACACCATGAACATGAAGTGACAGATGAGCTGGATGAAGCTGGGATGGCAACCTTGTCTGAAAAGGACAGTTGTCACACGTGCCTACTGTACTTCTGAGCAGATAAGGAAAGAAATGAGACAAAATAATTTAACACAAAATCTCGCTGCGAGTTTTTTGCTTCCTCTCTGCTTGGTGGCTTTGAAATCCATCACAGAGATAAGGACATACTGCTAATGCCTTTTGACTGGGAGGACAATTTCTGTATGCTTTTGCTGCCTTCTATTTTTGGTTGTTGTTTTTAAGTTGCAGACCATCTTATCTTCGTGGAGAATGATGGAGTATTTTAGATATACAAACAGAATGAGCAGAAATTGCATGACAAACATTCTGTCTGATTTGGTTCCACACAGACAAAGGAGCAAAAAAGCCACACAACATGAAACAATCCTTGGTTTCCAGTTCACAAATAAGCATGGTGTCCTAAAAGGAAGGATTCTGCTTTTTGTGGACTTTGTCTCTTTTCTTCAACTTTCACCATCAATAAACACCTTTCACTCTGCAGACCAGAAGACTTCTGAACTTGCCATTTAGTACCAGCTAAAGCCTAAGAGATAATCAGCTAAGGCTGAAATGACCTCTGATAGTTGCCTTTCAAAAAGTTAACAGCCTGCCTTCAAAAACACATTTCTCCATCTGCTCATCAAGAAAAATGATTTCTGATGGTCTGTACTCACCATTCATCCAGGACTGATTTTCTCATTTGGGTGGAGTTTTATAGAGCTGATTCTCACTCTCTCAACATCTCTCAGGTTATTAAGACAGAGCTGTGCAATCTGACAGCACAAATGCAACAGGGCACGACTGAGCTCCATGAACAATTCTGTTAGATTTGGTCTGTATGGGCTATATGTAATTAACCCCTACATGCTGGTTAGCAATTTCTGGAATATTAGGTATATTGAAACTTCCTCATCATTTTGAATAAGCAGGAGGAAAAAGAAAGGAATTAGGAAGGAAAATATTGCAGAATATTACAACAAAACAGTAGAAGAAAGATCTTACAAAACACTTAAGATATATTTTAATATAAATCTACTATCAGTTAAGGTCTCCATTTTATATATATTTATATATATATTTATGTACCTACACACCCAAAAATATATGTACACATGTCTTTTGTGCTTTAGCTGGTGCCAGAAATCTTTGGCTTATTAATTCCACTGGCCTAGAAAGAATGAGAGGCTTCTGCAGGATATAGTGGTGACAAGTTTGCATTGGGCACACTGAGCACACATTGTGCCACTGCTGCACTCTGTGCTTCTGACATGAGACAGCACACACCAAACTGCCCCTTCCATTCAGTGGTGAGGGTTTAAAAAACCCTCATTTCTGTTCTCCAGGAACTCTGGACAATAGACAAATCCCTTTTCAAGCCCATTCATTGTCTGTTTGTTGACTGGAGCTCATATTTATATGCTGTATCACAAGATCATACTCGGCATTAAAGCTAAGTAATTAATTCATAACAATTGCTGCCTAACAAAGTCTTTTCGTCTTCACAGAAGACTGATGTATTTTGCAAATTGCTCAGTTTTTTGTTGTTCTGAAGTAATGAATTAATTGTAATAATTTTCTGCTTTATAGAGTAGCAATAGTTGTGTTTTCAGCTGAAACATGGCATGTGTCATACAAGGCAGATATTACTGGTATTCTTTCCTGGCTGGCAATATTATATAGAACTATTGCAGGAAACACTCTCAAAATCTTACACAGATATAAATTCTGCTAGAATTTGGGGAGTATTCATTGGAAATATTAGAACTATTTTGAATTCTTTTAGTTATAAAACAACACTTCATGACTTCAAGGTTCTTACATTATGCACTTGTATTAATGTCTGCAGGGTGATCAGCATTAGTAAGTTCAATCCTTTATAGAGAACTGAACCACAGGCCACAGACACTGTAATAACTGTGTTCCCAGAAACCAGCAGAGATAAGAAAGTTTACTCTCAGCACTCATCCCTTCAAACTCTATTATTTGTCATGAATCCTACCCTGAATTCCATCAAATAAGCCACATGTAGCCCTGAGTAACAAACGGATTCATTTCAGTATACAGCTCAACATTCATTAAATACATTAAAAGTCTAAAGAATCTAAATCTAAATTGAATAAGAGTAATTTTCTCAGAATACTGCACTTAAGATATGTAATACCTAAATTTTAAACATAAAATCATCATAGCCATTAAATGAGCGGTCCATGTGGATTTTCTGTTGTTTCCCTGAATTTTTATTACAGTATAGATTTTGAGCCTAAATGAATCCCAAAACAAAACACATACCTATGGCAGTTGTTGTCAATGAATTGGACTGCACTGGTTTTTCACTAAAGACAAAATTCAGCATTTTCTGAAGGACAAACTGGTGGTATAAAAATACCCATTGGGGTAGAATTTTGATTGTAGACTTTCTTGTATGCACTAAAACATTCCCAACTTTCCTAGAGAAACAAAACCATCAAAAAACATTTATTAAGGACAAACAATACACAGAGCAGAAGCTATACCTGATAATGCTAATTTTAACAGCTAAGCTTGCAAATGCTACTGTACTAAATCAGATGGATATTAGAACTATCAGTTGCTTGGAGAAATTTTATTCCAATTTCCTTTTTGATGCAGAATGTAAAAGAGTAAGTTTTTAGGCTTTGATACAGCCAAGCTGATGGCTAAAGCATTCCCATTTTGATCTGTTTAACAAATGCATATTAATTAAAAATATGGTAATTCCCGCATACTTTTGTAGAAGCTATTAAATAGGCCACAGAGAAGTTCTTTTTGATTCCTCCTAGCTCTACTAGTAGAAAAAAGCTTTATATTATTATTTCCCAAAGCATGAAAAAGCTGCAGAGAATCTATGTACACACACATAAGATTTGAAGGTGAGATAATTTGTGTATGTCCCTATCCCTGAGTTTATGAAGTTAGTTAGTTATATGTATTATTTTTTTTACAGAATGTAAGAAACTTTATAAGCAAAACATTTTGGAGTTATTCTGCTTACAGGCTAAAAAAAGTTGTACCAAAATGAAGTCAGTAAATGATACAGCTTCTTTTTATTAATAAAATGCATCTTTATAGAAAGCAACCATGAGGCTTTACCCTCCCTTCTCATCTGTTCGTATAGATATTGTCCCCTGAGGCCACAAACTTTGCTTTTTGCCCATTTTCTCTTTGAATTTCCATAAAATTTGCACACATCATTCAAACAGCAAATACTAATGCAGCTTATTTACAACCCTCTGTGTAAAGGAGGTGATGCTTGCAAATGTAGCAGGAATTCTGGTTAAGTATTTAGGCTATATGGTCAGGAAACTATTTACAGACCACCATGGGTATGGTCAGTTCTTATTCAATTCTATGTTTTCATCAGGCTCCTAAAGGCTCCCAGCATGTTATTTGAAAGGATCTCCAGAAACACAGTCTGTTTCTGCTCCAGAAACTTACAATGTCACTATACTTTTGTTTTGTAGCAATTGATACATTATCTGGTAATTGATACATTATCTAGCAAAAGAGACACTTGGAAGCATCCCTTTCTAGTACATATGCAGAATATTGCTATGTATTTGTAGTTTTATTCCAAAGGGAACAGATAACAAAACAAATCACCACAATCTCATCTGTGTAGTGACATTTACAGATATTCTTCTTCTTCTTACAGCTGGTCTCAGATCTTAGCCCACATCAAAACACACATCAAACCCAGAAAATATTTACAAACTTTGGCTTTTTTGTATAGAGGCACTTTGAAAGAGCTCATGTTTGACATGTGCATTCTCTCACTGTGAGTCCTGCAAGGCTTGATGATGACAATGTCCACTAATGGATGGCATGAGGACAGTGCAGGAAAAAAAGTAAAAATTTAATGACTTAATGTCTGAAATACAAAGAGTAAGAAATACTGAAATGCTGGCAGAAGAAATGGATAGAGGTGTAAACTGAGAGGGAATAAACAGTACAGAGAGGCAGTGAGATGATAAACCGTTGAATGGCAAATTGATGCAGGACACCAGTAACCCAGAACAGTTTGTACTGTCTGACATCAGCACAGAGAGTGTCCCATCCAGCACAGCACAGCCCGTGGCACATACGAGGGCTCTGCATGGCACGAGGTACAAGCCCAAGAGTTACTCCTTATAAGCAAGTGCGATTCCAAGATCTCATTAGGGCACTGAGGCCTTTCAGGACATCAGTGATGCAGTTTGTCTGCAGTTGTGACTGGGGACAGCACAGCTCCATCAGCTGTAACTGCTCTTGACATCAGCTAAGGCAAAAAAACCTCCCTTATGTTACACACTTGTACCTGTCCCAATGTGCTGTCTAGACAGCAAAGCAGTGAGCATATGCACCAACTACCACAGCAACTGTTGTTACCCTGCTTTATGTTTAGGCAGTTCAGTTTCTCCTGGTGGTGCATCCAGGTTTTGTTACAGGATTTTTCACACAGTGCTGCGCTTCTTTGTTAGGCTGTTCAGAAAGTTTATGGTTTTCATAAACTTCCATGATCACTGAACCATTTACTGGTGTCCAACAAATTGTAATGAAAGTGAAACCGCCAGTGCCAAAAGGTTTTATTGAAAGAGGAAAACACAGCAAGCAATCTGCAAAATCCACTGAAATAGTACCCTGTGACCCCAAACTAGGTAGCATCGAAAGCTACTTTTAAATCAATACTTCACTCAGAAGAAAAATCAATTTCTCTCCCTCTGCAATCCATAAAATTCATCAGGAAAAAATTACCCCTTACATATTAGCAGTCCTTTCACCCTACTGGTTTGGAAATTAATTACAATAGACAATTTCAAGCCCTGTAACAGGTTGGAACAACACGCTATAAGGTATTCTGCAACCTGTAAATTAAAACATAGATTAGATGTGATGTGAACACCTACAGCTTACCTGTTTTGCCCAGCTTCCCTTTGGTCAAGGCAAACAACGCTTTTTTAGCTACAGTCTTCTACAGTCTCAAGCAGTATCCAGGTTTCATTCCTAGAAAATGCTCACCTGTTTGCAGGACACACAGAACCCCACATAAGAAGGCTTGTTCTATCAGCATCCAAGTAATTTCTCTTAAGGCAGCAACATCTTGCCTTTATTCTTCCATATGGGAACTGCAGCCCTCCTGTGAGAGAGTTAAAGAGCTTTACTGCACAGCACCTGTGGAGACTCCCTCAACCAGCATGTGCTCTTGGGTACGGACGTTCCACATTTGACTGCCTGGGCAAAGTCTCCATCATCTGGGAAGTTGCCTTTACACTCTACATAGCTTGCTGCTAAAAATGTCTTTAAATATAATGTCTTTCTGCTAAACATGTTTTTAAATACAATGTACAGAATATTATTGCTCAAGATTTTGCTTCATATTTAATAAATCAGAGTTTCTTTTTAGAATATTTGTCTACATAATAAGCCATCTTGCTCAGGACACACAGCAGGGCCTGCTTTTTCATTATGTTGCTGTTTTGCTGCTGTTCTAACCTCCATTCCTTTCTCTCCAGAAACTTATCTTTTCTTTTTCAGACTGTTAGACATTTCTTTCCTGAATTTAGACTGTCTCTATTTTTTAGAGACTTCAAAGTCTCTGTGAGAATATAGTCTCATCTTATCAAAGAGGTCCAGCCTCTGAGAGGTTGTTTTCTTCCAGTGTATCCCGCAGCTCAGATCTTTACACTTTTTGTATTCAGTCCTATATTGTCTCTGACAGAAGTTCAATAAAATTGTCTTTCTACCCACAATATCAGGGTTCTGAGCATTGTTGGAACTGAGTGTTATAGACCCACAGTCTATCTCTGCTGACAAACATGAACTCCCCCGTCTGCCTCATTATATGGAAGGCCACTGCCAAAAGGTAGCAGTGCCTCTCTTGGATACTGATGCATCGCTTCTACTATTTTCAGCCAATTAATTTATGTCATAATTCATGAAAGTTTCCTTTTTAAACAGTCACATGGTTAGTTACTGAAAAAAGGTGGAGCGTTATTGTTTCTATAGCTTTCCTTGGTATTGCCTCACTTGCTCGAAATCTTTTTAAAGTTGTTATTTTGCCACTTTTTCTCCTTATTCCTACATGCTATTATTTAAAATCTTCCCTGGTTTAGACACTTTTCAATTCTTAGCTTTAAGTACAAGTCAAAGTTATCACATAGTGTTAAAATGCAGATGAAAGAATCACCTGATTCTTTCATTCCGAGCCACATACAAGTTCCACTATGTACAGCAGAGGGACAGGCAATTTGGAAATGAAAAGGGCAAACTGGTATTTACACACATACTTTGATGATGCAGCAGCACATAGAGCTCATATGTTTACTGAAGACAGCACAACCAGGGTATTTGATCCTATCTAGCCAAAAACCACTCCATCCTGCTTGCTTCCAGGATCCCTTCCACTATATTAAAATAATTTTTTAATGAATAGAAATTTTGTGGCTGTGTGCAATGACTGAACTCGGTGACCTGGGAGATAATTCACAATTCTAATATGCTATTTTTTGTTCCTTATTTTCATCCTTCTTTGTAGACTTGAATATTGTTATTTTAATCTTTTGTTACCCTTCTTCCACCCACTTACAACAACATTTTTCTTTTTGATTTTACATCTGAAGTCGAGGAGACATGAACAGAGAAAACAAGTGAGAAAAGTGAAGGGCTGAGACAGCATCATAATCTGGGAGACAGGGACCTGTGTATCAGAACTTGTGCTCTGCAATGACAGTGTAAGACTCAGTCTCTGGTCTTGTTTCCTGTTCCTCAGTCACCTGCAGGGGGGCTGCTTTAGTGAGTTTGCTGCAGTTTAATACTCTCATGCATTATTCCTGGGGATGCTGTGTGTGGTGTATCTTTCACATACAGATTAAGTTATTCTCTACAAAATCTATGTGACCACAAAGCTCAAGCTACATAGTTGACACAAGAATAATTACAAGATAATATGCAGATGATGAAATGCCTTCCAGCCCACTGGCTCCAGTTCTCTGCGAAGAGGCTACAACCCATCAAAACCTGACTAGAGCAATCTCTTTAGCAGTGGTTGTGGAAGAGTGAGGGCTCACCTGACTCAGTTACTCTGCTCCAGCCGCAACATTAATCATGTGAATAAAAAAAATATGTATTTGGCTCAACTCTCTTTGAGTCTAAATTAGAAGAGCATCCTATCCATGAGAACATAACAATCCCTGTTTCTTCCTGATGTGCACCAGCATGAGCTCAGATATGTTACTCAGGGAAAATTATTAAGAAAAAAAAGCTCTGTTCAGCTCTGCTAGTTATAATGGGTTTGTGTTTGTCCAGTGGGTTTATGATTAAATAAAAAGTTAAGGATAAACAACCTCCTTCAATGGCTGAATACACCATCCACGTGCTGGGTGAGACACCCACCCTCAGCAAATGTTGGTTTGGGAGGAAATCTGCACAGATAAGCAAATGAATATACAATGTCATTGTTAACAAGTACTGCCACAATGAAGAAGAAATGCAAAACACTTAAAATTGTGCTTTACCTGTGATAAGGTAATTTTTTTCATCTTTAAATGCTTTCATTTGAACACTATTAACTATTTAGCCTTAAGGATAAGTTCTTTAGAGGTATAAACCTGACTCGATGAGTTTTTTTAATTTAATTGCAAAAACATTACTGGTTGTTTTGCATTAAGTAGACCAATCCAGCCTTTTATGCATCCTGGGGAAGAGAGAGAGGAGAAAGGCAGTGCTCTCAAATGCTGCAAATCCGTGCAGGGGTACAGGGAGGAATGTTTGGAAGCCTAGAAGGAATGTTCTTTGAAATCAGCCTCTCTCTCTCTCTCTCTCTCCTTATTTGCAGTTCACTTCCCTCTTTATTTGTAAGGATAACATGTTGAGACCGCTCCTTGGCTGTTTCCAAATTCCTGCAGTCTGTGTTCCACAACAATAACTCATAATGTGCATCTCCTCTCTCTCACACACACACATATCCCTGTACCCCATGTTCCAACAACGCTGGCTCTTTCTTGCTCTAACTGCTTCAGGGACCTGTTTTATCTAAATTTTCTGTGGTTTACACATACACGGAATGAAACTGGATGTGAAGACAATTAATCTCTGTACCTTTTTTCCTTTAAAGGTCAGATATCTTCTACTCTAGAGATACAAAAATAATAATGTCATAATCATGTCTTGGTGACCAACCCACACTATATATCTGCAGTGTTTTTCCACTAAATCTAAACAATAAAAATATAGTAAAGAAGGTTCTCCACTATTTATATTATGCAGTGAAAGTGCTCCTCATAGCATTAAATGATAGCCTTGCATGCTATTCACACACATTATCTGAAAGCTTATATACCTATTATATATATAAACCTAATGCCGACAGCCATAATAGTCTGTATGAATAGGGAACTCTGTGCTTACTGAACCACAGTCATGAAACTAAAAATGAAATTATAGTTCCTCCATCATAATACTGAAGTCAGTATATAATATTCTGAAAGAACAGGCACACAGTAATACCTGGGCTAATACTGGGTACCAGACATTATTGCTCAATGCTATCAAAAAGCTGCATCTTCAGATTCTTTATTGAAACATATTACATTACTTAAATTGTCATGACAAAGACAAAGGTGTTCAATTTTAGATTTTTCTGGCACCTCAGCTTTTATGAAATGCTGTAATTTTTTTTTCTAATGGAAGTATAATTTATTTGCTGATTAAATTCCAGTAAGGGAGTCCTGATTTTTTAAAAAAATACATTTGGGAGTGTAAGTTCTAAGCACTGACAGGAGCATTCCCCTTTGTTTCCACTCACAACCTGGACTAGAAGATGGGGATTTGACTGTTTTGGTTTTCCAACTATTTTATCATAAACCACTGAATAAATGATGTTCAGCATTACTAATGCCCCCATGTAATGCTAACTCTGCATGCTTCCATATAGGTGAATTTAATATGAACTGTGGTAAAATTGCAAGGGTATCTCGTCTGCTGCTCAATTTTAGCAATTTTTTTTTATTCAAACCATGATTGTTAATGGACAATTTGAGTGAACTATTTAAAGTTAATTCTCCATTGCTTACAGGCAGATTATCCAAAGTGTGCATTAACCATAACCAAATAGAGAAATGTTCAGGAGGTGTCACACAGAGACTGTACCTGCAAAGATCAGGCCATTTGACTCTTGAGCTTCCTTCAGATTATAGACATGACACACTTGTGTCCATACCAGCCCCTAAGTCATTCCTGATGGATGGAGCAATTTCCACTGATCTGGCTTCTGGGACTCACTTCCATGAAACCTCTGCTCTAACTGGGAGCTCCTGTATTAGATTTTATATCCACATGCTGGAGTCATGAGCTATCAGAGCTCTGGCCTTAAGCACCGTTCCCCAGGTGGGCCTGAATTGAATGTCTCAGCTTTGGCATTAACAAAGAGGTTTTCACAGAATCACAGAATCATCTAAGTTGGAAAAACCTCTGAGATCATCAAGTCCAACCTTGGACCAAACACCCCCTTGCCAACTAGAGCATGGCACTGAGTGCCACATTTACCTTTTCCTTGAACACCTTTGGGATGGTGACTCCACCATCTCCCTGGGCAGCCCATTCCAATACTTGACAACCCTTTCTGTGAAGAAATTCCTCCTAACGTCCAACTTGATTGGCACATTTTACCAGTGGATGAAGAACAAACAGAGGCGTTTTGTGGACTTCAAACTGAAGGGCCTATGAAGAGTCAGCTGGATACCAGCAGGCCTTATTAGGGTTTCTTAGCTTGGTATTTCCTAGTGAAAAGCAAAAGACCTTTTAGTTACAAAAAGATAAGTCCTGAGAAAGCCTCCAGCAGTGCAGGGCTGTCACTTCACACTCCTCAGCCCCTCCATCCCTGCCCTCCTCATTCCCAGCCACTGCTGCCCACACAGAGCTGTTCCCGCTGCTGTCCTGGGCACGGCCACCCCAAATGTGCCTCCACAGCACCCCAGGATGGGCCAGGCTGGCAGGAGCCACCCTGGGCCACCTGTTCCACCCTCCTTGCCCAAGCACAGCCATCCCAGTGCACATGGCACAGGATTGTGTCCGGAGGGTTCTGGAATGCCCACACTGCGGGAGCACCGCACCCTCCCAGGTCCCTGTGGCAGTGCTTGGTCACCGCACAGGAAAGGCCTCCCTCATGTTCAGGTGGAACTTCTGTGCATGTTTTTGCCTCTTGTTCTACTGTTCTTCCCCACCGAGCACAGCCTGGTCCCTGCTCTGACACCTCCTTGTGTGTATCGGTGAGGTCCCTTCTCAATGCTGAGCAGGGCCAGCTCCGTCAGCTTTTCCTCGTTGGAGCGATAACACACTTTCTTTCCCTCACAGCGGTCCATATCCTTCCTTCCCCACGATGCCTCCCCGCTCTCCCGGCTCCGCTCCGGTCCCACCGCCCTCCCGATCCCGGCCCTGCTCCAGCCCCGGCCCTGCCGCCCCTCCCCGCTCTCCGCCGCGGTTTCCGCCCGGGGCAGGGCGGGCACAGGGTAACAATAACATGGCTGCTGCTGCTGGTGCTGCTTCTGCTGCTCTGGCCGGGCCGGCGCTGCGAGCCCGGGCGCTGCGATCCGCCCGGCTGCGGGGAGGCTTCCCGGTGAGTGACTGAGCGCGGCCCGGCCGCCTCCGCACCCCGCGGGCCCCGCAGCGGGAAGGAAGGAGCCTTCGCGTCCCCCCGGCGGGGCCGTGGCTGTCGCCGTGCCCGTGGCTGTCGCCGTGGCCGTCGCCGTGGCCGTCCCTCTCGGTGCCCGGGCCGAGGACTCTCCAGCCGCGGCCCCGGCGCTGCTCGGGGCTGGGCAGCCCAACGCGGGCCCTGCCCCCCGCAGTGCGCGGAGTTCTCTCATCAGCACCGGGCACGAACTGGTGTCGTGTATCTACACGCGGTTCCGGGGGCGGCAGCGCGTTGGCTTTGGCTCCGTACGGTGCTGAGGTCGGGCAGGCGTGAGTGGCGCCCACTGGGAATTGCTCATGGTTCCCTGTGGCCCCGATCCTCAGGGAAGGAGTGGTGGGCCTCCTGGAAGCTCGAGAGCTCCTCTGAGCTGCAGCAGCAGCTCATCATTCCCCTCCAGAGCAAGCCATGCTAAGGTAAAAGAACACGAGGAAGCCGTGCTAAGGTAAAGGAACACGTGCTTTTCAGACATCTCTGGTCCCTTTGGTAACCAGCTTCTTTATTTTTATTTTTGTCATCAGCAGCTGCATGGGAATCTACTTTGGCCCACGTTTCTGAGCCATGAGTATTTTCCCAGAGGCAAAAGCCTGTGGAGGGAGCAGAGTGTGCCTGTGGCTGGTCCTGCCCCGCAGGTGCCACTGCTGGGGATGCTGCAGGTGCTGGTGCTGAGCCTAAAGTGTGCTGTACCACTGCTGCTGTGTGGTTTATCCTTCAACCAGAAGGAAGTGAGCTAGCTTGGTTTTAAATCTGAAATCATTTGTGCCCAACTTTCCTGTTTTAATGTTGGGTATGGTATTCAGCAATTGAGTGAAATTGATTTGTTGATTTAGGATGTGTCCATTTCATGTAAACAGACACAGACAGGAAGAGAGTGTTTATGTGTGTGTGTACATACACAGTTCTGTCTACATACATTTATTGCTATATATACATATTTAAACTGATTAGTGTGGGTGAACAGTGCTGTGAGTCCCAGCAGTGCTTGGTGCATATGCATTGTGTGGTTGGAGATGTGTTCCTGCCATCATGACTCGCGTCAGTCTGATCCTACAGTAAGGAACTCAGAGGTAACATCCCTGTTCTTGTAGGATATGGAGGCCTTTGAAAGGCTGGAGTTTTGAGCACTGTCTGGACAGTTATCTCAGTATAGAGGGTGTTTTGGCTGAGCTCAGTTTTGAGCCCTGTCTTTATCTGGCACTGCAGTGGGGATTTGAGGTACAGGTAGAAATTAGGAGTTAATGCTCTATTCTATCATCTCTCAAAGCGTGGAGCAACCCTGTAAATTACCCCACTGAAATCACTGGGTATCAGCTTAGATTCTCAAGAGTGTTCGTAGGGTATCAGGGTGGCTGACTTTAAAAAAAAAGCAGCCTTCTTTTGTGCATTATTTTTGAACTAGCAGCATTGAACTTGTATTATAAATCACATTTTATTACTCTGTTTCTGAACTCTAGCAGATACTGAGAGTGTCTCCCAAGATCTGTGCTTTCCAAGTAGGCTATTTTCAAGAGCCACATCAATACTGTATAACAACAAATCAAGTTCTTAATTTCAAAGTAAACCACTTTGCTGTAGAAAGGTCTTCAGTTTTGCAGTGTTACATAATAGAATTCCCATCTAAACTGTCTCCTGATCTTCCCCTGTCTTAGACTTTAAGCTACAAACATGTTGATCAGCCAGAGTCTGGATTTCTGTGCTATAAAGTAGGATAAAAAATCCGAGAGTAAGATCCTGTGAAAGAGTTTTTCTCGTTTGTATCATTTACTCCCTAGCTCAGACCAGAAGTTACCCTGTTACTTTATTTATTTACCATAAACTATCAAAACTTGCCCTCCAAGCCCATCTCACCCTTTTCACAGATAAGGGTCTTCCATATGGAGGATGTAATCAAGAGGTACCAGTCTTGAACTTTGTTGTTTTGGTAGCTGTGTGTAAGTAGATACTTGGGGAGATTTAAAGTCTTTCATTATAACCCTCATGACTTACAGTTGGAGTGGTGTTTGTACACTTTGTATCTATTGAAAAATTTCTTATTATTTCAGAATTGTTGATATTCATAGCTGTGTTGAAACAAGTTTTTAGAGAGATTTGGTTGTATGCTGTCATTATACCCTGCACACACACAGTTTCCTGTGTAATTTCATTTTAGGGGTGGAATCATGGAATCACAGAATCGTAGAATCGATTGGGTTGGAAAAGACCTCCAAAATCATCAAGTCCAACCCTTGGTCCAATTCCAGTCCATTTACTAAATCATGGCACTCAGTGCCACATCCAAGAAGAAATGGTACTTGATCCTATGGCATGAAACATGAAAATACTGTATCATCTAACTGCTTTCCCTTTGGTTCTTTACATTTGTATAACTGTTAAACATCTGTTGCTGTTTTTGCTTCCTATATTCTTGGTAGATTCACTTCTTTGTGCTTCTGGAGTTTAAATCTGACCAAGTGTTCTAAGAAGATGAAAGATAGATTTCAGTTGTCTGCACTGCATGTGGACAAGCGTATTTAGACCAGCTCTTGCTGGAGCAATATTTGTAAAGAGCTGTGACAAACGCTCCAGGGACTGCTCCGCTGCAGAATTCAATCTTGTTGGCTGGCAACAAATAGGCTCCACTGAAGGCTGTTTATTTGAATGGGAGTTGGATTGGGCCCTTTGGGAGAATGCTGTGTTTTCAAAATAGCTTCAGATGCAGTGGAATTCGGTGATGAATATAAATGAGGAACAATTAAATCAGAATAATAAAAAAAATGCTCAAGGTAACTCGCCAATATTCTCATAGAGTGAGCAGGTTGACTGGTGTGTTATGAACCCTATCCCAGCCTTCAAAACGAGCCTCAGCCCTGCCAGAACATGTCCAAATTCAATGTGTGTTGGAAGTATTTTAAAAAAGCAAGGGCAGGAAGGTGGGATTAAACAATATTCCTGTTGTAAAATCTGCTGAATGCTGTAGATGTTAAAAGTAGGGAACTGTGCAAGGTTGCTCCCTGCAGATGCCTTCAGTTCCTAGACTTGGGTACCTATAAAGCCTCATTAACACTGAACAGAGAAATTTGTCTTTGTTAAGAAATCATCAGCTGTGGTAGCTGATCTTCCACACAGCACAAAACACTGCTGAAAAGAACTTTTCAATTCATGACTTCAGAAGCTACTTCAATACCAGATTCTTATTTTATTTGTAGTTTTGTGTGAAGTTCTTGAACATTCCTTGAAGGTTTGGACTGTTTCCCTGTTTGGCTTTTCCTGGTTGGCAGTTTTGCTGTAATTTTCAAGGTTTTACATTTAGAGGCAGGAAATACATGAGCCTACAGACTTTCACAGACAGCTTTTTCTATAAGCACCTCAACCAAATGACAGGAAAGCCCTCTTCAAACTCTAGACAAAACTGAAATGCCAAAGTGGAGCAGATGTTTGGCCCACTCCTCCCCGGCAGTTCCATTGAACACATGGTTATTGTATCCTATTTTGAGATGAAAGAAGGAAATGAAAACATAAATATAGACTCAGACTGTGATGATTTTTTTTTTAATTTATATTTTGTTAGTTTTTCAGTGAGTTTTATGCTAGTGGAACTTGTACCTTGGGAGCAGTCTGGCTCTGGCACAGATATTCACAGCTTTGTCTTGAAGTGGAAAAGCTGCAATTTGCTGCACTGATTTACCTTTCTTTGTACCTCATGGAGGTATAATCAAGGGATAGGGCTAATTAGATAAGCAGAGACAGCCTTTATGAATATGACATTAGATTGAAAATTAGGTGGGACACCTGTGGTCTTCTCATGGGTATGGATGAGTAAACCCTTCCTCCTGACCCTCCCTCAGAACTCCCAAGCAGTTTACCTACAGAGACTCCTTACCTTGTTTGAGTATATTTAGGATTGGTTGAAGTTTTTTATATAAAATCAAGTGGGTTTTTTTTATTGATCTGCCTCCTGAGGAAGTAGATAAAGTGTTAGTAGACAAACTGTGTTTTCTTTACAGGTATCTGAGTGACTGTTTCCTCCTGTTATTCCCTGGAATAGTGTCAGTGTGTGTAGCAGTTTTTATTTTTAACATTTTTTTGAGGATAAAGGCCTTTCATTTGGTCTTTCTTGCTGTTTACTGCCAACAGGGATGCTGTGAAGAGTGTGTGAAGATACTGAGGTTCTTTTGAGGATACAGAAAAGTGAAGATGAGGGTTTAGAACACTTGGGGTTTACTTCTTTCTCAGAAGTAGGTAATTTCTGTGCTGTATCATTCCCTCTCCTGTTTGGTAGGTGCACTTTCAGCAAAAATTGGAAATACATTCATTTAGTGCTTGGAGACGCCATTTTCCCCCTCCCTGTTTTGGGGACTCACTTCCAGCTACAGTTCCAGGGTGACTGAACCTCAGCTGAGAGTGTTTGATTGTTGCTGTTGACAACACCTGTAGTGAGTAGCTTGGCTCGTTATTGCCTTGGCCAGACCAGTTTTTCTGTGCATGTTTGAGACTATCATCTCCACCTTTGAGCATATACCCTAAGGATTTTCTCCAGAAAATTTCCTCCTTTAATACTCTCTGCTGAGAAAAGCAGTTTCCAGCCATCTGTGACTCAGCTTACACTCACCTCTTCCACAGAGTTTTAATAAAACACAGGACAGAGGAATCATGATGCCTGTGCAACTGCTTATGACAGTAACTTTGGAACTGGTAATTAAAGATTGATCCATAATTAATACCTGGTTATTGATCTTATTTTAACTAGATAACACAGCAGGAGTGGGCATGAAATGAAGTTGACTGTTGTGAAAAATTCCTTGATAGTAGAGCTGTGCTGTGCTCTTGAAGTCTCTGGTGCACGATTTATACTTACATGTTCTATACTGATCTGAAGCCCTCCTTTAATATGGTAATGAAAATAAAAATGCAGCACTGGTGTTTTAGTTTGTTAGTGACGTTATGCTGATGGTGATGTTCTTGTATAATTAGTAGCTAAATGTTAACTGTGAAGAAATTTAAATAGTTACTATTTTTCCACTTGTTGGAGCACTTTTTTCAAATCTTCCGTTAACATTTTATACTGGTAGCACAAAATATATTCATTTAATGCAAGTTCTTGATTTTCACTTGGTTTGGTTGTTTGCTTGTTTAAAAGTTCCTGGTTTGTTGAGCAGATTTACTGATGAGCTTTTTTCTTCTTGGCCCCTATCTGGTTTTGTTTGCCCGAAATATTTTGAGAGCATCAGTAGCAGCAGCTTTAAACACTCATTTGTACAGGGTGTTTATAAAGATTCTGGAGCAATAAGGAAGCTCTTGGGGGCAGTAAGTGGGAAGATGGAACACAGCAAGGTGTTAGAGGAGTGGATAGACTTTGAGGAATGTAAGCCATGATAAATTGTCTGTGTAAGGAGGAGGTGGAATCACTGGCACTGCAGTTTACCTTTGATCTCTTAACTCTTGTCCACCTAAATTCTTTGTGAGATGCAAAAATTTTTTAAGAATTGTCAGGAGGAATGAAAAATCAAGGGAGATTTTTGATCATGCTTGATAGGTTTGTCTGCTCGTCCAAGACTTTTGATTGAAAAATGTGAAGCTGCAAATTAAAAGCCAGACACAAATAACTAATGGAACACTTCATCATTCTTTGATATCTTCCTCTGAGGGATCTGTGGACAAAAGAACAGTTTAATTTGATGTCTGCTAATTTTATGGCAACCAAGAAAGCAGTTACTGCCTTGTGTGAATTGTGGAGGGAAAAAAAAAGGAAAAAACCCAGTTGTTCATACACTATACTGGTATAGAAATATCAGGAAGATTCCACTTGTGGAAAGCATTATATGTGCAAATATGGATAACAATGATGAGTATAGTTAAAAGATGCAGCTATTTATGATAATTATGGAGGAAAGGCCTATTAAAAGCAATCATATCCTTTTTATTGTCAACATAGTACTTGTTTAAGGTCTGAAGATGGCATAAGAAATGTATTTTCCCTTAACTTTTCCAGCTTCTTCAGTTCTGTCACTCCAAACACATTGGAAACAGTGAATCTATTTAATTGAATTCTTTCATGCAGAGTTTCAGTCTAAGTTTGTTTTTCGGTTAAGTGGCTCAGATTAAAATAGTCTAAAGTAATGCCATAAATTTAGGAAGTAGAGGATCAGATATTTAGAGCTTGACTTAAACATGATGTGAAATGATTAAACGCGATTCCAGCGCAATTGGATTGCTGGAGTTCCACCTCGGGAGGGTTGATGACCCCTCTGAGAACCTCTGGGTCAGGATCAGTGGGCAGACCAGCATTATTGGTAACGTTGCTGTGCATGTTCTGCCTCAGGCAGCTCCATCAGCAGGGATCAGGTGTGGCTTCAGACAACTGGAGAGGCAGCCTCATGTTGGCAGGGCTTGGTCCTCACTTGGTTCCCTCCAGTATCTGCTGGAGCGACAGCCCAGGAAGGCACAAGTAATCAGGCAATGCAGGAGGTTTCTGGAGGGCTTTGATAAAACCACTTCCAAATGCAGATGGCTGAGGGACCAACAACAGAAGACACTACTACATGTCCCCCCCCCATGTCCCCATCATGTCCTCCCCCTTGTCCCTACCATGTCCCTGGTTCAGACCAGTCCATACTGGTCTAGACCGATCCAGACCAGTCTAGACCGGTTCAGACTGCTCCAATCCATTATAGACTGGTTTAGACCAGTCCAAATAGGTATAGAGTGGTCCATACTGGTCCAGACCGGTCTGGGCCGGTCGGAACCGGTCTAGACTTGTTTGAACCATTCTGAACTTTCATCGATTGTTCCGGGCAGTTTCTGTTTTCTGCCCAAGCATCCGAACCTCTTCTGTCTTTGTCTAGAGTTTGCTTCATGTCAGTCTAAGGCAAATGGTCTAATTAAAACTAAGACTTTTGAATGATAAAAGGTGTGAAGTATTCAGATTGAAGCATAAAAATGGGTACCAGACGTTTTTGTTGGGTTTTTTTTGTTTGTTTTTGTGGGGGTTTATTTGTTGCCTCCACTCTAGAAATTATTTCAGTCCATTCTGCACTGGTTGAAGAGCTCAACTATGATTTAGTCATGCAGGGAAACTGTTTCTGTAGATACTTTTTTATATTTCTTTATTTTACTGCCATGGGCATTTGCATTTTTGTTGCTTGGTAGTGTTAAACTGCTTAATGCTCAAAGTCATAATCTGTGATGACATAGTTGGTAGCGTGGAAATTATCATGATTTGACTTCAAATATTAAAGAGCTGGAACAGAAAAACTGTGATTATGTTTTGCATTTGCTTCTCTGTGATGAAAAATGGAGCTCAAACTGTCTAAATTGGCATTTTATTGGTGTTTTTTCTTAAAATACCAGTGACTTCTAACACTTGAAAAAGTATTCTTCCAGGGTATGGTAGGCATGAAATGCTTCTTTGATAGTTATGGTTATTTGAGATAGGAATTGAGAAACATTTCTGTTCAACCCATTGACAATGCTTTGGGCTTTCTGATGATTCGGGAAGCTCAATTAGGATGCAGTCCACAAAAAATTTATAGTGGGTATTTTGTGTCATGTTTGGTGGTTAAAAGAGTTTTAGAATTATTGTTTCCTTGTTATGTTTAGTATTTACAGCATTTCTTCATAGTTGGATAAAAGTATAGTTTTAATCTTCTAAAAATCAGGAAGTTAAATACTTTTTTCTAAGATGAGGCAAAAGTATTACATTTCCCCTCAGGGTATTTAAAATAAAAGAATATTTCTGATTCATGTGGAGAAGATGGCTTATTTCACTTTTTGAATGTGTGGTGCATATCACCAACAATCTTCTTTTACTTGCTGAGGCAAGGAATGTATTATGGTATTTTCTGCAACTAATTATGCAGGTGTGTATGGTTCTGAGTTTATTTTCATCAGATACTTCAAAGCCTTACTTTTTAGGTCAGGAAAGTATGCTTTCTTAAAGCTTTGAAGTTTTTAAAAATCAAAATGAACATAATTTGACTAAAATTAATTACTAATGCAAAACAGAGCTTCTCATGGTGAGCACATTGAAAAAAGCAAAGGCTCTGAAATTGATTCTGGAGGTGTAAAGCATCTCTAGGCACACTTGCTCCTTGGGCACATAGGCACGTAAAAAAGGTAATTTTAATATTATTTTATTCTGCTGGATTTTGGTTTTAAAATGCAAGGAAAAGATTGTTTTGCAAACAATTTCTGAAGTGAGAAGAAAGGGCATTGCTTGCCCCTTTGAGTGGACTGGCAGCTTTGTTTGGGCAGGCAGCTTCATTTTGTGACTTTGTGGTTTTTTTCTGTTGTTGTGTTTGTTTTCTGATCTCAGGAATGTTGTTCAAACCAGGCAGTTTTCATGTAGTCCCATAGAATAAAGAATCTGCCGTGTTCCAGCTGGGTTTTCCAGGTGCCAGTGGGTCACTGCCCAGGTGAATGTTGGTGAGGAGAGTGTGCCCAGCTCTGCTCAGGAGGCCTTTACACACTGACCACAAAACATCTGGCAACTTCTCCCTGCCAGAAGTGTGCTGTCACTTAATTTGGAGAAATTCTGTTTTGCTGTTTGCATGTAAATAGAGGCCTGAATATTCCCCTGGGTGGTGAGCAGGGTGTGGGTTGTCAGGGTTTGGTGACTCCTGCTTAGTTTGGAGGTCAGTCTGTAGCAGCACGACCGACACAGCTGCTCAGCTGCTCAGCAATGTCTCCTTAAGGTGAGGGTAGTGCAGGAGTGAGGTCAGGGTCTTACTGTTCAAGAGGACATTCCTTCCACCATCTCCTCTACTCCTTTTGAGGGCTGCAGCCCTCACAAAATCATAGAATCGATTGGGTTGGAAAAAACCTCCGAGATCATCAAGTCCAACCCTTGGGCCAACTCCAGTCCCTTTACCAGATCATGGCACTCAGTGCCACGGCCAAGCTCACTTTAAAAACCTCCAGGGATGGGGAATCCACCCCCTCTCTGGGCAGCCCATTCCAATGCCTGAGCACTCTCTCTGGAAAGAATTTTTTTCTGATCTCCAACTTCAGTTTCCCCTGGCAGAGCTTGAGCCCCCCGTGCCCCCTTGTCCTATTGCTGAGTGCCTGGGAGAAGAGACCAACCCCCACCTGGCCAGAACTTCCCTTCAGGCAGTTTCAGACAGTGCTGAGGTCACCTCTCAGCCTCCTCTTCTCCAGGCTAAACACCCCCAGCTCCCTCAGCCTCTCCCCACAGCACTTGTGCTCCACTCCCTTCTCCAGCCTCGTTGCTCTTCTCTGGCCCCGCTCCAGCCCCTCAATCTCTTTCCTCAACTGAGGGACCCAGAACTGAACACAACACTCAAGGTGTGGCCTCCCCAAGGCAGAGTCCAGGGGAAGGGTCACTGCCCTGGGCCTGCTGGCCTCGCTAGTTTGGATCCAGGCCAGGATCCCATTGGCCTTCTTGGCCAAAGCGTGTCTGCAGACACCCAGCAGGATGATGCAGGGGTGGCTGTTTGGAGCTGCCTTGTAGTGTCCAAGAATTTGGGCTCAGATGCTGCTTTCATGAGATAAGGATAATAAGGATGACAGAAGGAGCTCAAGTCTGACCCTGTGCATGTTCCTGGTAGTTTACAATGGAGCTTAGTGGGTAGGAGAGCGTGTTTACAGAGTAGCTGTCAAAATCCCTGAGTGTAAGCAAACTGTAAATAAGTCTATAAAGTATAATCATTACTGGAGACTTTAAATCTGCAATGAGTGAAAGACTTGCTTCAAGTTCATTTCTTGCCTCTGCTTCCTTGTATGAGAAGAAAACAGAAGGATAAATCAGAATGTTGAGTTTATAAATGAGATTTAAAGGCACATTGGAACAGAATTGTGTAGTTTCATTTGTGCTTTCTGGAGCCAATGACCCCACTGAGTTCTGCAGTTTAGGAACATCACATCACACAACGTTATTTCCAGAGGAGTGCAGAGGTTAAGCCTGGGATCCATCAGTTTGCAATCAGGCTGATTATAAAAGGATAAGGAGGAGTAGAAGATAAAAATCAAAAGAACATAGTAGGACAAACATTTAGGAACCCTTGAAGTGGAAAGGTTTCTTGCAGTAGACAAGGAGCAGGAACATTCAGGAGAATTGTTAAGGGAGTCATTACATTTTGTTAAGATTGCAGTCAGGATTTTCAGTCCCACTTCTACCCTGAGTACATTCTTTACTGTTTTATCTAGAATACTGTGAAATAGCCATGACATAACTAAGATGTTTGTAAAACTTTGTGTTTTCATGTGCATATTGCTATGGCTTAGCTTAAGAGTGAAGGTTCCTGAATAGATACTCTTCAATTTTTTTTTAATCCAATCTACATGGCTTTATACATCTGAATTTCAGAATTGTGAGCGAGATTGGTTCTGCCTTCTGAAATCCTCTTCTGTTTCTGTGAAATTTGTTAAAGCACAGAAGAATTGTGTTGTTTGCTGTTGGAGCCACTGTGGAAAGATTTAGAAGGTGGGCTTTAATGAAAGAGATAAATAAGGCAGAGAAAGCCTCAGCAGCACCCAGTGGCTACAGAACTGATGGACACTCCTGATGTTCCCCTTTCCCAGGCGAGGGATTCCATCACTGGGTGAGGGGAAAAAAGCACTGAATTAAAAATAAAGAGGGGTGTTGCAGTATCATTATGTTTCCTAATATATATTGATTAATGTGTCATTGCAGTTTAATGTTTTTTTAAAGGTCACGAGTGTTTCACATGTGAATTTTGAGGTAGTGGGTAGTGAATGAAATGCTCCATCCCCCCAGTCATGATGACATTTGAATTTTAGTCTTAAAAAGCTTGAATAGAGCTACATATTTTTATATTCCATTACCTAGGCAAGTTGACAGTTCAGCTAGTGAGTGAGTTTTGGGAAAGTTCACCCACTTCAGTGAGGAAATCGGGGGAGAGTGAGGGAGTTTGATTCATGACTTGACTTTGGGGTCAAATCCAGTAGGCTTATTTCTTTAGTTAAATCATTCACTCTCCTCCCAGGTTAATTTTAACATTCTGGGTAGGCTGTTCAGGTTGAGGCTGAAACTGTTCTTTTTATAATTGGCTTTTGCAGGATCCTGCTACTTTGAACTGTCCTGTATTACACATAAATGTCAGACCTTCCTACTCTGCCTCCTGCTGCAGCCTCTTGTGCCTGACTTTGTGTTTTCTTCTTACAAAGCAGAAATGTGGCTCACGTGAGCATATCAGGTAGAGAGTATTTTATAGGTGCTTATTTGATACCAATTTCTGTTCATTTCTATGATATTATTGAAATACAACTCCTTTGGCAAGACCTGAAATTTGAAGGAAAACTTAATATTGTTTCTCATTTAAATTGTGCATGAATAAATGATTACAAATTGACAGATATTGCTCGTAGTGATTCCTTTCTTGAGTGAAAAACCAATTTCTCTTTCCTTCTTAATTTAGGAACTTAAAATTATTAAGAGATAAAAAGAGAAACCAGATGCAGCTGCAACACAAGCAAAGAGAAATTGTGAGTTGAAACTTTAATAGTTGCTTTTGCTTTCAGGGCAGTTTTACACTGCTCTAAATGTGCAGATGACAAAACAATATTAACACAAACCCAGGTGCCTCTGCAGGGTTTGGAGAGCTCTGGCATTGCAACCAGGTGGGCTCAGAAGGGTCCACATCCCTGGGGGAGGTTCCAAGGTGGCATTTGCTGCTGCAGCCATAGGTTTTTAGGTCCATACAGCTCTGAAAACTTGTGCCTTTTTCAGAGAGCTCATCTGGAGTATTCACTCCCTATCAGGCTTTTATTATTGCTTTAAATAGTGTACAATATTTTCTGGTTTAATTTGTTTTGAAATAATTCAGCCATACTTTATAATGCCTTATGGAACTCATCAATACTGCTTGTGTATCTGTCTAATGAGAGTTCAGTAAATTAGCATAATCATTAAACAAACAAATTATCGTTCTGCTAGTAATTGGTGACTGCCTGTTTCTCAACAGATGAGTGATGTCAACTGGCATCTATTAGTTTAGTCTGCTTTGTTATCTACAGGTAGGTAATCTGTGCTTTATATCCTTGCTTTATTATGTTGCATTAAAATAATCACTGCTGTCTGGTGATGGAAGAAAAGTGGTTTCTCTTAAATAAAATGGATGAGATGACTAAATATACCTTCTTTAGGTTTGCAGTTAAAATAGCTTCCTTCTCTAAAATTGACATGTTACTAGTTTAAAAAAGCTCTTCCCTTCATTTCTTTGATGTTTGTCACCATCTTTATGTTTCCTGCTGTGATTCCTGCCTTCCTATCTCTGGTTTGCAGTGGCTCCTGTTAAAAAGGAGCTTGCAATGTGACAAGAGAAATTGGCTTTTCCTTGAACTATGGGGGAGTATTCAGGGCAGGATTTAACCAAGCGCTGGGTTTGATTGCATGAACTAGAATTAAATGGTGACACAAACACTTAATATAGTAATAAAAAAAAATCCTCTGATTGTTTCAAACTGAACACTTCTGAACTAAAGCTATTCTGGAGTGTTACTGTTCTGTTTAATGAAGTGCCTTTTTTCCAAATTTTTGTTTCTTGTCAGGTTAACTTACTCATTTCATGGGCACTGCCAGCAAACTGAAATAAGGATTTTAGTTGGTTTTCAGTGGCCTCTGTGGTATATCTCAAGTATATGGCCTAATAAAATGCCCCCACAGCTGCAGTGGTTTATATGGAGATACTGAGTTTAGTTGTATTTCTGGTGGTTTCTTTTTGATAGGAACTTCTACATCTTTTTCAATTACAGAGGCTGTATGTCAATAAATACAATAAAGGTTTATTCCTCATATTGATGAACAGTATGCTCTTTCATTGCTGTCATCTTTGTGTATCTGTTTTCCTTCACATGTGCTTGGAATTGTATTACAGGTCAGAGTGCACAAATTGAATAAACTGGAATGCTGGAGAATGTATTAGCTAAGCAAATGGATTTTTGGGGTGACAGACTTTTATTTTAGATCAGATACACTAAACACACTTCCTTTTAATTTCAGATACAGAACACATCTGAAAGACCTCTTCAAAAACACCACAGGCTTTCATCACAAATGACTTATTTCCAGTATAACCATTACAGTGAACTCCAGATTTGTAAAACTTGATGCTGTGTGCATTTGACATGTAATTTGCATTCATGCAGAGATAATTTTCCTTGCAGGAGCTGTTTCATACTGGCACAGGATCTGTTGGCATCTACTTGACTTCAGTTGAGGCAGCAGAGGAGGAAAAAAGTAGTAGGCATTTATCTGACCACCTTTACTTTTAGTGCTTTTAAGAGATCCATCTTTGTTTTTTGATGTTAGTGTTGGCTTCCATTCATACTGGGAACGAAAAGGAAATGTTGAAGTGTGTCTTCCTTTAATAGTCATGCAATAAAATGCATCAGGCTCTCTCAATGCAAACAGTAGGGCTGCCCAGATTCTATAGGTGTGTCAAGGGGTGTGCAGTTATCATAGAAATTTGCTTAATGGTGATTTGTTTCTTTAACAGTGCTTATTATCACTGAATTCTCTTCCTCTGGTTGCAATTATTTGGCAATTTCCAAAAGTAAAGATTTGACCTGGAGAGTCTTGCCAAGAAAAAATAAGTAGTTATGTTTAGGGCTTTTTTCAGGGAAATTGTCTAAAAGTGACCACGGGCCTTGATATGGTGAAGTACTTAGTGGTGAATGGTTAGCCAAGGTAGTCCTGTGTGGAATTAGGCATGAAATGGCACAGAATTTTGTGAAATTTAATTTTATTGAGGCCAAAAGGCCTCAGTTGTAATAGAGGTTATAATTTGAATCTTTGGTTGGTTCTCAGACTTGATCTTTCAATTTTTCTTTCTGATGGTTTCTTCATATACTGATTACAGAATAGACTCAAGTGATTCTATTCTATTTAGTGTATTAAAAATATGTGATGCTTACAGTTTGAATTCTAGAGGTAGGTAGGGGGTTCTGCCTGAAAATGCTGCTCTTCAAACACTTGCTTCTTTTTCCAGAAATGATTTTAATTTGGTTTTGCTTTTTGGAAGAGACCTTTCCTGTAGCAGGAACTGACTGAGTTGAAGAGTAAATGCAAAGTCACAGTGGTTGGTGATCCTGCTGGCTGAAAATGTTCCTGTCCTGACCCTCAGTTGCTCTACTGGCACAGGGACTTGTAGGGCTCAGCTGAGGGCTGATTTGACTTCAAAAAGCCGCTGATTTTTTTTTAACATGTATGTGGTCATGGTGTTTTCTCCTTGTTGTTTTATTAAAGCTTTTCTTCTTACCTCACCAGTGTGACACTTCTTGGTACCTGCTGCACAGATGCTTTATGGCAGCATTTATGTGGAATTATGTCTTGAAACCAGTCTTTAAATGTTTTACCAGGGAGGCCAGAAAATGAAAAAAACCCACATTATACTGAGCATATGGGTTCAGATAAGAAATAATGTAATAAGTTTGGGGTTACTGTTGCTGCTCTTGTTCTGTGGTTATGTGGAACATTTATTTCCGAGCAGACTTTTGCTGAAGTAGTTAGCATGCAACTTGCAAACTTCTGGTGAACGTGTTAAGACACTTCCTCCTGTTTTTAGTGTGTGTGTTTTCTTTTTTTCAAAAGTAAGCACTTAAAAGATGTGTCCTGGGTCATCTGAAAGATGCTGCACATCAGAGCAGTTAATGCTGCATAGATAAGCACAGCTGTGTCTCTTTGTTGCAGTGTTTTCTAAGTCTGTCTCTCTTTCATTTTGTAGCAAATATCAACTAGAAAATATAGTTACCCTCCTTTTATTTTTAGCCTGGATTATTTAAATGATGCTTTTTTTTTTTCTCCTTGCCATGTGACAGCTCAAAAATTGTCCAAGGGAATAGTGGAAGAATAATGCAACTGCCCTCCAAATACATTATTTGTGTAGAGTCCTTCGTGTTTGGTATAAAAAAACACCAAACAAAAAGGTGGTAAATAAGAGATTATGCAGGTTATGTGAACTATCAGGTTTTTTCTCTAGCAGTCATCAATAAACCACTGATACAGTTCTGTTACACCTGACCTCATTAAGATGATCAAAAGGAGGTGTTTGATGTGTTGATGCTGTTGGACCAAACGTGGTTTCTGGTTCTATAAAGAAGGAACTTTGAACAGAAAGCTGGTTCAGAATGAAACTTGTGATTACCAATCACAGGAGTTTTCTGAAGTCCTCCTCACTCCATAGACCTTTGGTCCATATTAGTGTGGTTCTGACTGGTTGCAAAATCCTTGAGGATTGGAGAAGGGAAGGGACCTTAGAGGTGAACCCAACCAATACACATTCTTTGTGCTTTTGGAAAATGCCAAATAATTGAAGCCAGCAGGAGAGAATCTGGTGAGAAACCTGGACTTGGTTGAATAATTCTGCCTTCATCTCACTTGATGTTACTGCTCAGTTGAGGCCTTTTGTTGCACTTATTTGACTTTTGGGATTTTTGATGCCGTTGTCAGGCTCTGAGGAAATGTTATCAGTTGTCAAAGTGCCCTGTTTAAGTATATTATTCTCTTTGATAAGTACTTATGTTAGAGATTTAATCTTAAGAAATATCTTGCTAGGATGAATTTAATTCCTCTTAAAAGCTTGATTATTTTAAATAACAAAATTTTATTTTCCGTGGGCTACTCTTGATGTTTTTCTTAGTTTTATGAATTGATTTATTCTTAAAGCTTATTTTTAGTTTAAAAATAAAGAAAAAAACTGCTTTCAACTTATTGGCTAGATCTTAATCTCAAATAAGGGCTCCTTTGCATCTGCAATACGTACATCAATACACAACACAGAAAGTTCTCACATGAAAGCTATTTTTTTCTTGTAGTACCAGCTCTGTTGGAAGTCTTCAGCAGACCAATTAATTATATTTATTTTAGCCTTTTTGTAGGAATTTCCTTTCGAAAGACTAAATCTTTTAGTTTGAATTTTTCTTCATTCCATGCAGATTGTTTGGATTTTCATGTAGGATCACTGGAGTGATTTTAAGTTTTTCTTTGTTATAGCAATTGTAGCTGACATGTTAAGAAGTAAAATGCCACTAAAAAAAAAGGTTTGGGAAAATTTAAACTCACGGCCCTTCTTTGGGCTGTTCAGAGCTTGACAGAAGTTAATATTCAAGATTAAGGTGTATTTATAGTAATGTGGGTGCATGTAAGTTCAGTAAAATGTAAAACTTCCTTTTGTTGTTAGAAAAATTGTGTTAAGATAATGCCAGTGATGGAAAATTTTGATGCTTTTGCCTGTCATCATCTGAAGATGAAACGTGAGTTGTCACAGAGGGAGTGAGGGTTTTACTGAAATCACACAGTTATTTCCAGTCTCCTCTTCCCAGGCTGAAGGACATGATGTGCTCCTTGTACTCCAGTGCAACTTTGCAATAAAGAAACAGATAAAACACAGACAGGCCTTAAACTGCTGGAGCATCCTGGGCTTCACTGGGACCAGAGCTGCATGGAAAGATCTGAAATCTGTGCAATTTTCTGGTAGGGTTTTTCTGACCTGTGTGTGGGGAAAGAGATAAAAAGTCCTCAAGGAGGGATAAGCTGGGAATAGAAGGAGGTGAGAATCCATGGTGAACAGAAATCCCTAAAAGGCAGTGTCTGCTTTCCTGTGCTTTGGGTTCCTTTCCACTTCCTTCTTCCATGTCCCCTTTCAGATTGAGATTATTTTTTTGCTGATAATTTACAGCCCAATTCCTCAGTTTGTCCTTCATGAGCACTGGGACTGCAGTGGTGATTTCACAGTGCTGTTTGATGGTGCTGAGAGCAACAAAATTGTGGGTGAGTGGAGCTGCAGAATGGGAAAATGAACAATACAAAGACACATGATGCTGGAGGTTTGTTTCTGCTGTGTTAAAATCTCCTTCTAATAAGTTTCTGGATGAAGGGGTGGATTATGGGTGCCTGTAGAAGACTGACTGTGGGAAATAGCTTTCCTTGAGACCTTTGTAGACTCTTCCTAGGCTGTTTTAAGGCTGTGCCTTTGTCCTTCAGCTCTGTCACAGTCAGTCTCAGGAGCAGATTTATCTGTAGGATGTGTGGAAGTTTATGATGCCCAAGAACTTACACTTTGAAGCCCATCTCGTATTCTTGTGAATGCTTGATATAAACATATTTTATACAGGGTTGGGATTCAAGATTCCTGTACTAATTCTTTTCATTGCTGTCCCTTTTAAGTACAGATGCAGATTTATTGCAACCAAAACCTTTTTGAGTTTGGAATTGATTCAGAGAATCATCTGTTTACTCACATTTCTAAGATCTCATGGTCACTTCTTTTGTCTTCACCCTAAAACGCATCTGTCTGCAGCTGTTTTGGTTTTTTCAAGATGGTCTTCAAAGAGAAGTAGCCTTCACAGATTCAAAGCTTTTGCTTTATTTCATCTCTTTAACTGCTTTATTTTTCCTGCTCTTCTCAAGATATGTGGTGTGTATCCTGCAAGTGCTTTAAAGCCACTTTTTCATGTTCCTTGCTCTTCAAAACTTCTGGTGCAGACTTCAGATACTAATTTATTTTATCAAGTAGTTGATTCACAATCATGGCTTTGTCTTTTGTGGAAAGTCTTGATTGAAAGTCTTCAGTTGGCACTCAGGAGTGATGGTCTCTCTCAGAATCATGTAATAAAGGAGAAGAAAAAAATGTGCTCACTAACCTGGAGTTTGTAGGCTTTGCTTTTCTGTGCCATCAGTTCTTGGCCAGATCTTTGTTTCATCACCCTTAGGATTGCTTTGACAGTTCTTTCAAAGAAATTATTCTCTTACTTCCTTTCTGTGTTCCTCTGACCTGTCTGATTCATAATTTATGAAGTAAATATTGTCATACTATGAAAAATAATTCTCCACTTTTTATAAAAGAACAGACCTACATCCATATACTGATATACATAAGATTTGTAGCATCTCACCAATGGAATATCCCCGTGGGACACTTGTAGTTGTATTTTCAAGTTGTAAAACTGTTATATCCCCAAACCACCTCTGAGAGGACAAGGGGTTTTTGGGAACAGAGGCCACTGCAGGTTCCTGTTGGAGCTGTTGGGTTTGTTTTACTCATTGTCAGGCTTTAATGAGCTGCTTTAGTGTTGAAGGGAGGCACCAGTGGTGGAAAAGTCATCACTGGAGGTGGCTTTTCTTCATAAAACAAATGGAACTTCGACTGCTTTTCTTGCTGTAATCTCTGTTTCTTATTGATCACGTGTTGGGCATTATCACCAGTGGCTTTATTAGGTGGTGACACTTTGCAGTTCATTTTATTCAAGAGATTCCTTAAAGGATTTTGTTACTTAAGCATTGCAGTTTGAACTAGCAGGGAGATGTCAGTTGACACGCTGTGCTGCATTGCAAATTCCTGAGCTTACTAATTCCTACCTGAATAGAAAATTTGAAAGCAATTTGTGTTGAAAGAGTCTTTTGCCAAGCAACAGCATCAAAAGTCTTCTGCAGAATGAAATTGTTTGGGTATTTTCCTTCTTATTTATTTGCTTTAGATCAGCTTAGCAATACATGCCTGTGAAACTGATGTATTGTTCTAAATTATGAATAAAAGCTGCTTTGAAAACTTGTTCTTAAAGTATAAAGCCAGTGACCAAAATGTCATCAGCTGTATTACTGAACTGTAGAAATTTTTAGATAAACCTAAAGGGTCCCTCTTGGCTCCTGGTGTTAATCCCTTTGTGGAAATGATAATGAAGAAATAATTGTTAAAGCCTGGCAGAGAAATTGTAAGAGGAAAACAATTTAAATGTCAACAATTATGAAAATGACTTTAAATTTTGACCCTACATTTGAAGTATTGCATAACTGTAACAACATATTGTCTGTGAATGGTGTGGAGGAATTTAAATCCTGGGGAGGTGTCTGTGTGATGTGTAGAATTCCGGATAGCCAATGAGCAAACTGGCAATGGCATTTTGTTCCTCCAAAATATATTCATCAGGTTAGGGACAAAAGAATTTAAAATGTATCTTTCTAAACGATTTGTAACTGTTTAAGTTCTGTGGGAGCCCCTTCTACAGAAAACATGCAGTTATGTACTGTAAAAGATGGGTTTGTGTTTTCTTTATGTATCTTTTGTGCTGTTTCAAAGTGAGTAGAACAGATGGGGGGATGTTTTTGAGACAACTCAGAATGTAAACCTTGAGTATTGTGAAAGGGTGTGTTACTGAAAGACTTCAGCATGGAGGATTTTTGTTTTCAGTATAAAGTTGCATTAGGATAATATTCTTTTATCATGCTGTTAGGGATCAAAGTATTAGGATAGTAAATAATCCTCTTTGTCTCACATACCTGAATATGTAGCAGTAGCTTGCATGCTGTGCTCCTTGCTTCAGGAGAAACCAAGAATTGATCGTGGCTGTCTGCCAGGACAGCAGTTTCTCTCTCCATGTGGGAAGAGCATCTTTTGCTGGCATAAAATGGGATTATACCATTGCCAGGAGTCAGCTCCACCTTTGCCATTGTGCCATTGCCAGGAGTCAGCTCTGGCTCCTTAATTATTCCTTTTGTCTGTAACAATTTATCCTGTATGGAGGACGTGTTCTTTCTTAAAATCATTCAGTGAAGATCATGTGATTTTTATGGAGTCTGTACTCAATGTTTGCTGCCACAGCAAATGTGATGTCTTTGTGTGTGTAAATACAAATGCACACATGGACATCTACGCTGGGGTATTGAGAACGGGGAGGGAATTCCTCTCCAGCTGTTGCTGGCTCTGCATGGCTGATGTGGCTGTGCTGGCATCCCCACCAGAATGCACTTTCAACAATCCAAGCACAGGTAACAGACCACTGAAAATACATATATTAGTATGTAGTTTCTTACAAGATGATTCTAATTCCTTGTCAGTTGTTTTTCTCAGATATGCTACATGGAATCAGTAGAAATAATTTTATAGGGAAGAATTATGTGAAATGTCATGTGAATAAGGATATTTATTATGAAATTGAGTTTGTTTTGAGATAAGTCTGTTACTATTTTTATAGCAAAGGATAACATAAAAACTTAAATAGGCTTTACAGTTAAAGCCAAGTTTGCCAATCTGTCTTGATGTTAAATGCAACACACTTTGTGTAGCCAAGTGAGCCTTGTGTAGCTTTTAGAAAATACCTGTAGCTTTCAGAGTACTTTGTGTGCCCAAATGTTAAGAAAAAGCACTTAGGTAAATCAATACATATTTTACCTCTTCCCTGGGTGTTGTTTAACTGCTGGTTTGAGATAACCATAAGGTGGAAGAGCTCAGTGGGCTGTGGCATGAGCTGTTCTTAATGAGCATTATGTTCTTTTCCCCTCTCATTTTTTCTAGACTGTTCAATTAACCCCCAGACGATGGCTGAACCTGCAGGAGTACCAAAGCAAAAAAATAATGGCAGACCACGGGGTTACAGTTCAGAGATTCTTTGTAGCTGATTCTGCAAATGACGCCCTGGAGGCTGCTCAGAGACTCAGTAAGTTGACTGGTTATGGGAGGAATCTGCTTCACTGGATACCAATCTGGGAAATAAATTGCTTTCTAATAAGTTGTACACAGTCTGTAAATTGATGCTTATTGAAAAGGTTTGATATTTTATCCAGACCATAAATATATGCTTAATTTTATATGTGAGGAATAGTTTATAACAGCTATAACTTTGAACTTTATTTTTCAAATGTAACATGAATTCTTTAATTAACATTATTTATGTAATTTTGAATAATGCAGAATATGGTTGCTGAGGAACATTATTTGTTGTTGTGTACTGGATAAAATTTAAGGAACTGAAATAAATGAACTCATGTAAAAAGTTGTTTTCAAACAAAGATTTGCTCTATTAAAAAATGAAGGAAGAAAAAGGTTGGAGCCTGTCCAAAATATAAATAATTTAAAATATATTTAGAACCTGGTTGGACACAGTCACTTTAGAGGACTCTGTCCTGAGCTGTTGGACTAGATGTCCTCCAGAGGTTCTTGCAGTCTCAGCTGTTTTGTGATTCTGTGAAGAAATAAAATATGTACAAGAGATTTATATACATGTATATTTGTTCACGTGTGTGTGTCCATATGAAGAGATAAAAAAAGAAAGATGAGTTGAGTTACCTGCCATTCCACAAGAACCTGACAGTGGCTTGGAGGGAAGAGCTGCTTCTGGAGCTTCATGTGGGTTCTCTGACAATGTCGTCATTTCAGTGTGACGAACGTCGGATGATAATGTGGGTCAGAAATGAATTTATGTAATACTTTTTCTCTCCAAAGGAAATGCCTTGAGGTACTTTGTCACCCTGTTCTAACTCTGAAATAATCTTTCTACTTTTTAAAGTTGAGCAGTTTGCACAGTTTTCCTCTTTTCATTTAGCTTTTGTTAATATATGAAACATCAAAATGCCAGAGGCCAGGCATTATTGTAGTCTAATTGTGTAATAACAGGAAGGTTTTTTGTTTTATGCTTCCAATAATGCACAGCCACTTAGTTAAATGCATTTCAGTTTTGCACTGGAAGGTAAATTAACGCAACTTACTCATATCAAAGATCTCATCAGAGCTCAAATAGCTGAATAGCATTAACATAATGGCGTGCCCAATCTCTAGAAATTCATTAAGGTGCTGCATTTTTCAGTGATCAAAACCTTCTTATAACAACCGGTATATTTGAAAATATATTTGAAACAAAAAATGAAATGCAACTGTTGTGGTCATTTAGTACAAAATGGAAAATCAGACACAAAGCAAAGCACATAAAAAAACCCCTGGAGTGTTTCCTCATGTCTGGATGTCTGAGAAAATCAAGAAATGTTAACTGAAGCTGTGGCAGGTTTATCACCAGTCTTACAGCACTTCAACTCTCCTCTTCATGATTGAACTCATAAATGGATTGGTCTGCCCAATAACTATTACCATTCTTGATCTCTATAACTATTTGGAGAAATAAATTACTCCATTAAAGGCAGTGAACCTCCTCTGGTTTATGATGCCAAATTTATTCTAAATAACCTCTTTAGCTTCCTTGCTGTTCAAATCACAGAAATATTGGTTTATTAAAAAAACACAAACAAACAGAGTTTAAATTTAAATAATCAAAAGTAAAAATTTTTACCAATGAAACTTTGTCAGGTAAGTTGTATTTTAATTGGATTGGCTTAATAACAGTTCAGAAACTCTAAGTCATTGGTACTTTTCTTCATCTGGTGTAATTTCATTCAGTAACTCCGCAGTCCAGAATGTTAAAGAATTGTGGTTTATGGTGTAGAATCTATTTCATGTTGAAGTGATTGACACTCCATTGATCCACTAAATAATTAACCACATCCTTGTAATCATTCTGATGCTGTGCTGTCATCGTATTTCTAACATGCACTTTGAAAACCAAGCATCAAGAGCACCACTTTTGCTCCTGTGGTTGTTGCTGTTCCAAGGTTTAATCAGGTTTATCTCCTTTCTGACCCCTCAGACCAGCGGTGTCTCTGACACTCAGGTTTATCTGCACAAGTTGCAGCTGAATATGCAGCCATACAAAGTACAAGGTTCTGGGAAAACAAAAACCTTCAGCCTCCAGAAGGCACAAAATGTTACCAAATAAGACAAGCAGGATGTTCTTGATGGACAGGAATTCTGCAGTAAGAATGGTGGGAGGCCAAAAGCCCCTGCCAAGTCCTGCTCAAAAATCTGATGTTGTAGGTACTGGATGCCACATTGCAGCTGTCCTTAACTTTTGCTACTTCAAATAAGAAAAGATGCTTGCCAGCGTATTTTAAAGATAAAAATGAAATTATCAAAACTTGAAAGTCAAAGGTTCAGTATTTTTTTGTGAAAGGAAATTCTTCCTGTTAAACTGTCATCATGAACACAGGAGAAACAAGAATTTTCCTGTATACTCTTACAGCATTGCATCACTCACATGAGTCTGTGCATGTGATAAAGGGATACAGAGAAGGGGGTAAAAATTTCTGCCATAGAAATCTGTCTAAAGTCTGGAATTCACAATTTTATTTCACAATTTCACCCAATACTTTGTGCTTGACAGAGCTGTCTGTGCTGCTGCAGGCCTGTGCTCACCAGTTTTGCTATTGTTGGATTTCCTGTTGATGCAATGGAAAGAGATGAGATTAGATAATTTTTGCTGCTGTCTTCACTTGTCAGGAAGGTGTTAATGCCTGTGTTCTTGAAAGGTTTTGCTTTGATCCAGTATCAGCAGTTTTGTTATGATTTTCTCATTTCCTCTGTTTCCCTCTATTTTTATTAATATGTACACTGAATGTTAATTTTCTCAAAGACTTTCAAAACTTACCAGCAGCACAAAAGGCATTCTGCAAGGAATTTTTAATGGAATTAAAAGATTGATTTTTTTTTCCCCCCCTTCTAAGATAAGAATGGCAGATGTGAAGAAAATTAAAATGACATCACTAATATTGACTTCAAAAGAAATTGTACACAATCAAGAATACAGAATTAAGCCCCAGGGAATTCATTGCCTTCTACGTGCTAAGCAATTTTCAGGTGTAACTCTTGTAGAGGAGGAGATATTTACAGAATACCAAGCAATGCAGTCACAGTAGTTTTCTGGTATAGGTTAAAATTCCTTGGTGTTCAAGAGGGGAAAGAAAAAGATATTATGTTGTTTTACTGCAAGAATGTGGTGCTGTTTGATCTGCTCTCTGAAGAAACTCAGTCCGTAAACAGGTTCTTACAGTTCCAGTGCAACTATTTAATAGAACAAAGTGCAATATTTGGGAGCTGAGTTTTTGTCTGAAATTAAGATCTGGCTATTTCTGTGTTAACTCACAAGTCTTCTGATCTGATTCTCACTTATTTTAGGACTTGTTGAGCCAGAGAAGGCATTTCCATGCTTTCCATTCCTTTTCCTCATAGTGTAGTACATAGAGAAAGGAAAAGTCCTTCCCTGTCCCCACCCTGTGAGGGTGTGGGCGTTGCCATTACCTGGGTTGTGCATCATTTCAGGGCCCATCATCCTCTCTGGGCTCCTCCAGCAAAGCCCTTCAATCTCCTTCAGCTCGTGCTCTGCTCTTTGTGTCCTGCCTGTTGGGGAAGTTATTAAGGGACCATCATTTTAAACTGGGGGGTGGGCAAAGCTCCGAGGGCTGTAATTATGCTGGAGGGTGTCACTGTGCACTGTCAGTGGGCTCTTTGAATCAGCAGAGAACTTACAGAGGTGCTTGGCAGTGCTGACAGTCCTAAATTGATGCTGGAAGCTTGGCATGTGTTTCTTTTTCTGATTTTTAACAAAAGCAATAGAGTGCTGCCTGTTGCCACTTAGAGTGTTTCATTACATTTAGGAATCAGTCAGGTGCAGTGTTCACACTCTATCACAGAGAAATGCAATTGAATTGAGTGCAAGGGTTTTATTCACTCTTATTTAAAAAAATATAACAAAATATAGCCTCTGCATGTCCTATTTCTATTGCTTATGCATGAGGGAACTCATAAAATTCAGCTTTGGACTGCAGGCATGCTTTTTATATCAGGCTGGAGAGGTAAACATGTATTTTATAAAGAACAGAAAAGGTTTATTGAGGCATCTTTTCATGAGGTCATTTACCTGTCACCTATTATTCACCATTTTTTAGAATATTGGAAGAATTCTGTCATGTGAGCACCAGCCTCCTTCTTGTCTCAGCTGCTGAGGTTTTTTGTAATTCTATGGCTGATTAATTTAAGGGAAAGACTGCATTTTTAGATGCTGTTTTCAGTCCCTTCTCTGAAAATTCATCTCTCCAGTACAAGTTGTGAAAACTACTTGAAAGCAATTTATGTTTAGAAGGGATCAAAAGTTGACCTTTAGCTTGATAGTGCCCTTTTTGTATAGATTATGAAGAAATTGTTGGTGATAACGCTGTCTGCATTTAATTTAAGCTTTAATGTTAGGAAAATTAAAAAGATCCTTGAACTTGACATTTCCAAGGCTATTAGGAATGTGAATTCATGTTCTTTTTGTTGTACCAGGAAGAGCTTTTCTATGAGTATCCTGTACAGAGTAGCCCTCTCTAAAGTTTTATTTGAGCAACTTGGCTACTTAGTTGATCTTTCTTTGCTGTCATTATGTGCTTTGCTTACATGATTTAATTCCCTTTCTGTTTCTCTCCATCAGGGTAGGTAGGAGAAGAATTGCTTCCTTCAGCATTTATAGTATTTTATTATTTTTTTCCATTGTATGGTTCACTGTGTAGTAATAATTTCTCACCTGTGCATAATAAGTTATTTCTAAAAAAAAACCCCTATGTACTTAGAGGTTATAACAAGTTATTTTTTAAAGCCCCTCTAAAATTGTGCTTCTCTGCATATGTTGAAAAATCATATGTTGTTGAAATAGAATTCCATGGAGCTGTACACAGAGAACTTGCTCACTGTTGAGGAACAGCTCTCCCATAAGTCCTCTTATTTTCTCTGACAGCTTTTATTAGAGTTCCTTATACTTAAATTATAGCTTTCTGAAACTGTTCTTTCAGGCAAAATAACGCTATAAGTTACTCACTAATATGGTTTTATTCTCAAATGGTAAGTATTTAGAAAACAACCTTTTAAATTTAATAGAAAACTAGTGGTGGATGAGCTGCCTTTGGACCATGTTCAGCATTACTGAGCATGAATATTTCTTTATTCTACTTAATAGGTTTTCTCCTAATGGATTTTGCCTTGTTGGAGTGGAGAAATCCAAGGTTAGAGCAAATCTACATTTTCCAACCACTTCTGAGTAATACAAAATACCTGTTAATACTCTGTTATTTCCAGTCTTCATAGGCATCTCTTGAATGCATCTGTTTCAAAGCTGAACAAAAGGTGTCTGTGCTTTTAATTCTGTACCACCTTCAGTTCCCTGTTTTTAGAGCTGTTTCCTCATTGTGTCCATTTGCTCTTGTTCCTTCTCAACCCTTCTTCCCCCTCATGAGTTCTGATTGAGAAAAGCCTCTTCCTTTTTTGTGCCAAACAGTCAGTTGTTACCCATAATGAGAACAAATATTCAGCAGTTGTGTACTGCTGAAAGCCACTGTAGGTCTGTGTGCATACTGGTTTTGTGCTTGATGAAGTACTTGGCTCAGACCACCCTTTGCTTGACATGGAAATCACAGAAATTAATGTTTGTGTATGATCAGAAAATGTACTCATTGCTGATAGCTCAAATAATATTTTTTCTGTATTTGTCCACATTGGAATAGTTTGGATTTTTTGGAAATTTTTTTCCAGATATAATTTTTGTGCCAGCAATTTTAAAATTCTCACTGATGTCTGAAAATGATGAAAATAATTAACTACAGTAAAACTTACAGAGGCAATGCCTTGTTTGTTACAGTTAAAGCAATTCTTTGTGGGAAGCTTTATAATCAATATGTCAGATACAATTTATTTATCCCATCTACTGGATGAAGGAATCAGTCATGGAAAATCAGAGGAGTTAGGGAAGGTGTGAAAAGGTTGTGTTCACCAAACATGCTTTACTAGGAAGTTTGTTATAAAGTCCTGGTGAATTTGAGCAAACCAGGAGTGTAATGCCTATTTCATAGCAGATAAAACTTATTCCATAGTAGCTCTTTTTATGCACATTCTTCATTCCCTCTCACGTTGCTTTTAGGTGCTTTCACTTAATCTGCCAGAAGTTTGACTGCACAAAGGCAAATTAAGGTGGATTTAGGGTTTCCATTTGACAGTTTCACACACAGTGGCTGATGGTGCCCCAGGACCTTTCCCCCGGATCTGAGCCCTCCAGTGCTGCTTTCTCCTCTCTGTGTGCTGGTTTGGTTCGTTTTTGAATATTTTAACTCCTGCTTGTTCTGCCTCCCCCTTGTTTCCCTCCTCCCTCTACGCTTTGGGCTGAGAAACTTTATTTGGCAGAGGCACCAGAGAAGTGGCAAACTTTGAAAGGCAGCAATATTTAAGCAGTGCAATATCCTTGGTAAGCCCTGCAAGGGGTCTCTGCCTTGGCTTTCCTGCTGCTCTCATTCTGCCTCTGCAGCTTGGAAATGCTTTCCCACATAAGCCCTTGGCACCTGTGTGGAAACCAGGCAGCTGTGGAGCACCAGCCTTGGTTGGGAATGGCCACTCGTGCTGCATCCTGCACGCCAGAAACAGTGACACTTCATCTTCCCTAAGTGTGGTTTTCATTCTTTTTGAAACAAAATTAATAAAAGATTTTGTCAAAGCTCACCCCTGGGTATCGTGTTACTTCAAGTTGAACCTTTCCATTTAAAGTTAAAACTACAAGTTGTGGCTTTTTTAATATTTTAGATATGCAAATTCTTTGCAGGGCCCTCCATCTCCAGAGGAATTACAGAAATAGTTAAATTCAAATGCATTGTTATGAACAACAAATTGTTTTGTTTTTCTTATCTGTTCCCTTTCTTAGAAAATTACACGCTGAGTGTGAGTCAGTAAATGCAAGCTTGAGACTGCTTACATTAGTGGGGTATTTTATAACCATTCTTTGTCACCAAATGTCTTCATATTCAATGGATTTATAGTAATATGAGTAATGGCTTGGGGACTAACAAATCAAAATCTCATTTCAGATGTTTGACACTAATGTTGAGCTGACTTATTGTTCTGTGTGTTGGATTTCTGATCAAATTACCAAAATAGCTGCTTGAAAGTAACAACACAAAGTAAAAAGTACTCTAGAAATGGGGTACTGAATTTTAGATTTAATGTGTGCCATAGAGAGTGGTCATTTACAAATTTCACTTGTCTTAAGTACACTAGTAGATTTTTGTTCAGAAAAGAAGGAGGTGACAGAAGTTGTAGTTCTTGATTCAGGAATTTTATCAGGTGGTAAAAAATGCACAACTTTACAAGGAAGGTACAAGAAGGCTGCTGGTATCTGTTCCAGCCTCGTCACACCATGTTTTATGGTTCTTCAAGGTAGTTTTGCAGCTGCAGAACAACAACCAGATGTGTAATTGAGAAGCAGCTGCATGAAATTTTCATTTTTTTATGCATAAAATCAGAACCAATAGACACACTTTATGTATAAGGTATGAAATACTAAAGAATAATGTTTCCTCTGTAGTACCGGCAGCTGTGTAAAGGAGAGAAATCACACTATCTACACTCTCTAGATGCCCATCTGCTTCTAAGTATTTGGGGATTGATTACTGAAACCAAATTTCATTCTTTTCTGGGTTTTTTTTTGTTTTTCCTTGTTTGTTAGTTTGATACTCTGGCTTTTATTGCAATTATGTGATAAAGCACTTGCTTTGATTTTAATTTGGAAAACCTAAAATTCCACTGGTCACACTAAATAGTCTTTTTTTTTCATATCACCTGTATTTAGAGCTGCTGTTTTTATCTGAATTCCACAGTGTATCCTCTCCTGGGAATGTTGGTTACTGATGGAAGATGAATGAGTTGTGCTTGCTTTTTAGGATTCTCCATCACTGACTGTATGCAGAATTGAATCCAACTTTTTCATTTGATACAAACTACGGCACTGTTGGAAAAATAGCAACTTGTTTGAATAATCATTTGATTGGCACTTGTATTTTAACTCTCTGAGACAGGTTGTAAAACGATGGTTCTTGTCCAGAAGCCGCATGGCACTTTCACTTGAGGGCTCTTCTGTTATTTCCTGTGAAGCCTGATATAGGTATTTAATTATTTATATAAAGGAAATCTGTGTGTTGATAGTTACTGTAGCTTAAGACATACTGTAAATATTGTGGGTTTAACTTGTGAAGGAAAAGATCAAGTTCTCAGCTCTGTAGTTTTTTCTCCCTGGACCTCATTACTGTGGCTGTTTTAGTGGTGTGATCTGGGGTCACTGTCATCAGAGGAATTGTGCTTCCCTTTGCATGATATAAACTCTCAGCAGGAGACATGGTTTAGGTATTAATTTGGAAATAATGTTTATTAGTTAGAAACTTGGAATGAGATGACAAAGCTGCTGAGGCTGCAGATCTGCACTGTGTGATCAGTGGGGGTGGACAGTCCTGTGTGTGGCAGAGTCAAATACATAGTTGACACTTATTTCTGTCAAATGTGGCGTGTGGGGTTTTTAATTTAAGCCGTTTAGTGGAAGGACTAAGAGCAAAATCATGTTGAATTGAGTGAGTATAAACTCTAATAAGAGTTAATGGTGACACTACTAAGACAGGATAGTTTATAACTGATCCAATCCCTGACCAACATGAGTGTCCCCAGGTGTCACAGCAGGAAGGTGCAGTTGTTAGAAAACCACTTTATGTATATAATTCAGTTGGGAAAGTTGCCTGGTTTTAATCTGTCAATTGTTTCCGATAAATGTGTTACACCTTTTGTCTTTACAGAATGTAGGTGGTTTAGGATGGGCTGGATTGATGTGTAAGGCTATTAACTTGTACCTTTGCTATAAAAGCACATGGTTCTGAACCAAGCCAGGAGTCTCTCCCAACTGTCCTTTGAACTCACGTGAAGCTCAGAGAACACCCAACATTCTTCCCTTCTCTTCCACCCTCAGCCTCCTCCTGCCAATGAAGTAATCTTAACTGGTATTTTGCAAAGGTTAGTATGACTTGCCAAGAGCTTGTTTTATCTTTAAAGATGGGAATAATTTACAAGCTGAATATATCAGCATTTGAGAAGTATGATCATAAGAGGCTGTGATTATTTTTTTTTTTTGGTAGATAATCTCTACCTAAAATGGTAGAGCAGTTTTTGAAGCTGAGGATGTTCTGACATTTTGTTAATCTTCTACTTCATATTTGAGAAAGTGCTGTGAATTTTAAATGTGTTTATCTATATTTCTTCAAATATTTGCGGTTTAAGAAAAGTAAAATATTTCAACACATTTATGAATATGAAATGTGTCTTTGTAACCCTCCTGGATTCTGCTGGGAGATATTATCTGACTCTCTGCATCACAGGGTATTTCAAATGAGGCTCCAACCCTTGAGAATGTCATGGCAAAAAAAACATTTAGTGAGAATCATGTTCAGGTTGGTTCCAGGAGTTAGCTATGCTCTTATTTTAAGTGTGTTTTGTTTTATTAAGAAAAATCTGAAGTTGACAGTTTTACCTCCGTGTGCTGTGCTCTTCCCTGTCCTACAGTTAAAGTCAGCTTTTGTTTTGTGCATCATTATGAAGGAGAACATTTTTCTTGTGCCCCCCCTGGGCTTAGTTGGACTGCTCACCTGAGTAAGATGAATATGGCTGAACTCCAGGCTATAAATCTTAAATATATTTATTGTTCTAAATGCTTAAGAACAGCCCTGGGATTTATGTAGAAAGAGGAGAGAAAAGCAGCCATGAAGAGTTTGGTGTATAAATAGTTAACTATATAAAGTCTCTGGGAAGTTTCACCATTGCTCCACTTCCCTTTGCTCCCTGCTGAGTCTTACTCCTCCACTTACTCTTCTGTGTATTTTAGTAGTAGGTTTCCTGATCTTAGTGTGTTTTGTGCCCCACTGAACATTATCGTTACAATGATCCTGATACTCTCCTTGTCCAACACTCTCTCCTCTTCTTGTTGCCACACATCAATCTTTTGCACGGGTTTTTTTGTTGAGCTCATTAAATGCTCTGTGTGGTTGATTTTCTTACTGGCCCTCCCATGTCTTGCCTTCAGTATAATACAGCTTCTGTTTGGGTATGTTGGAATAGAAGTGGAACAAGAGAGACTTGAAGTTGATTACTGCAAATATCACTGTTTTAGGAAAAACTGTTCTTACGCAGTTTTCCCCCCTGTTAATACAGGTTTATGTCTCATGCTATAAAGTTATCTGCCATTTAAACATGATGATTATTGTATGCTATAAGTAACTTGCTTGTTATATCTTTTGAGTGACATTCCTGTTTAAAGTACATATGCAGATAGTATTTATTTAGTTGTTTCTTCCATCCATGAGAAGCCAAGTTAGATGCTTAAAAGTGCTTTAGTATGGAAAAGTTATTTTAAAATTTTGAGATGAAAATACTTCATGTATTTTCATACATTATGTTGTCATACTGTTTCCAGAATGAGACTCCTGTGTCTTTGAGTTTATTCAGCTTTGTGATTATTTTCACAGTTTTAATGTTATGGCCTCCAATTTATGGCTGGGTTTTATGCTGAGCTTTTGACATTTAGTGTCCTGTAAATAGTGAGATATCTGGACTTCCACAAGCTAGAGTAAGCATTCCTTCAGAAATCTGTAGGCTGATGAAGAAACAAAATAAACCAGTGAACTTAAATACCAGGCAGTGATTTTTAAGGGCTAAGGTTCAGAGGTAGTTTAGCAGGAGTTGCGTATCACTGCAGATGTCTCTGTGATGTCAGAATTGTCAGTTGTGCAGAGAGAATGCAATTAGTGCAGTTAACAGCAGGTAGGGCAATGTTAATTATATGTTCTCTCATCTCTCTATGAATTGTTTTAGCTACTTAGGGCCCTCTTCTTTTGCATATTATTAAGTAAATTATTCTGCAAGAGACTTCCTGAGAGTTATCTGTGGCCATTATTTACACAGATGTAATTTATATTGCCTCAGATACCAGTGCTGAACTTGACCTTAAAGTGAGAAGGTTACAGTGGAAGAAAAAGGCAGAAACATGAACAAAACATCATGCAAAAATTGTGCCTTTTAAAGAAAAATTGCTGTATTCTCTCTGACACTTCAGTAAAATCTGGAACTATTTTCTGCAGCACACAGAGAGAAGGAATAATCTACTGCAGGTTTCTTTTCACCACTTACCTTTTCTAATTTGTAAACCAGGCAGACACAGTTATGTGACTGTACAGGAGTGGAGAAGTGGGTTTTCCAATGTGGTAAAGAAACTTGCTGACCTTAAGCTAATGAAATATTAACCACTGCTCAACAGTTGTGAGGGGTTAGAGAGCACCTGTTACTGAGCATTCACAGGAGGGGACAGTGGGATGGAGCTTAGGTCACATATTTGTCATTTGAGTCTCAGACTGGCTGAACCCGCTCACTCAGCTGGGCTGGGGTTGTGAAGCTGGTGCAGAGTTGTGATCATCTGCTGCTGATAAGTCCAACACGATTGACTCACAGTCCTGCGCATTGAAAGGTGACAAGGTGCTGAACAGCATCGTGCCTGAAGAATGGGACCGTTTGAGATGTACTTGCTCATCTGCCATGTCACTCCCTTTAGAGGTTCAACACTTTAATCAGCTGCATGTTCTCTTTCTTGGCACAGTTGGTGTTTCACGTTTTTACCCAGCAGAATTCTTTTTATATATGAGTAATTGAGAAAGCTCCGAATTTCAGAGTTCGGTGCCACTGCTCATGCATTATGATGTTTAGAGTGTACAATTTCATTAAAAAATGTAGAGTTCAAGTTCCAAGCATAATACTGGCCTTCAGAATCCCCACAGAGCTCAGCTTGCAGGAATCCCAAATGAAACAGCTTTGCTGGTTTCCACATCATATTGAGGTACGTCCTTTCTTCTAAATGCTGATTGCCAAACCCAAAGTTAATGCCTCTCTATTGCTTGTACTTTCATTTTTCTAGGCTAATTTAGTGTTATGAAACCTGTAACACACGAAGTTAACTGTAATGTACGTAGTTATGTCTTTACTGCTGAAGTGCTGATTGGAGCTTGAGAAATGAATGCTAAAGCTGTCAGAACTGGTGAGTAGGATGTTTATATTCCCCCCAAGTACTAGGAAGGGGCTGTTGTGTGAGGAGGGCATGTAAAGGCTTCTAAATAACCCAGTGCAGCACTACTAGAAGTTGAGCTTTGTGCCATGTGCCTTGGAGATGTACCATTCTCTGTCTTTTAACCAACCACAAAGTGCCTTACTGGATACTGGAAGTTGGTTGTGTATCCTCTCTCCTCTTTGGAAGTTCTAAAAGGCTAATCATGTATCTTAAGGAGGATCACAGATTGCGTTTCTTGGGTTTAAAATTAGCAGGGCTTGGCCTCACTGCAGCCTGTTTGGTTGTAGTGGCACAGAATTTGCTGTGCTCTCCAGCAAACTGCCTTGAACAGAGTCCTGGGTGACAAATCAAATGCTGAATTGATTCAAATGCAATACTTGGGCAAAGCTATGGAAACCTCTCCAAGTTCATAGAAAAAAGAGAGATTAGAAAGACTGGAAGAGGCAAAGGAAGCGCTAGAAAAGCTGCAGTAGCCATTGTTACAATTATGGATATATTTACAATCCATTCTTGCCTTTATATGTATCTAAATATGTAAACTGTGCTTCCTTTGCCCATAAACAAGGTTTTGAGTATAACGTTGCTCGTGGCCAAGGTTTGTGCAAACACCTAACAAGTGTGACCTGCTTCCCTGAAGCTCCGTTTCTGTATCTCTGGAAAGTGTCTGTGCTCCTCTGCAGGAGGCCAGTATTTGGATTTTTAAACACATCCCACCCTTTTTTGTTATGAAACCACAGTTAGTACACTGGGAGCATTCCCCACTTGGAAGTACTTTTTTGCAAGAACAAAAAGACAGTTTCTTTTGTATGTAAAGAAAGAAATAGGCTTATGTGCAGGAGTGAAGGATCTTAAATAAAACATTGTCCTTTTTCTACTTCAGTTCAACTGGGAAAATCAATTTTTGGTTCCCCAACTGCAAAGAAAGATCAAAAGGAAAAACTGACAATCTAAACAAAGGGCAAGGTGATGTGGGATTCTTGCACTCCTGTTCCCTGGTGTGCTTCATACAGGCCCTTTTCCAAGCAGAATATATTTACAGAAGAATCAAGGGAGTTTTTTAATGTCTGAATCAACAGTGATGGGACTAAAAGTGACCTGAATATAAAAGTAAAAAATACTACTTTATATTAATTTTGTGGAATTCTTTGGTGCTGATACTGAAAACAGTTCTCAGATGTATCAGGTTCCTCACTGCAGAATATTTGTTTTTTAAAGAAATGCCATTGATTTTACTTCAGTACAACTGGCCAAAGATAGTATGTTTTTTCCTAAGCCTATTATGTAATGCAAGAGAAAAAATATTTTTATTCTTGCTTAAATATGTCTGTCAGATACATATTTAAATCTCCATATAGAAACTAATTCAGTCACTGTGGAGGACAACTGTATGGAGATTGGCTTTTTTGCTTTGTATTGAATCCTATTTTTATCTTTAATAAATAAAACATGATTTATTGTTAAAGGCTCATATTTACAACAGGAGGAGATTAAAGTGTCAGCAGGAAAAAGGAGAAGGGAGAAGTGTGAAAACTTTATGTAAAACACAAAGAACCCTTCCCGAAATTGAAAAACAACTTGGGGGACCTTGTATAAATTGTATTAACTATCTTTTGCATAAATGTGAAAAGTTGTAAATAATTGTAAAAGTATTTGGTTTTATTGTATTTTCACTTTTTGGAGAGAATTATTGTGTAAACATCGCTTTTGTAACCATACTAAATGTTAATTCCGTGGATATTATAAGTATAAAATAAACAGGGTGCATCTGACTCGAGGCACATCTTTGCAGGAAAATATTTGTCTGCATGTTTTGTATCAGAGTGTTGGGTCTTTACCCATTCAGGCAGAATGCATTTACATTTGGGACTCGGGACTTTGGTGTGTCTTGGCATGGCAGAGATGCAAATAACTGTGTGCAGAATGCTCATTTCAGGTACAGATGGTCTGAAGTTTCAGAACCAGCACTTGGAGCTGGCAGCTCTGGGACGTTTTGGAGCGTCTGGTGTTTTCAGGGAAGGGTTCTCTGCACTGCAGTGTTTGAAAAACAGAAGCGATTTCAAATGGTTGTCACAAATTGCTAATGATTTATAAAGTTTAGACCTGTGATTTTTGATCAAGGCTTGCTCCAGCACTTAGAAGCTTTAAGATTTTCCTCCTTCTAGTCAGGTGTGTCCAAGGACAGTTTTGAAAGCAAATCCATGGCTTTTAAATTTGTGTGCCTGTATAATAGCTTTGCCAGGCTGATGTCATATTACATAATCAATGAAAATATGTCTTTGTGTTTGATCTGTGTAGATTTTGAGCCGCTTCAAACTACTTGCAGCTGCTTATTGTGGAGTTAAATCTTATCTTGTGATGACAAATAATGTTCTGAATTAGGTGAGTGGTAAGAAAAATCTAGAAAAATTATTGTGGTAGTAATGAAATGTGCCTGATTTTGTAACTGTGCTCATTGGCAAAATTGTTCTTTCTTTGTTCACTTAATTGATTGTGTAACAGGACAGTTCCTGGGAGATGCTGACAGAAAACTGGCAACTCCACCTGCTCCATCTGCAATGCCATGGAAGTGTCACTGTGGTACTTCATCACTTCACTTCTTAGACAGTAGTGCAGAGATTCACTGTAGCTCTCTGCTGAAAGTAATCCACTCTTTGTTTTCACTTTTATTTGTGGTCCTGTTTCTTCTTCCTTTGGTCTGGGACAGTTGAGAGCTTTCTGAAACGTTTATTGCGCGGAGCACATGTGAGTGCTCTGAGTGGCCAAGGCCAGAGCCTCAGATGTCTTGTTCTCCCTGTCAGCACCTCTGGCTGGAGCTTCTCTCCAGAGCTGCCCCAGGCAGAGCTTTCAAACCATCCACTCCTGGGGGAAATGGCTTTATTTCACACAAAGGTTCTTGTTCATCACTGATATTCTTCTCCCTCTGCCAGGTCCATTGTCCCTCCAGATTTTCTGGGCTACAGGCACAGGAACAGTGCTTTGCCCTGGAGGGGGGGCACCTTTATGCCTTGTTTTGTCTTCTGGTTTGGACTTTGTGGTTCTCTGTGTGCTGCCCTGAAGGGTGGAGCATTTTGTTTTATACAAGCTCTTGTTCTCTGACATATTGGGATTTTCTTTAAATCTGTTTGCCTCCCAATGTTTCCTGTGCAGAAAACTCAGGAAAATTGTTGCTATTTCAACTTTGCTACAGGCTACGAGTGTGTAGGACTCACCCTAATTTAGTTGCTGCTGCCTTAAAAATCCATTAACAAATGCAGACTTGGTTCTGCAAGAGTCAGCTGAGGTGATGTCAGAAAAGCAGTTTGGTGTTAGTCCATCGAAAGGACAGACATAGGTTTAGATGTTCCGTTTCAGATCAGTGGTAATAAAGTCAAAGAAAGTTATTATGTGCATTATCAGATTTCATTTCTCGTGTATCCAGAATGCTTGGCTTTAAAACTCTAGTCCAGAGGCTTTGAATCTGATTTACTTTGAAGAAAAATCCATTAATATCAGAACAGCTGCTTTTGTGATGAATTTGAAAAAGTCTTTCCTTGCGAAACAAGGAATTTGGATATACAAAGAAGAAAACATAGATTGTGCTAAAAAAGAAAGTGCCCCAAAAGAAAACAGGGAACAGTTTAGATTCATGCAGGTTTGTTCAGGACACTTGCTAAAGATAATGTTTCTTGGGGGAAAAAAATGAGAAGACTATGAGTATTTTTGATAATTACTGCAATATCCTTAATTTAAATGAAAACAGTGATTGCATCTTGTCACTTTGGGATAAATGACTCTACACCAAGATGTACAGTTTTATATCACTGAGTTAAAATGTTGCTTTCCAGTATTTGTTGGGAGTTAAAACATCAACGAGGCTTGTAATGTCATTAATGCTCAAAGAGTAACCTCCTTTTAGCTAACATTTGTGTTTTCCAGTTTTTATTTTCATTGTAGAATTGTTTAAACTCAGCCACTGGGACTATATTACCCTTTTATGCTTGGGACTGTATTAGCAACCAAAAAGAGTGTTATGATTCAGGCTTTGCTCTGTAGGCTGTCAAAACAGGATTTGGATTCTCTTCCTTCTATCTCTAGCCTGATAACTCATTACTGTTAGGAGAAGGGTACAGAGATGTGTATCAAGGGTGAATTGGTTCATAAATTCAAGTATTAAAATTACCTTGTAGGATGTACTCTTTCCCATGATTTCACTGGGCAGCTACAACTGGAAACATGAAACACAGTTGTTTCTTTGTATAACCTTAATCAGCTAATTACATACAGGCCTCTTAAGAAAAGATCTTCAGGAAATACTTCAATCTATCCCCTATTAATTGAGGAAAATGTGCACTGAAGTGTACAAGTTACTTAGGCAATTGTTGTCTTCTTTCAGGCTCTGTTTTCTCTAGGAAAATGTGATATTTTAGTTTAGATACCCAGAGAACTTTCCAAAGCAGTTCTGAAAGGCAAAATGAACAAATGATTGACTGTGTTTGAGGTGGTGGATCCTTCTGGAGGGTTGTAGCTCTTTTCTGCTGAGGAGGCATCTGTGGAGGCCTGTTCTGCAGCCAGATATTTTCTGCTATTGAGTGTCATGCTCTAACTTAGTCTGAGTTGTGCAGCCCATGCTGCAGGTTCTTGAAAATCCACAGCAAATGCCAGCGTGAAATGCCCAGTGGAATACCAGGGAAGGAAAATGCGAGCAGTGGGACTGCATGAGTTGGCTCACCCTTCCTGTGAATGTATGCTTTGATTGCCCCAACTGGTATGTAGATAGAGGTATGTCCCAAACTCTACCCATCAGTTTGACTTCCAGTAGTGGATAGCTGTAAAAACCATTATCTCAGCTGCTTCTGATGAAAATTCTCCCCTTACGTATGTTTATTGCAAAAAATAAAATTCTGATGATGCAGGCAGATTTTTTAATTTCCATTTTACAGTAAAAGACTTGTAAGAGTTTATGTAACTTCAGGTACTCAGACAGGACTCTCAGACTGAATTGCTCTACAATCAGCACGTACAGAAGATGTAATAAAGGGCAGGCAGGAAGGTGGTGGCTGTTACAGGGTCACTTAGAGCAGCAACTTAAGTCTCAGTGGTTTGGAGTGGGCTGGTTTCTCAGCTGCTGTGTTGGGTACTCCCTGTAAAATGACAAGGTCCAGTAGAAGCTGACAAGCTCCAGTCCAGTCTCCAACCCATGGACATCATTGCTCTGACTGACTGAGCTCTGCCAGGTACTTGTGGCTGGGCAGGACCTGACCCCTTGGCAAATCCATGGAGTAGGTGAATGTGAAGAGTATCAGAATCAGAACACAATTTGTTCTACACAGATCTTTGCACAAGCTGTTGTTGTTAAGTTCCACTTGAAGAAGGAAAACCTTAATTGTGATCATTGGGGCAAACACTGATTAATTGTAACATTCAGGGGCTGGCATGGACCAGAAATATGTGAATGGGGAAAAGGCTGAGGAAGTGTTTGAAGCATTCCGGACATGTGCAAACATTCCAAAGCTTAATTTCCTTTATATAAATCCGACCATATGTATTTTTATGGGATTTTTTTAGTGCCTGAATATCAGAAAATAATTTTTAATTGTTATTTATGAAGCACCATATGGCTGTTTGTAATTTTGGCTTCTCATGGAATGAGGAAAATGAAATTAGAGGAAATCACACTAAGAAATCTATTATTAAGTTAATGGAATTAACAGCTTGTCCAGTGTCCTCTTACAGAGCGTGTTGTAGCTGCATATAATAACAAGCAACTCCTTAGAAACCCACACAGAAAACTAAGTGGCAGGGAGAGGCTGAGCCAAGAAGAGAAGCTGCATATGTTGGTACTGAGCACAGTCAGGAATGGTTCAACTGCCAAGCTACTGGTTAAAATCAGGGATACAACATGTATTTTGACAGTTGCTTTACTGTGTGATCTAAATCATTAATATTTTCTTTTGGGTTCATGAATTAAAGGTTCATCTTGGGATAAAAGTCTCTTGACAAGTAGAAACTCGTTTGTTCCGCCCAACTAAGTTGTTCAAAGTTCTGTTTTCTTTGGGGCTTTTGTTCAGGAACTCATGGGAACAATTTAAACCTCATTTTTTTTCTCTCTCTACTTCTCCTAATATGCAGTGAGTCTTCATACCTGAATCTGTAAAGTTTGCATTATCTTTCTTCTGGCACATTCAAAATTGGAGACTTTCAATACAATGGTGTTAAAAAGAAGACATCACCAAGATGAAAGACGAAGAATTACCAAGCTATGAAAAGCACAGCAGGGTTTCTTTTTCTTGTTGTCTTTTCCCCCCCTGATCTGGAACATTCCCTAAATTGCCTTTCTCCAGCATTTTTGAAAAAGTCTGCAGATGGTGTGATACTAAGAAAAATATTACAGAACAAAAAAGAAATCTAGAAAAAATAACCAAAGGAAACTGGAGGGCTAATTAACATTGTCAGAGATGTGTTCTGAATGGGTTTATGTTGAATGTCTTGGCATACCACATGTTTGAAGGAATTGTATGGGTGGGGTAATGTTGTGAAGCTGTAAAAAGAGTATTGTTCAGGTAATACAGATTTGAAACTACGTTCTAAAAAAAATTTTTTGGGCATTGAATCCAAATTTGCCAGTGTATTGTTGACCAGTGGATGGCCTTTGTGTGGAGTAATAAAGTCTGAAATATTGAATTCGAATTAGTAGATTCTTATAATGGGTCTCCTCTTAACCTTTTTCCAGTATTAGATTATTTTGGCAATTGCTTCTATTTCATATATGTGATGAGAAAACAAAAGTAAGAGGAGGATGATAGTGCATCCTCTCTCCTGGTTGTTGGATTTAGTGATTACTGGTGTGATCTGACATCAGGTTATAAAACAGCTGTGCTTACAGTAGTTAGTACTTGCCAGTAGCCAGAGGGCTAAAATAATTCTTTCTATACTTTTTAATACAGTTGGGTTTTCTTACAAAATGAAAAGCAAGATAACACAAAATCTAACATCAGTAATCCTTAGGAGGATCAAACTGAGCAGAAAAGTATCTCCAGGAATAGATATGGTGGTTTTTCTGCTTTCAGCATTTCTATAGCTCTTTTAAAATATATATTAATTTTAATATTTTAAATATATCTCCTCCATTTATTTTTGTATTCCATTGTCTCTTGTATTCTTTAAACCTTTATGTGGTGAGCTTTCACTCTGTGTTTCAAACTTGGCCAAGTCTGTTTTCTAGATCTGTCGCTCTGGTAACGAATGAGCTTTTGCCCAGGGTGTCCCATTAGTTTACCTCCACTTGACAGAAGTGAAACATTAGAACCAGTTCTGATAGTTTCCTTCTTCTTGGTTTTACTTTTCAGTCTTGGTAAAATTCGTTGCTCCTCCAGATGGCCAGAGCCATACCTGTTCATCATTTAAGTCCCACTTACAACAGCAAAAGAACTTAATGTCACATAGCCTTGTGCAATCCCTCAGCCCAGCATCTGTGGAACTGGATTTTCCTTCTCCATCTGGCTCCTCCACCTGCTCTCAGGTGTCTGTGAGAAGCTGTGCTGGAGAAATATTCTTTCTTCCAAGTGAAATACTGTTTGTTTGCATTGTGGAGTTTGATTTTCTTCAACTAGAAAATACCTCAGTAAACGAGACAAATGCCACAGAATTAGGAGTGTCCTCTTTTAAGTATGAGTGTGTAATTTCTGTCTCTCAGTTGGGGGAAGTGTTGTTGTTGGTCACTGGTTGTGGGGAGGGGAAAGTGGGGTTTTGTTTTGGTTTTGGCAGGGATTAGCAAATCAGCGTCTTACTTCAAAATCAAGGCCAGCAATCAAGTTTCTATGTAGAGTAACAGCTCCAAAGTAATACTTTCCAACTTTCTGTCTTTAGCACTACTGAGGCAGACATGAATTCTTCTATGTGATCATTTTCCTATCCAGATGTTTCCCAGATAATGACCAGTCTAGCATGATTCTCTTCAGAGGCTCAATAAATTATTTCAGCAATACATTGAAAACTTTGTACTTAATTCCACTGAGTAAGTTGGATAATGAATCAGGCTACTGGAGGACATTTCAATACTACTGGGCTTGATTCAGATCAAAATACTGCCAGATTTGCTATTCTTTTGCATCTTTCTAGTTTTGGGTGTGGATTGCCTTATTTATGGTCTGAACAGCAAAATGTGTGGCATCTAATGCAGCCCTACACAATGGAACAGAAACCCAGGGATACAAGGCTAAGAGCTGGAACTGTCTCTGGGAGGGAAATGGTAATTTTGGTAAAAAGGTAAATTTTCAGTAGCTGTGGCTGCCCCATCCCTGGAAGTGTCCCAGGCCAGGTTGGACGAAGCTTGGAGCAACCTGGTATGATAGTGGTAGGTGTCCCTGCCCATGGCAAGGGGTGGAACAGAATGATCTTTAATGTCCCTTCCAAGCCAAACCATTCTGTGATTCATATTAACTTGCTTTTATTAGCACATGAATTCCCTGGTTTCTTGCTTAGGTTTCTTATTTCGTGCTCCATTTTTGAGAATATCTTGAGCTACAACAACTCCTCTATGCTTAAAAGTGAAGTATGAAAAAAACTAATATATGTTCCTCAGTTTTTGTGTATTCTACACTACATACAATTTTTTCACAATCATCCCTGCAGCTCAATAACGGGTAAAAGAATTAGAATCAATCAGAGATGGCTTTGTGTCTTTTGTGCCTTACATATAATCAGAAAGAATGAAATTTTGAGTGTGTTCCAGGCAAGCAGGTGTGTGTATTGTTGCAGTGAGGGGCGAGAACAGTGTTTGTTCCTAATGGCTGCTTGACTTCAACACTACAGATTGCACAAAGAACGTTCCCTGAGCTGTATTAAAACAAATCGTGTTATGGTATTCAGTCAAGAATTTAGGATGCAGTTGAACTGCTGGAGTCTGCTAACTTTAAAATATGTTTTACTGGGGGAAAAAAAATGTTTGCATGGTATTTTGGCAAGGAAGACCTGAAATCTCTGTAAGCTTTGAAAGGTAAAGTTGCAAAGAAAACTGTAAGTCTATTCATTTCACTATGGGAGGTTTTTTGTTGTTTTTCTTTTGTTTTGTTTCTTTTTGGGTTTTTTGTAGTTTAGGGAAAAGGGAAGTGTAGAGACAAATGTCTTGTTAAAAATCTGGTAAAATTGTCAAATACTTGAATGACAGTGGTTTTAGAAAGCGAGTCTTGTGGTTTATTCATGTATTTTTTATTATAAGGAAAACAAGTGTACTAAAGCGCAGGGCTTTGCATGGCCAGATTTCTCAGTACTTACAGAGTATCCTGAGGAGCTTCCATGGTGGTGTCATCAGGTCACAGGGATTGCATCTAATACAGAAGGAAAAGTCTGCTTTGCTTGTTTTGCAGTCTCTTAAAGTGAAATCATCGGAAGAGGAGAGAAATAATATTGACTCGAGCATAATATAAAGACTATTTTGAAGTCTAAAAGTAGCAACAGTGGACCTGGTGGGTATAATGATGGAAGAACCGTGGATGAGTTTGCATGGATTTTTCCCTTTTGTTCAGTGTTTGCTGTGCTGTGGTACAGGGGGATGTTACAGCTTTCTCTGCTCTGCCCATTGAATGGATGTTGCCTGAGAACTGGCAGAAAGAACTTTTGCTCTCCTGTCGGTAAACTTCAGTGCTCTTCCTCCAAATGAAGAATTTCTTCCTGATTGAGTTTCAAGCTGTGTCTGCTCTTGAGTTTGTAAGCAACTGTGAAAATAGTCATTTTTCTAAACTCTTTGTCTGTTACAGAGGAAATTTATGCAAAAAATAATGAAAATTTAGGTTGAAAAAAGAAGCTGTTAAAGGCTGAAAAGTATCACAAATAAGATATCCCATGGAGTTTTAAACAAGCATATACAATAAACAATTTTAATGTGAGAACTGTATTTTGGATCCCTGCATTTAATGGGCTTATTTTTCTGTGTGTTGTAGTGGTGGTGCTGGATCTGGTGAGGCTCCACTTGTTGTATAAGTAATTTATCAGGTTTAACTTAAATGTAGGATGTGTGAATACTTGATTACTTTTACTCTGAGAAGGTTTAAGAGTGCGATATTGAGAGTGAGCTTTAGCTTAGCTGATTTTATCTAACTTTAAAATTTTTATCACTGGTGAAGTGCGTAGTAATGGTTATGAAAGCAATTAATAACAGTAGTGACAGAATCAAGAGACTGACTAATTTATCATTATAGATTTTAATGAGGCTTGTAATCTAGCAATAAATATACAATATATTCAAAAGTATGGAGTTATAAAAAGGATGATTTATTTAATTCTAAACTAGTCTGTGAACCAAAGGTTGTAGAAACTGAATGTGTAAGAACATAATTCTTTTTGGTGTTGTGGAGCAGAAGGATGAAAATAACAGAGGAAGACAGTTTAAGTGGGGGGGTAAAATCAATTGTTTATCTTCATTCTAAAGGTCTTTAAGCACAACAATGGTTTTGTAGATGTGGGAGGTATCTTGTGGACAGCTTCTTTTTCATCTCAATCTGCTCACTTGGCAGAGCGTGGGAACTGCCTCAGATGCTGCATCCCTGGAGCTCTCAGAAGATGGGGAGCAGTGGGACTGGCAGCAATACTTTCTCCTCAGGAAAAGCTGTCTCAGGTTTCAGAGCAGGTTGGTGTGAAGAGACTCAAATGTGAAAAGTTATTACCACAACTTTAAGATTCAGAGTTCAGTTTGGGAATAAGGCTTTATTACAGTTTTTGAATCATTGCATTTTATTTGTTATGGTCTTCCTTATTGCTTTTATTCTTCTCCCTTCTTTCCTTGCTGAAGTAAGTGTGCCCAAGTGTCTCTGGGTAGGGGTACTGTTAAAAAGTAATGAGCATCTGACAGAGTCTTGCCTGAGCAGTGTAACAGGGTGGCTGAAATTTGGAAAATTAATTATAGCCAGTCTTTCCCAAAGGGAAGCTGGAAGCTCAGCTGGTAGAGGTAGCGTTAAAACAGCAAAGAAGCAACAACAATAATAGAAGAGGACAGATGAGACCCCCAAAAGTAGGTTTCTGTACTATTGGATCAGCTATAGGTAGGTAATAAAACCTCAAACCAAGCGAAGTGGACCCTTTTAGGGCTTGTGAGGGGAACCCTTTGTTTTGGAAGAAAAGCTCTGAGCTGCAGAAGTGCAGTTTGGGAGAGATTATTTAGAACCCTTACAGGACACTTGAGCATTGATGATGGGTTTACATCAGCATTGGTGAGGAAGCTGAAGTAGGAACAGCATGTAGGTGTTCTGGGATTTGTTTGTGTCTTTATGGTTGTTTTGTTGTCCAAAATTAAGTGTAATTGCTGTACAAAAATGTCTATAATGTCTGCCCTGTTCTCCTCAACCTTCATGTTAAGGAATCAAAATTATTAAGCAGAGTGGAGGGAAAACCCCTTACTTTGGGAAAGGAAGCATTGAATTTACTGCTGTGTTTTAGGAAATCAATGTTCAGCTTATATCATTGGGAAATAGAATTGGTCATCAAGTGAGAGTACCAGCCAGTCCTTCATGGAGTCACATTCTGGACAACCATGAAAGAGATGTGGACTAATCCTTGTCTGGCCAGAGCAAAGCTTGAAGCTGCACATGTCCAAATGAGGCACGATTTGTGTCTCTCAGAGCAGCCTTACCAGGTAAATTCATCTTCACAGTTTGGAGTTCATTGCAGACTTAGGTACCTCATTTAGCTCTTTCAGGATTTGAGAAGGAGGAAGCACTCCAGGAGTTCTGCTCATCAAGCACAGCTTAAAGAAGGGTGACCAGTGAAGTTCCTGCAGGCAGTGGCTGCCTGACCACTCTCTGTGTGTCCTGCAGGACAGAGGAGTCTGCACTATCCCAGCTGCTTTTGTGAAAACAACTCTTCTGTGTTTATAAACTCAGTGTTTGGGTCAGTAAGGGGGCAGGGCTTCTGTAAAACCTTGATTTGACACGTCCTCAATTTGTCTTCCTTGTGCTGCTCCCACACTGGGTTGCTCTCATCTCCTTTGCAGTGTGTGCAAAACTCATTCCAGGAGAGTTTGGGACACTTGGCAGGAACACTTTGCTGCTACTGCCAGATTTTGGAGTCAGCCCTTCTGCGCTCAGGTGCCTTACACTGGGGCAAAAATACAGTAATGTAATACTGAAACAGGTTCTGCATTTTTCAAGAAGGTGCAGACACTAATTAATTTACACAGAGCCCCTGCAGATAGAGAAGCTGAACTGCTGAAAGTCTCATGGTGAGACAGAAATGTGATTAGGAATTCGTGTGAGGCCTCCTCGCTTTGTCCCAAGCTCTGATTCTGTAGTGTGGGATGCCTTGTCGAAGTAGTCCTGAGCTCTCTCTGGCAGCAAACCTTTTTGTTCCTAAACAGGAGAGCGTGAGACCTATTACTGTGCAGCGGAACATGGTCTGTTCTTTACAGCAGTTTATTTTTGATAAGCTACAGCACATTGCAGTGTAATTGTTAACACGCCTAATTTGCAGTCACACAGTCATATCAATAATAATGGAAAGTTGTTCACAGGTAATAAATTAGCATAGCATATAACTGGCAGAACTCTGCTTCTCACTATATTGTTCCACGATCAAGGATTCAGTAGTTAAATATACACAGCAGTGGGCTGAGAACAAGCTGTTCATTTTTGCTGCAAGCAGTACCAGTGGACCAAAGTAATCATAGCTCCCAAAAGCAGGACTGATTTTATTGATTTTAAATAGGCTTTCATTATAGCACTGAGCTTATTGCAATTGCAAGGAGTATCACTGCCGTTTGTATTCACAGCGCTGACTGAGAGGAGGAGAGCCCTTGTTGGATGCAGTGTAGAGGCTGCTTGTCCCTCAGTGTTCTATTCTGTCCTGCTGAAACATCTGAATTTATTATAGAAAAAAAGTGCTGAAGGCTTTTTTGCTATGTGGTTAGATTAATTTTTTTTAGAAATGTAGAGCCAGCTACAATTGGGAAATTCTAAATTCTGAGCATGCTTCTGAAGAGTAAAGGTCTTGCTTTTTTATTGGCAACTGAGTTAGGGACCAGCTTTATTTTTCTCTGATTTTTTTAAAGAACTATTTAAAAATCATAGAATCATAGATTCATTTTACTTGGAAAGGATCATTGAGTCTAAGCATTAACCTAACACTGCCAGGTCCACCACAAAACTGTGTCTGTCCCTAAACACCACACCTACATGTCTCTCTTCTTTTGTGTAATAATGTAAACCAGACAAATAAAAGAGGCAGTGAATAAACTGTTCAGTCTGAGATATTAATGTATTCAAGTTATAATTAGTTAAGAACACATGCTGTTACCAGCACTGTGTCATTAATCTGCATGGAGCGGTTTGCAGCTCTTTGCTGGTAAATTAGTGACACTTAAAAGCAGTTGGGTTTTTGTATTGTTTTTAATGATAAAATTTTAACTCTGTGACACTAAAAAAATACATGCACACTTAAGAAGCAAGCTGGTTTATTATTTGAGGGGTTTGTGTATGTGTTTTGCTTTTTAATTTACCCAAGGCTCTTCAGTCAGTGGACATGCACACAAGTTGGTTGAAGCCTCAATGACCAAACGCTGCTAAAAACATTGAACTGTATTTTATGGTGGTGTAAAGTCGTGTTGGTTGTGCTTGGTTCTCTTCAAATCCTGTATTTGTAACACACAGCCCTGCTCAAACGTTTTTCCATCGTTACTACAACAGTTTGGAAGGGTGTTAATGGAAATTAGTTACACCTTTCTGGTTTTACAGGATTTAATACCGACTCTGGTTACTTCGGCTTATTCTTTATTTATTTATTTATTTATTTGTGTTAAATCTACAAGTCAAGGTAAATTACTTGAGGTGTTCCAGATAAGTCGCATTTTTCTTTTGGAACAGTCTTTCTTAACATAATTTGGGAATTCAGGCAGGAACCAACATAAAAACTTCGGGTGAGCATTCCTAGAAATCAACTCTTTAAATAAGATGGTGACATTGAGTACTGAATCCACTTGGTAAGCACTGAATGATTGAGCCTGGTTACTGTAAAATAAGACCTGGCTGCTTTACTTCATTTTACAGAGTTTGGGCAAATAATTATGGAATTAAATTGCTTCCTGTTGGTTTCCCGCAGGGCACAGGGAACCTGCTGTCCTGTGCTCTGCTGAGCTGCTGCATTGATTAGTTCTTCAGGTCTAATCTTTATGTGGTTATACTCACTTTCTAGTCTGTTTGTTTATGGGTTTGATAGTTGGTTTTTTGAAGTTATTGTATTACCTCGATAGTCCTCTAGTGGATTGTAAAAATGTACACATTAATTCCCTTCTCTGCCTTCATTTGTTGGATCTCAGTGGAGATCATCGGTGCTCATGGAGCATGTTGATGGGGAGTGAGGGTGAGGATCACTCCCAAACTGATACCACCTATCACTGACAATCAAAGCTCACACTGTCAGCATGCTTGGCAGCTAAAACTGATCTAATTAGATGCTTGCAGCATCTATTAACAATACTATATTAGATTTTTTTATCACAGAAACTATTTTGATTCAAGAGTTTGCTTCTGCAGGTTGGAAAGTGATTTATAGTTTTAATTCATCTAAATAATTTGAGTGCGTCGGAAACACTTGATCTAAAACTTTTTGTTGCATTTAAATTTCCTTTTTATCTGCCCTGCTGTGGCATGAGTAATTGGGAGCCCAGAACATGAATATATTGGAATGAAGTATTTGCAAGGAGAGTGCTTACATTTCAAAGTGATATATGTCAAATGTTACTGGATGGATAAACATGTGGAGGGATTTTAGCCTGGAGAAGCCTGGAAATTGAGCATCTTTGAGAACAGTACCTGTGTTGTTAATAACTATGATGATAATAATAATAATAAATGTGTTAAAGTACAATACCTATGTTAAAAAAGCATTCTTGTCTTAATGCAGGAAATAGAATATTTGTTTAATAATATTTATTCTATCCTAAGATTCAACTTTTTTCCTACTTGCTGAAATTTATTCTGCAGGAACTTTGAGATGATGCTGGGTCAGAGCAGGTCTGCACCAGAAATTGCTGCACCTCTAAACTTAAATTAGTAATCTGTAGAATGTTTCTGCAACCTAGACAGCCTGTGTTTGTTTGAATGAAACTGTCTTTATCTTCTGTGCAAATTAAACTGTAAATTTGTCAATTTAAAAACAAATTATGTTTTCTTGCTACTTGGGTAGAGTATTATGATTCAAGGTGTGGCCTAATCTGAAATCAGAGATTTCCACAGACTCCAGAAGAGGGTAACAAGGTTTGCCTTTTCTAGGCACACTTAATGCTTTGTTAATATTAGGGCCTCAGGCTTTGCAGAGAACGTGGCAGAATCATGATAATGTGCAATGTGACAGTACTGTGTGTTAGTAAACATCTTACAGGCACCTGGCAGGTGTTCTTGGTTCAAGAAGCTGCTGTGATCCGTGGAGCTGCAGAGATCATGAGGGATGGTTTTGTTTGGTTGGTTCTTTTCCCCTTTTCCCCCTTGTTTTACTGTGTAAGGATGTCAGGATTGCTTCTGTGTGGAATGTAGGACACGGTGCAATTGGTTTTGTCACTGTGTCTTGCTGCACTTTTGTCGTTACTAAGATACTGTTGTACTCACATTGCCCAAGATTCAAGTGACGCCTCACAAACAGATGAAATGTTTTCACACTCCTGCCCTTGCTCTGCACCCCCTGCCCTTTGGAGATAGGGATTTCTTCTTTCAGAACCACATCCTTGCATTTCCTTACATGTGTTCAGAGCAAGGAATGAAATTTATTTTCCGTGATGAGCATTTGTTGGTTGTGTATTCAAGACAAAACATGATCTGATTCATGTTTTAGAAACTGTGCCAGAATATAATCCATCAAACTGTGCTGGTTGTATGGTTTGTTGTGCAGGCCATGCAGCACCAACAACATGTTTCTGATCCATAGAGTGACATATTTATCCATCTAATAAGCACTGTATGTTCATTCCTTAACTTCCTCGAGCAATTATTTTTTCAAGGTTGCTTTACAAATATGCTGAATTGACACTTGTTTTATTGCTCACTATTTATGAACAACTTCTTGTTGTTTTCAAATAGTCAAACCTGGAAGTGCTTTGTTAACTTGTGTTAATAAGCTTGATAAATGACACTCCATAGAATGGCAATGTGATTTTTTTTTTCAGAGGCAAAGGAAATTGTTCTGAAGGCACAGATTCTGGCTGGAGGAAGAGGAAAAGGTATTTTCAATAGTGGATTGAAAGGAGGAGTTCATCTAACCAAAGAGTAAGTCTTTCAAATTGAAAAAGCATAAATAAATTGCTTTTTTTCATAATATTTAAGCTGTTTACAATAGCTATGGACTGTTTCTTTTAATACCTTTCAATAAACTAATGTTTTTCTGTTGTTTATAGCCCTAAGACTGTTGAACAGCTTGCTAAACAGATGATTGGGTACAATCTGTCAACAAAGCAAACTCCAAAGGATGGTGTGACAGTTAAAAAGGTAAGATTTTGGCCTCTTGAAAGTTGAAAATTGTTCAGCTGCAATTTTGCATTAATAAGCTGGAGTGTATGACACAGGTTTTTGGGTTTTTTCATTCCTTCTCCAATCTAATTGAAAGAAAGAGAACGTTACTTTTTCTTTCTCTCTCTGCATGTATTTTGTTCATCAATTTTGGTATACCTAGTGGTGGAAAAATAAATTCATTTCTGCTACCTATGTCGAAGGGAATCCTTTGTCATAGCCCATCCTTCATCAAGTACATACGAAAATAACTGCACGTACATTAACTGTACATGTTATTGACATTCTGCTTACAGAAGTAATATGTCTGTGATTGCCTCTAGCAACAACATTATCCCTGTCTCAGGCACCCTCAGCTCTGGGCAGCTGTTAGTGAAGTGACAGATGACCTGCACAGAATCACAGAATGGTTTGGGTTGGAAGGATCTTTAAAATTCATCTGATCCAACCATCTGCAATGAGCAGGGGAGGGGCATCTTCAACTCAATCAGGTTGCTCAGAGCCCTGTCCAACCTGGCTCTGAAGGTTTCCACACTTCTCTGGGCAATCTGTGCCAGTATTTTACCACCTTCAGTGTAAAAAAAGCCTTGTCTAAATCTACCTCCTTTTAGCTTGGAACCACCTTGATCTGTTGCAAAAGGCCCTACTAAAAGTTTGTCCCCTTCTTTCTTGCGAGCCCCTTTTAGTACTGAAAGGTTTGCATGAGAGATCTCGGTTTTAAAAATGTCCAGAAGTAGTTTCTTGCTAATTGTTACAGATACAGAGTGAAATATCGTCATGGTGGTGGTTCAGCTGATGTGTAGGAGTTCATCTTCCTGTGATGAGAGTTCATCTTCCCGTGATGGTGCCTACTGCAAGGGGCCAAGATTCACTGCAGCATAAATGAATTGCTCTGTATTGGCCTAAATAGTAGAAGGACAGGTAGCCCTCCAGCAAGATTATTCTTCACATTGTTTAAATTCTCTAAGTCAGGAAATCTTAGCAGTTGCTTCTCTTCTCAGTGTGTTTTTATCTCTTGCTTTGTTTAACTGAGCAAGAATCCTCATACAGGTATGTAGTCAAGAGCCACACTGGATCTGATGCCAGGAAATAATTTGGCATGAACTGAAAGGAACTGCAGTTCACATTTAATATCCTGTGAACAGCTTGGTGTATTAGCATAGAAGGGGAGCACCTGTCTGGAAAGATCCTGTCTAATGAGGGCTGGAAGAAGGTGTTCAGGCAGTTCTTCTCTGGGGGAGCAAGGAGAGCAGATTACCATCACTCCTCATGGCTGCTGTTAAAAAGAACTACTGTATATTCAAAAGGAGAAACAGTATTATCATTAAGGCATGTCTGTCAGAGATCCCGATAATACTAAGGGTGTAAGAAAAGATACACCTTTCCCATATTAAGGCACTCTGCTGGAAAAAATTAGTATTGTAAAAGCAGCTTTCTTTTATAAATTGTTAGGTTTGAATCTTTTGCCCTAGTGGAAATTCTCCTCTTTTACAAGAGTGCAAGCATCATTTACAGATTCAGCTCTGAGAAAAAATTTCTAATTTTTTTTTAATTGATAGAAGTGAAAGAAGGGTATGAATGTTGTGGGGTTTTTTTACATAGATTATTCAAAGGATTCATATTAAAAATACTTTTGTATAGAGCTGCTGTAGAAGATTTGGCTTGTGATTCCTTTCTTCCCCACATTGAATGAACCATGATCACCAGTAAGCAGCTGGGGCATGGGTGAGGGTGATGGTGAAGTTTGCACTACTGAACTTCAGATATTTATTTTGGTGCCACAGGATTGTGTCTAGCCTTGATAGAGTGTGTGTTTTTCCTTTGCTGTAGAGTGACATGGAAACCTTTCAGGACACAGCTTGCCAGTACTTTAGTATTGATCCATGATAAACCAGAGTGATCCTTTTCACTGGGGGAAGCTGATTGGCTACTGTCATAGACTCCAGTTCTGATTGTAGAGGTGGCATTCGAAAGTATTTTGGCTTTGAAAGAGCATGTTTTATATTGTTGATGTTGAGATCTTGATTCTTAGTAACTTACGGTAAGAGCATACACCCTGTTTTAAATTAATTCATTATGTAGCAATTTGTCCATTGTTATTAGATAGGGAAGAAAGCATATTTAAAATTATGCACCTAAGTCATAAAAACTATTTCCCAGCAAAATTATATCTCTTAAAAGCGTTTTTCTTTACAAAGTTAGCTTAGGGATCTTCAGGGTGGTTACAGGAGTTGAGGCATTCATGTTTGTTACAATGTCAGATACTGAAATTTTAATCAAGGAAAAAACTACAGTAATATGATTAAAAATATAAATTTAGCTGTGTCTAAGATGTCATTAATGCAGTGGGAACTTAGTGCACAGAAAATGCCAGGTAGACTCTTTGAACTTGCTAAGAGCAGTGGGGAAGTTAAAAAGCAATCCCTGGTATTTTTGTTCTATTACAAGGCATGTACTTTCTGTGTGTGTGTGTGTGTGTGTGTGTAAGAGTCTGTGTGTGTACATGTACTTAAAGAGAATTGCAGTTCAAAATGGAAAGAAAAAGCATGCCTTTAGGTTTTGCAGCTTTTAAACTTTTTGGTGTTCTGGAAAGTTGGAGTGTTTTAAAACACTCATAAGTTTTAAAAAATTTAGATACTAAGTGTTTTTCAGAAGGAAAGTAGTTATGTCACTTTCTGTGAGGCAATCGAGTGTCAAGAGAGGGAGTGGAAGTCACGTACCTTTTACATGTACTTGTAAAGAAGGAATAAAAGAGAGAAATTTTCTACAATTAGAATAATTATGGAGCAGAAAATGGCGTTTTCAGCTTGCTTTCTCAGCTTGTGCACCTGCTGCAGAATTTAAAGTGTGTTTGTGCCTCTTCAGATTGATGTTTCTCAAATAAATAGCAGTCACTTCAGATCCCACGTAACTTGGGAGCTCTTTTGTGGGTTTACATAAAATCCTCTTATGGCAGCTTGGAATTTGGAGAGCCTGGTTATCTGAGAAGACAGTCTTCTCTTATCATGACAACCTGAGAATTCACTACCTGTGTTTTCTCTCCAAGCAATAACAGAATGAACATTTTGCATATTTGATTCTGCATAAAAAAAGCTGTTCCAGTTACCCTTATGAAATTAGATGTGTGACTTAAAAGTTTAGGTAATGATTTATTATGGAGAAGGAAAGCTTGAAGTTGTCAGAAAGTTTTAATGAAAACCGATGTTTTCCCCAGGACATTTTAAATATAAACGTGATGTGGCAAACAGATAATGATGCTTCACGTTCTTTATCAAAAGCAAAACAAAGTGTGAGAAGAGTCAACAGCCTGTAGATTCAATTTCATTACTCTTAACTGTTCATTAATGTGTTTGCTTTAGTTTTGTCATGTGAATGATGGGTAGATTTAAAAAATATTTAGAGACCTTGAACATGAATTTCCCTGACTTTGCTCTGCATCAAACAGGGAGGACGATGAAAGAAAGTGGTTTTCGTTGTAAGAAATGAGAGATACTTGCTCTAAGGTTGCCTACTACAGATTAGACTCTCCATAGTTTCAATGTGAATTAAGACAAAGAAGTATCTGATGATGTTGATGTGGTTAATTAGCAGCAGCGAGGCCAATCACTCAGGCTGGAAGTAGCAGTTAAGATACCTGCTTTAATAATGTAAGTGCCTCCTGCTGTGCCTGCAAATGGATTCCTCAGGACTTGTTGAGTGGACTCCCATCCTAAGTGTGGCCTTGATCCTGAGCACTGGGGGAGTTGAGCAGCTACAGCAAGACCCAGTAGGACCAGTTGGTTTTATTTGACCTGTGCCTAAAGCAACTGACTCACATTTTTCAGATACATTGATGCAGGATATGTAAGAAGGGGAAAACATGGATGCAGGTAAAAATAGAAAATCAAGGATGCTTTCCCTATCTTTGCTTGTTAATTTGACAAATCTTGGCAGGTAGCCAAGCTGTTTCTCTGAAGTTGGCTTTTAGCATCCCTCTGTAGTAGTCTAAAGTAGGCAGATGCTTTTAAGTAGTGCAGTAGTTTTCTGCGTTCTTAGTTCTCTCCTTCACCCTCGTTTTCTTTAGTTTCCTTTTGAACAGTCGCTTGTTTGAACTATTCCTTTACATCCCCCTATGTTCTGTGAATAAAGCAAGGTAAAAGTAGAATGAAACAAAATTACTATAAAGCAAATCTCTTCCAAGGCTAAAAACCCATAAAAAATTTCATCTTTCCTTCCATTCTGAGCACAGAGAAGTTTATTTAATTCCTTGTCTCTTACTTTTTTCCCCCCTGTTCTCTAATACACACAGCCTGGCAGAAGGTACGTACATTCTTTCTTGTGTACTCTGGAAAAGAATGTCAAAAAAGCTGCTTGGGTGAAAATATAGTGCATCTTTCTTGTTTATAGCTCTTGAACTCTGAAAACCCCAGGAATACTTGTTTGATGGAACACCTCTTGCTGGGTAGCAGAGTTTTAAGGCTGCAGGTCTCAGATCTGCTGACTGTTAGAATGATTTTCACCTCTTGTTTCATTCAGTGATGGTCTTTGTCTACAGTCACTGCTCAAAACTTCATAAACAGACCATGTTAGAAAGATGTTGCCACTCAATCTTTCTTAATTATATTAATATGAGGGAAGTGACTTTTCTGATTTCTACCAGTTCCATTGAAAGATGGGAAATAGTAGCTCTGTTAGGGAAGGATGTAGCTGGTGATGACCAGGAGAAACTGTAGTGATAATTCAGGCAGAGGGGGCTGCTCCACTTTCAGGCTGAAAAGCAAAATCGTGGTGCAGAGCAGAACTACAGTCTTTGAACCTGAGATTATGGCACCTGTTATGATTACAAGGAACAATTAGTAATGATCATATGCAGATTTTTTTTCTTAAGAGTATTTGGGGGAAATTAGTATTCTTACATCAAAACATAGTTTGTGAGTCCTTGAACAAGTTTAAAACTACGTAGTCTCTGAAATTACTTCAATAGCTATTGTTAAACTGTTGAAAAAAATGACAATTCAGATGAAGAGGAAGGTACAGTTATTGCAATACTAAAATGGAAAGGACTTTGTCAATTTTTTTGGGGAGGAGTGAAAAAATTGTGGCACTTTGTATGGGCCAATTTCCCCCAATTTTAAGGTGAGTACTTGTAGATTCCAAACATGTAGGATTTGAATCATCTCTTGTTGTGATGAGGGATCTGTCAGATACTGATGCAGAAGTGCTCTGTAGCTTATAGTAATAAATAGAAAGTAGTAGCCCTTTGGAAAAATTAATGTCTATGTTTCTAGATTGTGCCAGCATCTGAAGGACACACATCTGCTTGACTCTCTAAGTTGGAAGTGAAAAACTGGATGGCAGAATTATCTCTAAACCCATTTTCTTAGGAAATACTTAGGCAGGGCAGGAATTCAGTGCAGAGATTTTAAGGGTCAGGTGGTCTTCTGTCAGGGAGAGAACTTGAGCCTGAAGATTTGCTGGTGAGGAACTGAGGTGCTCCTGATGAGGTGCAGCTGAAGCCAATGTGCCCACCCTTATATCCATGTCATTTGCAAACTGAGTTCTTCTGTGAGGCAAGTGTTTCTCAGGGCAGCACGTTAAAGTGCTTTTGGGGAATAAAACCGAAATATAAAGGTCTGCCTTATGGACACAGCAGCAGCTCTGATTGTTTTCTTGGAAAACCCCCAACAATTTGGTGTTCCTGCTTTACACTGTTGGCTTCCTGTCTCCGTGAGAACCAGCAACATCAGAGGAGTGTCTTGTTTAGGGAGAGAGGATTTCTTGGGGAAAAGGTGGTTGGGTTGTGACACTGTGTAAAAGCAGTGAAACAAGTGATTCTTTTCAGGATGGTGAGTGTCAGTGTTGCGTTTTAAGGGAGTGCAGAAGGACCGGTCAGAACTGTTGATGTTTTCCTTTCTCCCCTGTTTTCCCTTTTAGGTGATGGTTGCAGAAGCACTGGATATTTCCAGGGAAACATACTTTGCAATTCTGATGGACAGAGCCTGCAATGGACCTGTCATGGTTGGCAGTCCCCAGGGTGGTGTGGACATAGAAGAAGTTGCACTAACTAGCCCAGAACTTATCTTTAAGGTATTGAAATAATGTTTTACACTAGAAATTTTCCATGTCAGTTTTCCAAAAGAATGCTTTTCCTTCTTTCTCCTTCCATTTTTCCTTCTTCCATGTATGGAAGGAAGACAGTAAAATCCATAAAAATTGTGTTTCATCAAATACAGGACCAGACTGGTCATGTAGTATAGATGAAGCATGTTTGACATTGATTTTATTAGTGTTGGTGTCTCCAACTCAGTTAGGAAAAGAGCTTAAATCTGGTTGTTAAGTGATATGTTAAACTTTGCATCTGAAATGTTTTATGGGTGAGTTTTGCTTTCAGGAAGGTACACAGTCTTTGCACAAGTAGGTTTGTGCCAATACAGTTATAGTTTCTGTGGCTGTTTTTCTCTAATTGACAAAGTAATTAATTATTTCTTTGTACCTGCAAGACTTTTGCATCTGAAATACAACTATTGTAATTACTTTTTTAACAATGACTACATTAAGGTATTTTTTTATGTTACTGTGGCAAGATAATGAGTAGACAATCTATTCAGCTGAGAAAATAATTGATATAATCAAGTATAATTATTCAAAAACTTGTAAAAATATTTAATGTGCATTTTAAAATTATATAAACTTCACAGTGTTACTGGGCAGTGACACTCATTGCCTTGAAAATATTCCAGAATATGTCATAAAAATTAACAGACTAAATATTCGTCAACGCCATCTGTACAGTAATTAAAAGTGAAAAGTGGTGTCACATTGTCTTGTCAGTGTGCCACCCTGAAGAATTATATGTTTTTTGGAAGGACTGTTTCATAGTTGGTGTGGTAATTATAACATCCCCCATAGGCAGCTGCCATAGCCTCAGTCTCGGGGAGCCTTGGCAAACAGTCAGGCTTTAATTACTAATTTGCAAATGTATACTAAGTGTTTTCCTTTTGAAGTCAGCAACCTCCATTCAGATTGAATATTCAGTTATATTTATGCATGTTATTGTTACAGGAGGAAATAGATATTTTTGAAGGCATAAAGGATCGTCAGGCATTGCAGATGGCAAAAAATTTGGGATTCCAAGGACCTTTGCAACAGCAGGTAACGTGACTCTGCTCCCTTGGGTGAGAGGGAGAAGGTTTAGCCCAACTATATGTTAAATGCTCCCCAGTAGGAATGAAAGGCCAAGTGTCCATTAAATCAGGAGCATTTTGACATTCTAAATACTGAATTGCACCTATATAATTATCATTAGGCTTTAGCAATTTGAATAAGGTCCTTATTGTTTTAAAGTGAGAGCCCCTGGGCTTTGAAGCAGTTGATGACAACACACTGTTACACCACGTGGGATTCTTTGGCTTTCACTGGAAGTCCATCAGAGCTCAGGGAATGACATGGGTAGAGCTTTACTAGAAAATTTGCCCTTAATATGGGGAGAAGTAAAAGTGTATCTGGCTGTGTCATTCAAGCCTTTTAAATTTTTTTTCAGTCTTCAGCTCAGAACCAAAAGCTTCCAGCTTGTTATCTTTTCAGTATCTCTTTTCTACATATATATATATATTTAATATATATTTTTTCCTGTATAAATCATGTTGCAGAGAAGAGAGCTCATTTTATCTACTTTGGCCTGGGGTTTTTTTTCTATAATATCAAACTGCCATTTTTTTAGAACTCCTTTATTTTTAATTCAGCAGTTTTAATTATTTTCTATCTCAATATACAATTAACAAATGCATAATCATTAGGTTGATTAAAACACATTTGAAGATTTAGCTGTGTATCTAATGAGGAGGAATGATTATGTAGAACCTTTCAACCCTTGAAGAGTTCTGGTACTCAATAATTAACAGCAATATATGGGCTTTTAAACAATACATTTAAATAATGCTGCAGGAATGCATTGCTTTCCTCATGCTGTCGACTCAAAGGATTTTAGTGAAGCATAGGGACATAGCTTTTATTCAGACAAATCCTACTATTTACTTACATATTCACTAGTTCTAAGCTGGGATTTTATGCTTTGCCTTGAAGAGACTCAGTACTTGTAGACCTTGAGAAACAGAGGTGTTGACATTAAGCTGCCTCATTCAGAGGGGTGCTGAAAGATGGAGCAGCTCTTAATAAAGGTGAAGTGATTTTGGTGGTCTGGTACAATTACAGCAGATTCCTGTGGCAGTAAGAGCTTTTCAGGTTGCCCAGAGTCCATGTGGGTTGCGTGATGGACCTTCCTCACCAGTGTCACTGCTGACACAGCCTCACCCAGGTGCTGTTGGGGTGGTTTGTCAAACTGAGTGTTTGTGCCAAAGAAACTTCTGCAGATTTATGACTCATAACTTTTGAAGTCAAAACCACTGAGAGGCTTCAATTGGTAACTTTTGAACAGGAAAGGCTTTTTAAGCAATTTGTATGCTGCTTCCAAACTGAATCTTATCATAGAATCACAGAATGGTTTGGTTTGGAACAGACCTTAAAGATCATCTTGTTCCAACCACTCTGCCATGGGCAGGGACACTTTCCATAGACCAGGTTGCTCCAAGCCCCATCCAATCTGGCCTTGGACATTTCCAGGGATGTGGAGTCCACAACCTCTCTGGGCAAAACTGGAATTGGTTTTGAGTCTTTCCAGTTGTAATGTTTTCTTTCATATGGCTAACATTGTAGAAGAAAGCTGATATCTGGGGTTCTTTTATTCTCATTCACTTTACTTATCAGGAGAGGTTCCAGATTTTTGGATTGTGTACTTCAGTTAGCTGATCAGTAATGAGGGGACAAATTTGAGTGGTTCTTTATTAGTGCACTTCATCTGCAAACTTATTTCAGCTAATAGGTTGTCAGGGTGTAATGAACCAAAGAGTTTTTTTGTGCATGCTCATTTTACTTCTTTTAAGTTGTTCTATTAGTGGAAGAATGTGATAAGAACAAAAGACTTGGAAGTCAGTTGTCAGGGATGGTGCTTTTAGGCACACAACCAGGCACTGAGATAGATGGTGAGGGACCAGAGGAAACAAGCAAGAGTGTCTTGAAATGATCAAACAAGCATCTTTTTGATGGAAGTTCTTCAAGAAAACATTTTAGACTGATATAGGAAGGTGAAATAGGTACTTTTTCCTAAAGTCACTGATGTGCACATTCTGCTTTGTGGTTTCTGAATTTAGACTGATTAATGTGACAGCAACTTAGATCTCTGCATACTGGAGAAAACCTCATTATATTAGTGCCCAAAAGTCACTTTTCAAATTAAATTTGTCATAGTAATTGTAGTGTTTATTTTGGAGAAAATCTCCAGTTCATGTAGTCTTTAAATGCACATTTACTAAATGTTATGCAGTATCATAATGCTACATTATAGCTATTTAAGAGAGTATATGAATAGGGTTAAGAAAACAGAAATAAAAGCAGTAATTATCTAGAGCGAGTTTGCAATTTAATGCATTAAAAATAATCTATAGTGGTTTACCTTTGCCTTGAAAACATTAACTTTTATTTTTCTGTGTGGTAATTGTAAGTCATTTGATCAAATTTAGGCAGCAGATCAAATTAAGAAGCTGTATAATCTTTTCTTGAAAATTGATGCCACTCAGGTTGAAGTGAATCCCTTTGGTGAAACTCCAGAAGGACAAGGTAAGAAACTGAAGGAAACAAATGAATACATTATAATTCTTTATTTATGCAAACTATAAATTAAATTGCATAGAAGGATGTAGCAGCAGCTTTGCATTAATTTCATTTTGTAATGTAATTTAAACAACATTCATAAATATTCCCATGGCAGATTTTATATTTCAATACCTTTTATTGTTTCATCCAAGTACTGGAAGTATTGGCTTCTACATGTTCTGCTTGGAGAGAGCAACGTTTTCTGCTTTGTACAAAGTTAGGTTTTTCTTGTTTTGGGGGTTTTGTTGTTTAGTGCTTTTGTTTCATAGGGGGGTTTTTGTGTTAACGCTGCTCAAATTACTGAGATTGTGTGGAAAGAAACTTGTTCTTGGATGTTTGTGTATGTATGGCAAACTTAAAATTTTCAGTGCATGACTCTGCAGCCCGTTAGAGCACAGGACAAACTGCAGCTGGAACTGGCACTTGGCTACACCTTTGGGAAGAACAAGGGTCACTGCTCTGCTCTCCCCATGACTGCAGGACTGAGGAGGTGCAGGTCAAACTAAGAGCTGGAGTAGCTTTCACCTCCTAGTTGGTCTTCCAGCTGAAACCTTTCCTTCCAATTGTCATTTTTGTCCAGCTAACTTGGAGGTGAGGGGGAAAGGGACTAAAGGTTCCTGTGGTGTGGTGAAGTAGAATAGGGCTGATCCAGGTGGGTCACAGTTACCACCTCTCTGTTCCATTTGCAAAAGAATTGTCAGATAATCTGAAAGGAACTGAAAGATGGAAAGCAAATCTTGCCCCCCACCCTCCTTTATTAATGCATCTTAGAAGATGGTACTCTTTGTTATAACACAGGCTCTGGGACACTTAAATGCCCTATTGTAAAGTGACATTTAAAGCCAAAAAGGAGTATTGAAGTATATCAGGATAATTCAGAGACAGTGATAAAAACGATCAAACGTGTTGGCTATTTTCAGGTTAAACTGAGCTAGAAGAACATACTTGTGGCTTAAAGGCATGAATTCTGCTTTGATAACAGACCTTCTTGACATTCGTGTTTGGTTTGGAGAGGTTTTATGGTGTTCTTGACACCAGAATCCTTCAGCTCTGTGTGTAGAGTTTCTCACGGAATGATTTCCACCAAAACTATTTTTGTTTGCGAGTCATTCACAGCACTGTGTGCTCAGTTTTCCGGTTCATTTGGGGTACCATAATAACATACACAGTGAATCAATAGTTTCTGCATTGCAAACCTCACTCAGGTTAATAAATACAAGTCATGTTCTTAGCAGCTAATTCTGGGTCCATTGGTTCTTATGCAATTTGGAAAATATATACTGGGGAGAGGAACACAAAGCCCTGCTGCTGACCTGAGTTGTTCTATCATGGGCTCTACTTTAAATGGAAAATTTGCCTTCAGAGCCCATCAGACTGCTGTTTCCCACCTCCATTTACACAGATCCATTAAAATCCATTGGGAATGAGTTGAGAAGGACTTTCTCATTTTGTGTTGCACAGTGAAGTGAAAGCCAAACAACGGAACAGGACCTTGTAAAATGAACAGTCTGGATTTTTCACTGTCTGGCAATGTTTGCAGCACATGACACTTGTGCCCTTTTGGAAATGAATGGGATCTCTCAAATAGGTGCAACAAAAGCTGCTGGAACTTTCCTGCAGATTATGATGTTCATCTCAAAACAAATCCATTGGTATGTCTGTCTGCTATGACTGATGGACTCACTGAGTGTATTTTGTTGGTTCAAGACCACTGATACTGTAAAAGCAAAATTTCCTTTCTCAAAAGCTGTTGGGATTATTTTGTAGTAGAACAGTTCACCAAGTTAGTTTACAGGGCAGTATGGAAGGTACCCAGGAGTCCTTTTGCTCAGTCAGATGGCAGAAATTGGGACATCTATGATCATTGTCTAAAGTCAGGCAGAGAAATGAGCTCGAGGTGAGCTCTTTGTGCCAGGATTGAGCTGTCCTGGTGTTCACACTCGCTGGTTCAAGACCAGCTCAGGTGAGTGGGAGGGAAGCATTTTTCTGTTCTGTTATTTTGGCAGAGCAAAGGACAGAATCCCCAGTTCAGTCCTTACATCCCTTCAGCCCTGTTATCCTGCAGAGAAGACCTTTAAGTGTGTCTTGGGTGTGGTTGAATGGGCACTATAGAGGTATGTGGGCGCTGAGGATCAAGTGAGAATGGCAGGGGCAGCACTGACAGTCACACAATGAAGCATCACTGTGATGCTGAAGACACATTTGGGAGGTACCAAGAGGTAGACAGGTGAGGCAAGTGAAGGAAGAGTTGTTTGGAATGAGGGGAAACCAAATGTGATCCTTCAAGGTCCTTAAGAACCATGGTGGTACTTACTTTGCATCCTTGCTGGAGCACTGAGGTGGCACTGTGGAAATAATGATTTGGATAAGTCACCAAGTTGGCTTTTCTGGAATGGCTGTGCATATTTATTGAGAAGGGCTTAATTTGAGACATGGTAGGAGGGTTTATGTTCTTTTCTCCAAGGTTTTTTCCCATGTGTTTTGCATCCAGGAAGCTGAGGAGCAGAAACAGAGTGGGTTTCAAGCTGTGAAAGCATCTTACCAGCAGACATGCACAGGAGTCTTCCTGTGCTTATTTCTCTTTTGCAAGCAGTTTCTCTATCTGTAATGCCTTAAAGAAGAATAAAGATGAAACAAATGGAAGAACATTTGAGTAGCTTAATGCAGTTATTTCCAATGATAAAATATAAGTCTCTGTATGTAGACCATTATTCCTATCAAAGTAATGGATAAGATGGATTTATTTCTTGCTGTGTTTTGTGTTTTTCTCTTTGGTGAATTTCTATTAGAAGATACATTGTTGTATGTATTTTGTTTAATTTTGTTGCGAATTCTTTGTTAACACTAGTGGGTCAGATGGCTCTTACTGCCCCTTTTAGTTTTTTTTTTGTTTTGTTTGCTCTCAGTGTAAACTGTTGAATTGGCAGATGACAAAAATCCTACACCACTAGCAATAACAACACAAGTGCTTCATGAATATAAGTGTTGGAGCTTTCTTTGATATTTGTTTAGAAGAAAAATCCATTTGTATAATCCATCATGCATGTAACAATGTGCTTTTGGTAGTGAAAATGGTTTGATAAATATTAATACATGTTTTTGCAGCTACTTTGTATGGCATGGCCTTTGTTAAAGATGAATGTTCTGTAGAAATGAGTTTCTATTAATGTGACATGGAGAATGTTTGTCTGTAAACAGCTCTGGAGCTGCAGTTGTACTCTGGCTTTCAGTTGTTTTTGCAATTCAAGGAACTGAAGGCTTGAGGAAGAAAAACAATCTTAGTTCATTGCTAAAAAAAACAAAAATTAAAGCAGCTCTTGTACAGAAGAAGCATATTAGGAACTGCAGATATTCTGCTTTTGGCATGTTCCCACATGATGGTTGGCCGGGTAAGATCCAGTCTCTTCCAGGAGATTTGTTATAGACACTCATGAACAGTTTTCTGAAACTGCAGTCACTGAAACGAAATTTGATACTGTTTGAATTTAATCTGCTATCAGTTACAAGTGAAATATTAGAGAAATGAAAACCAAAACCCCATCAACATCAAAAACATCAAAAAAACAAAACAAGTAAACCCAATGCAAATCAAGACATAGATTTATGACTTTCCTATTTGTGTAAGTGTTTTGAAAGGCTAAAATTATCTTTTTAATTGTTACTGACCTCCAGAAGTGTACAATGCCCATGTACCATGTATGTGTTTCAATGGCAATATGAATAAAAACCCAACAGATGGAAAAACTCTTGGGTTTTTCTGGATTCAGCATTTAAAGGCACTTAAACCTGATTGGTTTGCCTTGACAAATCAATTATATTTAAGTCAGTAATTATAATTTGGATACAGGACAAGTGAAATTACGTAAGCAGTAATATGATAAGTATATGGTCTTACATTTACTTAGAACATTTTAATCTAGTGAAGTGTTTGCTTATGCAAACCCCCAGAAATAATGAGTCAGTAAATAGGCAAACAACACTCTACTCTGTTACTGGTGTGTTTATGTGAATATTGCAGTTGGTAACCAGACCTTTGTATCTGTTATCTAGTATAGTCAGGTTTAGAGACATCTTAATTTGTTTTTACAACCGTAGTGGGTGTTGATACGGATCAGAAGTTTTGTGTTTACTTTTTAAATTTTCTTAATTTAAAAGTAGCCTTTTGGGCATTTTTAACATTTGTTGGCTTCAAGATGTTTGAGATCTTTAATGAAATAATGTGTGTAAAGCTAATAATAAAAAATATGGCTAAGGAAAGCATTTTGTGTTGCTCAACTCTAAATGCACTTCCCAAACATTGCTTTGCATTGCTGTTACCTGTTACATCTGCCATGCTCTCAAAATACTGAAAGAAGACTCACTGCAGGAGGCCACCTGTCCAAATCATAAAAACTGCCCTCATAACTTACAGCACTGATGTTCAAAGCAAGCACAGAAGATCTTCCTGTGGCTGTGTGGTATGGAGATGCTTCCTGTGCCTTTTCTCAACAGAGAATTCAAGGAAAACCTGCCCTTTGCTGCTGGACTCAATAAACTGCAGCTGATCATGTGTTGGAGGCAACACCATTCCCAAAGCTGCCTCCCCCTCCCTGCTGCAGGACCCATAATATTTCAGCAGTTCTGACTAACTGTAAACTCTAAATGCCTGTGTGTTGTTTTATTTTCTCCTGCAGTTGTTTGCTTTGATGCCAAGATAAACTTTGATGACAATGCAGAATTCAGACAAAAAGAAATATTTGCCATGGACGACAAGTCGGAGAATGAGCCCATAGAGAACGAAGCTGCCAAATATGATTTAAAATATATAGGACTGGATGGAAACATTGCTTGCTTTGGTAAGAACAAATACATCCAAAAGGCATTTGAAGACAAATTCATATTTGTTCAGTGTATAGATTTTGTTTACATTCTGACATTCAGTCCACCCTTGACAGTATTTCAGTCTGGTTTTCTGAGGTTGTCTGTCCTTCTCCAAGTTCTTGCAGGAGTGAAACTAAAATAGTGTTGAAAGCAGACAGGCAGGATATGAGTGGTGTCAGAGAGAAGGCAGGGTAAGGAAGAAGCCTGAATTTTTAAGCTGATGCAATTGATCTTTCCAGTAATTAAAATAAGAAAAGTTATCAAAAATCAATCATTAATTATTAAAAGTAAGACTGTGGCACTTAAGACATCGCAAAAATATGTATGTATAAACATAGAATTCCCACTTAAAACTGAGCTCCTTTTCCCTTTAAGGAAAGCTGCTAAAAAATCTACTTGCCTATTAAAAGGAAAATGACAGTTTTTTATTTTCCTGAAGTTCCTGTAGAACAGAAATTACTCTGCTGTTGAGAAAAGTTAAAAATTCAGCTATATGCTAAGCAATTTTCATTTTGTACAAATTCTTTTAGCCAATACAGCATTTTATTATTAATCTAATTGAATTAGACTTGTATTCTCAGCTTAGTGAGAAAATGCCCAGCATTGACATTGCTCACATAGGTTACTCAAACCACAAATCTAGAAGATTCTGATAATGTGTTGCAGTTCCTTCAGTAAGTGACAGTGAGACTTTAATCTCAATTTAGGAAAAAACAAAAACAGTCAAAAGACCCCAAATGACAATGGGCAACACTGTGGATTTTTTTCAGCATTTGCTATTGCTGTTGAATTCCAGGTGATAGAGGAGCCTTTGTCCAGCAGGAGCAACTTACTGACTGGGGACACAAAATTCTCATCTACTTTTCTAGCTAAGAGGATGTTCCTACCCATGGAAATGCTTCTAGACTGGTGCAAAAGCAAAATTAAAGGCGGTCTGAGATCTCTCCCCAAAACTGAGTTGTCTGTGTTACGGTAATGCAGAGTGATAGGAGGGGAGCTCAGGGAGTCAGTTTGTCCTTCACATCTCATCATGCAATCACTGTTCCCAGAAATTTTTCTCTATTTTTAATAAAATCAGAAGGTTTTGCATCTCCAAAATTACCATTCCAGTCCTCATACAAAGTACATCAAAGTCCTAAAGAAACCCGAGTGTTGTTGTGTGTGCACCAGATTTTGAATTATTGTTGCATTGAATATCTTTGAATAAGTATTGACTTATTTAGAAATAGATATGTGACATCTTGAGCCATATCACGTGGTTGTGCTGATACATGTGAAGCCTTTTCACAAATCTTCCATACTTTCATGGGAAAATTAAGCACTTGATGTTTACATTTACAGTCAACGGAGCTGGACTTGCAATGGCAACGTGTGATATAATATCCTTGAATGGTGGAAAACCAGCCAACTTCTTGGATCTCGGTGGAGGTGTGAAAGAAGCACAAGTGTACCAAGCCTTCAAGCTGCTGACTAAAGATCCAAAGGTAAACAGGTTGAGTTTGGACCAGAAACTTCCCCATGCAGCAGTACAGCTGTGCAAGTCTGTAGGAGTCCTGCTGTGGGACTGTGAACAGTGTGCTGGAAAATACAGATAATGGTGTGAATACTGAGGGTGAGTTACCAAAATTATTTCAGTATGACAGACTTATCAGCTCCTGATTCATACTCAGGTTTGCTGGTCAGGCCTGGTCTCAAGGCTGAAAGTTCATCACTGAAGTGCAGATGTGGCAATGCTGGGCACTGTAGTGCTGAACTTGGAACATCTTGCCCATAAAATGGAATTTGTGAGATTTAGATACATAAAATGGCATTCCTAACAATGTAGTGCCACAGTGGACTGAGGAGGAAAATTGGAATTAAGCAAATAGCTAATTCTAAAGGCTCATTTGTACTCCTTTAAGCTCAAGGTTTCTGAAGTATCTGATTCTGCACCACAGGGTAGTCTTAGTTTAATTAACATTCCCATGCTGGAATCATAGCCTGGAACATTCTGACGCTTCTTTTGCAGATGGAGGTGCAGTTGCTCTTTTCTTTTTTGAAGAAGAGGAGAAGGCATTAGTCTGTGTGTATTGAGTAGAAGTTATTTCTAGACATGCACGATTGCATGTTGAGGTCTCTGGTCTGCTTTGCAGACAGAACTGGAATATCTGCTGGGAGATTATTGATCAGGCGTGGGCTTTGGAGCAGTGCCAGCCTGACCATCCTGCCAACAGGGAGTTCTGCTCTTATGTGGAGCCAGAACGTAGTTGCTGTTGGTATTTTTACTAATGGAAATGTGTCAAAGCTTTGATCTCTTCCATCTCCTGCACCTGCCATCACTGCTGAAGTCCCCATCTCAACATGCTGCTTCTTTTTGTGGATCTGGTTGTACCTCCTCTATCTCACTTTTTCTGTGCTTCCAATCATTTTCCTCATGTTCATTGTGATGTGATAGTAGCTCCTAAATACCACCACTGTCACTGTGCACCCTGTGCAGCAGTAAGTGACAAAATGTTGGGACTTTTCAAGTGGAGGTGGGTATTGTTTGCAGCAAACTTTCAAGGCAAAATTAGGAAGAAAATTTACCATACAAAATAAGGAAAGATCAACGTCATATTGCAAGGTTTTTGCAGTTGTAACTCTCTTTGCATATCTTTAAAGTGCTTAGTACTTTGATAGCTCAACTCTACAGACAGTGTTATCTACAGTGTTTAAAAAGTTCCTCCTGGACCTTTTGCACTCCCATATGCCTGGGTCACACTGACCTTTTGTTTGTGGAAGTCTAAGAGTATGTTCTTTCCAAGAACCACAGGAAGAGAAGTGGTTTTCTCCTTCTAGTTAATGATCTTACAAGTTTAAAGTCATTAACATGCCTAAAAGAACACAGATCTGGAGAAACAGGGAATCAAGATATCTTGCCTGGGACAGCAGGGACACAGACTTGAGAAGGGACTTGAGAATCATGATAGAAAACTGGGTAGTTTCCGTCGTAGTCTGGTGCATTGCTGTGCTTGTCTTCCTTTGTGTGAGTCCTGGCTGTTCTCTGGACCTTACAGAGAGATTTGTTTGTGTGTCTTTGTGTCACGCTGCAGTGTGTGCTTCCTGTGATCATCAGGGTTTGGCTGAGATGCAACTGAGTGCTGAAACTGGTGTAGTTCTGGGGAAGCAGGTGCAGTAAAGTCTTAGATCCACAGTTTAGCTGGTGATTATCACTATGCTAAGGAGGTTCTGCTGTCTGCTGCAGCACAAACAGCAGGTATTAATTCTGGTGAGGAAGCTTACTGAGTTTAAACAATTTTAGAACAAAAAGGCATTTCAGTAGCTCTTGGCTAAATAACATCTGCATGCCCAACATTTGACTTGTAAATGTATACTGCTTCTGTTATACATTCTGCTTATATATTACTGCTCAACACTAACTGCTTACACCAGGGCCGGTAAAGCTGATACTGAGATAAAGAAACAGGCAGCGTGGGAAGGACCTGGAACAGGCATTGGTGCTGTGGCTGTGCCATTCCTGGCATTGACTGGCTGAAGATGCAGAAGGCCAAACATTTCATGTTTTATTTCATTCTGTGCAGGAAATATAGTAAATGTCTGTTACTTCCTTTCCTAACACACCATGTCCATTAGCTCACTAATACACAGTAAGATAACTGAATGAATCCTGTCTTTTCTTAACTAATAGCAGTGTTTCAGTCCCAGGAGTCTTTGTGGCTAATGCAGCCTTCACAGGTTGTAGCCTTTAACTTGATTCCTACCTTCTTGGAGAAAATAAAAATTTGTTCTTCAGAACTTGAGATTCAAATAATTTTTGTAAATATCTAATTGTCTGAAAACCAAAGGAATAAACAAAAAAAGTCATCAGAGCTATAATATTCTTTTAAGTTGTGCTGAGATGAGGACATTGCAAGAGAAGAAATCTTCCAGAAGGAAATGTTCAACTGCACTTCGAAATAGATCTCTTTCTCTCTCTTTAGTTGTCTTTAAAATGTCTATTATGTATTAAAGAAAAAAAAAAAACAAAACCAGGTATGCCATGATTTGATTTAATGAAGCTGAGGATATTGTTTTGGGGAAAAATTAAAGAGGATGTCATTAAACCATGGCTTTACAATTCACTTATTTTCCAGCTTTATTTGGTGTGAATGTAATACAGTTTGTATGTCCTTATATAATAAGACATTTTAATCATCACTTTATCCTTTTTGCTTGAGGGATTTTTAGTATTGGTTTTCTTGTCATTGCAGTCTGTTATGTGGCAGCAGAAAGGACAGCGTTATACTGAGAGGGAAGATTTGGGATATTCTTTTCTCAGATTTGAGAAATAAAAATAAGGATGCCATGTCTAATGTATTTGGTGTTAATCTTGCTAAGTTAGAGCAGAACTGAGGTAGTTTCGTTAAGACAATTCAGAATTCAAACATTCAGGCAGTTTGGAGTGTAGTAACTATATTAATATGTTCCTGGACTGTTTGCTTTCACTCTCCAACTTTACACAAGACCTGCTTCCCATCTTAGAGGGAAAAGACTCTTGTAAGTATGGTTTCTGAATAGTTTTGACTATATAGCTGAAGAGTTTTCTTCTGGAAGTTGTGCAGAAATCTGTCTTTTTCAGTGAGAGCCTGGTGAGTTGACTGTTGAGTTACATGTCTGAGCCAAAAGAGGGTTTTGGCAGATAAGCTTCTTTAGGAGCTGCCAGGTGCCAGTTCTGTTCCCAACCCATTATTCCCTGCATCCCGCCCACTGAGACATTGTTTCAAACAGCCTGGGAGAAAAGAGGGTGGAAGAAGAAGAGGGGAATATTGTTACATGGAGTTCCCAGTCCAGGATTGGGCACTGAGACAACATAATCACATCAAGTGGAAGTAAAAGTAGTGTTGGTGGCCAAGTGGTGAGTGCAGGCAGTTTGCACAGCTCGGTAATGGGATCTGCAGAGTTACTGGTGCAGCATTAGTGGTGCCAGTCAGTCAGCCAGGGCTGGGCAGTCTGTCTGCACTGAAAGGAAGAGATTATCGAAGGCAACATTTAGAAACAACCAACTCAGCTGATTTTCTTAGAATCATAGAATGGGTTGGGTTGGAAGTAACCTTAAAGTTCATCTCATTCCAACCCCCTGCCGTGGGCAGGGACACCTTCCACTATCCCAGGTTGCCCCAAGCCCTGTCCAGAGTGGCCTTGGACACTTCCAGGGATGGGGCAGCCACAGCTTCTCTGGCCAAATGTGCTTCTAGAACTGCCTTGCCCATTGATGAGATTGGTTATTATTGCTGTTAGTCCTGGAAGTTTTGTATGGAGTGGGTGCTTTGAAGAGTGGAAAGGGGTCTATTAAATTTTTAAGTCATAAATAAAAAGCAGTATGTAGAGTTTTTAAAAATATAAAAATTACAGTGGGCACAGTTCTGTGTCGTGAGCCTCATCCTCGTCAGAGCCAAGGCTGGCAGTGGAGAGTTCTTCATGCAGTCTCTGCATTTAACTGACTAATTGTCAGCAGTGTGTTTCTCAGTGTTACAGTAATGCAAACCCATAAATCAGGAGGCTCAGATAACCTTCTCTATCACACTTACAGCCTGTGTCAATGTGCATGTAATGTTGGAGAGCAAAAGGAGGTGTAAATAGCACTCAGTTAGGGACATAAAATAGAGTGTTAGTGCTGAGTTTGTTTGAACTGTCAGATTGTGTGTCATTTCAGATAGTGCAGAGGGACCCTGTTCTTACTGAGTCATTAGAAATCTTCTTGCTTTCTCACTCACACATCATGCACCCTTTACACACTTCATTACCCAGCTCTTCTTTACACAGCGTGAAAAGTTTTTATGCCTTGTGTGTTTTTCTGATTCACACAAGAGGGTAAAGCGTCATATGCTGGTTTGAGTACTCTTGAAAGCTGTAGTTAAAGTTATTGTAGTGAAAAATAATCTGTGTGCTATACTATATTGTTCCATGAGGACTGACTGCTAGTGCAGTGTTCACATCTCTGTGTGGCCCTTCATAGCTGGTAACTGAATGTGGTGACTCTTGAATTTAGTGGATGTGTTTGAAAGTTGAGGCTCTGATGGCTATTTTTACCCCTCTCTGTGAATTGTGGGTTATAATACTCATCTACCATAGATTACTCATCAGACACTTTCAAAAATTGTATAGGTTGTTTAAAAAATTAGGTGCTATGAAAATCATAAAAGTTATCACTCTTCTTTGACTGCCTATTACAGAGTTCTGTCCTCCTGTCAGTTTAGCACTCAGCACTGGTTTTGTACAAGTGCAGTAGTAAATATTAAAAAAAGAAAGTCATAATAAACCTGTTGGGCTTTTTGTAGCAATTTGACATTTCTGTAAGATGTTGTCTAATCAATTATTGAAATATTCTTCATGGCTTTTGGAAGGATCTTATTGTGTCATCTTAGTGTTATCTCCTAATAGCATGCAGAGGGGCTTTTTTGTCGTGGGGTCTGTAAACAGGTTTGTAGAGACCATCCTTTCTCTTATGTCAAATACACAAAAGATACACAGTTTAAAAGAGGAAGGAGGCACAAAAAGGTGAAGGAAACCTCCAATTGACCTGGGCAATCTGCTCAGGGTTGCAGGTCAGTGTGAGGCAACAAGTAGTGAGGTTTGACGGAGCAGAGAAGTGCAGGTGTGTGGTTTAGCTGTACTGAAGATCTTCCAGTGAAAAAAGGTAGTTGAGTCCTACAGCAGTTTATTTTAGGAATTTATGGGCTATCCATCACCACAACTTTTTTAAGAACTACCAAGCAAACATTTATCTACAATGTTTCAGGAAGAGTTGGTCCTGCCTGGGGGCCGGGGAATTGTCTGGAGCTTTCTTTTGTGTTTCAGAGAACAACCCTAAACCTAAAGCTGTGATTAGTAATTTTGTATGGCAGTAATGCCTTGGCCTTGGAAGTTTGAGATTACTCTCATAAAATGACAGTTTGTGGAGGTAGAAAAGACTTATTAGGGCACAGAAGCATCTTGCAAAGCTGGGGAAAGTTCACAAAGGCATGTTGTATTTTCTGCCTCAGAAATTTGTACAAATACTTTACCTTTAGCCAATGGAGCAGCTTATGGTTCTTTTATAGCTACTGTAGGTTTTAAGTTTATAGTCGTAATTTAGGATTTTCCCACATTTTTATTAGTACTGCATCAGTGAGAAAATACAGACTAATACAGCTTTCACAAGGGTTTTTTCTAATGTGCCTTTGCAGTTTTACACAATTAATGTGAAATGACTATTCATCCTTTAAAATGCTAAAGTATTGAAAAGGCATTCTTCCATCTCATTGAGGCATTTTTAGAGACTGATAGCATATTGCCAATATTTATGAAAATGTGAGACAATTATGCATTTAAAATGCATAATTGAATTGTCTTGATTTATAATCAAGAGTAAAGTATTTTTCAAGAGCATGTGTAGCATTGAGTCCCTAGTAATTGATATGTAAATATACTTTAACATGAATCTGCCATTATTTATAGGCACTGACAAGTTGAATGCCTTTTGGCATTTTAAAGTAGGCTATAATGAATCTTAAAAGCTGGGTATGAAAATAAACTTCCTAAGCAAGAGGAAAACTTGCAGTAGTTTTGTAATCACTTCTTTTGTGGCAGAATAAGGAGGATTCACACATGTTTTCTTAGATGGTAAATGCTGGAAAATCTGTGGAAGGACCACAATAAAAACAGAGCTGGTTAGGTTTGGATGGAATCTGAAATGTTTGTGTGCCAGTTACCCTCTCTGTAGTGCTATCCCTTCTTAACAGGGGCAGAAGAGCAGGGATTTCCATTTCCTTGGGACACAACCTGCATCACCCTCTGGAGGCAGCTGCTGTGGGGTCAAGGCTTGTTGCATTTTCCTGCTTGTTTGAAGGTGCATTTGATTAATCGTCAAAGTGATAAAGGATTTTTTTTTTATTGGCTTTTTCGTTAGTGCTTGGGATTGGAGACTCTGGACTTTTCTGAGGTATCAGGGTGGCTGAGCCTGTGATGAGAAGTGTTTGGGAAGTACATGGTAATTATGGGATGGTGCCTGTCTGTGGTAGTGTCATACCCTGGTATCACCATCTCACTCCAAACCAGGGCCTGAAATGAAAGGCAGTGGATGCAGGCGGGGAATTTCCCTCTTGAACCTCTTGCCAGGATCACCTCTGACTGTCAAATGCCTGATGTCATGCCCAGTGTGGGCAGTAGGGAGTGCAGTTCTGTTTGCATGTCCTGGTCTTGCCCAGTAAAAGGAAATGCCATGTAGGATTCATCAGAAAAGTATTTAATCCTTTGCTCTGCTTACCAAATTGATCAAATTTGGAAAATTTATGTGAGTCATTCATTTCACAATTAGTGAGAATAAAAAGGGAAGATATATTAGGAATCTCAATTTGGTAATTCATCTTGGTGAGATGAGTAATTTATTATGAATCTATTTATAGATCATCTATCTCGTGCACTTACAGGAGAATGAAAGACAAATAATCTGATAATACAGGTAGGAAATAGTATATTAAAAGAAAACTTGTAGGTGTCCTTACTTAAACTCTGCTGTAGAGAAAATGCATTTTAATGCTCATTATTTTTAAGTGGTTTGAGGTGTTATGGCTGTCTAGGAAAGTGTTTGTTCTTTTCATCAAAATGAAGAAACTTAATCACCTTATCTCCATCTGTTCCTGATAGAAACAGGCCCAGATGATGGAATGTATATATCAAGTAGGTGCTGTCAGCCATTTGTGCTGCATTAGGCACACTCTTCTGACAGTGAAAGGAGTATCTACTGGTTTTACTTATCATTTCAGAACCACTCTTGGTGGGTAGAGCCCAGGTAGATAGGACGCTGTATTCTTCTTACTGATAAGCCTCTGTTTTGGGAAGAAATATTAAAACATGACAAAAGTAATGAGCCTTTTCCCACCATAAAATTATCTTTTACTGACAGAAGAATAAAAGGCACTGATCTCGCTGAGATTTTTATTATAAAGATATTTCTATAATTTAAAAAATGGTGGGAATTTGAAATATTTTTTCAATATAAGCTTTCTGTTTCTGAGCTGAAGTGCCATGTCAGGTTCAGTGCTGTGCTTATGGGGAAGAGGAGGGAATTGCATGGAAAAAATGCACTGGGCTGTGCTGGGACAGGCTTTGCTCTGGTTTGCAGCCTCATCTGGGAAAAAGGTCATGGCCAGAGACTCCCAGACTGGTCTGGGTTGGGAAGAACCTTAAAGCTCATCCAGTTCCACCCCTGCCATGGGCAGGGACACCTCCCACTGTCCCAGGTTGCTCCAAGCCCTGTCCAACCTGGCCTTGGACACTTCCAGGGATGGGTGATGTTGTTCTAACATAATACGTTAGTAATTCCATCCCTGTGCCATCTGCAATGTCTGGCACAACTGATGAGATCAGGAATAATAGGCAGGTCTGGCAAATGGACAGCTTTTAAATGAATTGGTGTCTTTTTAAGAAAATTGTTTTTTGGAACATCCACCCATTTCTATGGAAATGGCATTTTGAGGTGCAGTTATCTTCTAATGTTTTCTGTATTCCACTGGAGATGGTTTTGCTTTTTTTTTTCCCTTTGTTTTTTTAAGTGTTGAGCTAAAGAATGTATTTTTCTGCAGTATGTGATCTTTGCTTTTGGAGCAGGATACACTCTGTCTTTTCAATCAGAGAAAGGTATTTAATATATACTTGAGTAAGAAAAAAAATCCCTTGGCCTGTGTTCATCCATTCATTTGCATAGCTGAGTGCAGGGTGACGAAAAGGCCTGGGAAGAGACAAAAAATTACTTGAAATATGGCTTAATGAAAGAGGGCAGAAGATATTTCCTTCTCTTGAATCTCTGTTTTGTTTCACATAGGATTGAATTATTCCACAATTTATTCATGCTGAAATTCAACAAGATATTCAAGCCTGTTTCAAGTTTTAATATTTTATTATCTATTATTCTGAGTGGGTGGATAAAGCTGAAATAAATGAGTCCCTTCACTTTTAAAGCTTGACACGTGCTTAAGTACTTGGCAAATCAAGTCCCCATCTACCACAATGAGTAGCTCTTAGTCCTTTTGCCAGAGATTTACTTTCATCTACTAATGAAAACTGTCCTACTATAGGAAGATGTAATTAGTCCTGGTCTTCAAAAGATGTTGTGGTTTTTTACCTTTTCAATACCTTGACATACTGAGCAGTCTCTAAAATCAGGTGTTTTCTTTAGGGTAGTGTGAAAAGTGAAGAGCTGATGTGTTTTAGTGCTCCTGCTTTTGATAGCAATCTGCAGAAGACAGGAGGGGTTTTATCCCCCAATTCTTTCATATCTGCAGTCTGGGAGGGGCTGGGCAGGACTATTTCCAGCAGACTTTGTGGCCCTACAGTTCCCTCAGGTGCACAAGAGCTCAGCTGGTTCAGGTGCCCCCAGTATTCGCGTTTCCAGCTCTTTGCAGGGCATTGTGGTGCAGGGTCTGTGCAAAGCAGGGTGAGGTCTGCAGGAATAACCACTTCAGGCACAGCTGGGCAGAGCCTGGGGACTGGCTTTGAAAATTGGGGATTTTGTGGTTATGTTCACACACCAAACCTGAACTATCCTGGAGAAAAAGCACATTATGTGCTGTTTATATCAGCCCACCTCAGTCACTTGATCTTACAGTGACTTTGGCTTGAAATAGTTGTAAAGCCCTGAGTTCAATCAACTTTTTGAATTTTCTTTAGGGCTCTGGTTAATGCCTTTGGAGGGGGAAATAATTTCCCTGTGGGTTTTTAATTCATTTGTTTTTTTAAACTTTTGTCTCTATCTTAAAAATCCACGTTTGTTTTTCAGTCCCAAACACCATAGCAGGTTCTGTCTTAACTCTGGTGAACAGAGAGCGGGACATTTTTGCTGCCCTATTTTTCCCCTCCTTTTGTGATGAAGGATGTTTCTTTTCTGTCCCCTTTGGTCAACAGAATTGAGCTTTTGTTTGCTATGTGAGTATCTTTAAAAAGCACTGGGGAGGAAAGTAATCTTAAATATCTGTATTTAAGAAATTCATTCCCTCTCCATTATTAAAATGACAGTATGGATTCCTTTCTAAAATGTGGACAGAAGGTCTAGTGAAATGAATAATTCAACCTTCTACCAGCATGGATTGACTCATTCCTATAACTCTGTAAGAAAAATTACTTACAAATGATCTGGATGAGGTTATGTACCTCCCTCTGGTGTTGGTACCTCTCCTGAAGTACAGGGGAGTTGCCTGTGGTTCTGGATGCCAGGGAAGGGATGCCATGTGGCAGACAAGGGGCTGGAAGGTAAAAACTGGGCTGACTGTGGAAGAGTTGGCAGAGTGGGATCCTGTATAGGCTCTGCTTGTCAAGGGAAAAGTCATCCCAATTCCCAAGTATTTTCCTGTGTCTCTGCTCTAAAGCAGAATAGAAATGCAGTGTTTATTTTTGTAGTGGTAGTACCTAAATGGTAACAGGAACTGTCACTGTAACTGAAGGGGTTTGTTTGAAAATCTGAGATCCTTTTAATGGAAACTGTTGATTTCTCTTGGGGTTGGTGGAAGACCACACATTTCCAGGGAACAGAACTGACTCAAGGAAAAGAGCTGAAAACTTAGTTTTTAGTATTTTTTTAATTGAAGAATAGTAGGCCATTTTAAGCCAAATTACTTGAAAATTCCAACGAAAAGATAATTAGTGCCTGTATGTGGAAAGACAGGTGGATAATGTCTGACCAAATAGGTTTTGCTGAAATTTTCAGAATTATTCAGATGTTTTCAGCAGAAAAAAAAGCAAACATTTTACACAGTTTTTTTCAAGCAACTAGAGAAGTTTATTAAGAATAAGGTAGCCTTACTTGCTGCAAATAGCAATGAAATTTGTTCTGTTTGGCAGAGTGGAGTAGAGCTTGTACTGTTGCAGGTATTCCTAATGAATAAAAATACATTTCAGTGCTTTTACAAACCTCAAATTTTCTGCTATGGCCATCTTACTCTTTTTCATTTATATACGTATTTTACTCACTAAACAGATAGAGGGAAAAGAACTATATATTTTTTTAGCTTCTGCATGCAGTTTGCTGCAGTGAGGTGTAAATGTGAACGTGTGTGTGTAAGTAAATCCATGAGTGCTGCTCTTACACAGCTCATGTGCACGTTTGCACAACCTGTTTGGTATGCAGTGCTGGCTGCTGCTGTGCTTCAGAAACCATTCCTAATTATTGAAGGGTAAGCCTGAGTAACCAGCAGAGCTGCAGAGCACCAGATGTTCATTCCTGGGAGTGTGGGGGAGAAGGAGCCTCTGCTGTTCCGCTGTTCCGAGGAGCCTCTGGCTGGAGCTGTCGTGGCACTGCCACCCTCCCACCAGGAGTTCTGCAGTGCCTCAGTGCAGGGAACACCAATCCTGCCCCAGTGCCCTGGCACTGGGTTTCTGGGTGGGTGGCAGGTGAGCTGACCATGGAAGCTGCTGTTCACTTTGCCAGGAAAGCGAATGAACTCCATACAGACGGGCACCAGCTGGGAAGGACGTTAAGCAAAAGTTAACATAAAGTTCTGTCCTTTGGCAGAGTGATGCCAACTCTGTAAATGAAGCAGAAGCCTTTGTGCAAACTGTGGGTGGCTCTTGTGAATGGTAGATTTGGAATTAATGGTGATAACACAGGAAAAGAGTAAAAGCATCTCATTAAGAAAATAGATTAGGTACGTGCTTACACGGTGCCAATTTAATCTAGACGGGATTAAAACTTGAAAATGCTGAGGATTTCTTTTTTTTCTTAACTAAATCTTGATTAAGTCAACCTCCCAGAATACTGTTACAGGTCTGTAATGGACAAAAAAAGAAGAATCAATTATTGGGAAGAAATGAATGAATGTTCAGAGTCAATATTTTATGGTAGGTGGTGAAAGTTGAATGCCTGATGCCCAGTAAATCATTTGATTTAAAGGTTTGGGACTGCAATGCTTGACTTCTCATTGAAGAAATATAAAAGAGCAAATTACTGTTTGCTGGAAAGTCACAGAAACCTTATCAGAATTGTTTAGTTCCTGCTGCTCCCTGGAGGTTTTCTTCTTCAACCATTGATTGAGTATGTGCTCTCTGAATTGTGAAGGATTTGCCCTTAATCAAAACTTCCATGGGGCTCAGTACAGTTGTTCTGGGATTTTTGTGTGTATTACTTAGAGAGAATCTCAAATACATTTTTGTTTTCACTTAGTCACACAAACTGTGGAAGTAATTGAACTGAAAAGATAAAATTAAAGCAATTAGACCAAAGATGGTGTCTTTGCAACATTCCTTTGACTCTCTTAATAATGCTGAACATCTGTTGAAGTTCAGTAAGAAAAGCAGAGGGGTTCAGCCTTGCCCCTGGCTGGGGGAACACCTTCCACCCTGCTGACCACTGCAGCTTTAGGGTTTTATCGAAGAACTTTCTTCTGCCACTTGTATCATCAGTGGCCAGTTGTGTCATTCCCTTCTGTCAAGTGATGGTGTATATTTGCACCCTCCTCCTCTCCATTTGCACCTGCACTCCTCTGACACCACAGGGGTGGGGTGATAGTTTATAGATAAAAATCATCTGATGTGAAGCTGCCCAAGAAACAGAAAAAAATGAAATCACGTAACCATTGTTGGCCTGTGACTAGATTAGAGCTCTGATTAGAACAGGCTTTTTTTCTTCATTTCATAAACAACAGGTAGTCTGTGTGTTGGGAGTTTTGACTCAAATCCAAGAAAAACATGGATTTTGTGTGTGAATATATTTACATATTTAATGTCCTAAAAAAATAATAACTGAGTATTACATCTCTAGAAAGAGATTTTTCTGCAGCTCCCTCTGGTGAGGGATCAGTTGTGCTGCAATCTTCCACCCTTTGTTTGACACCTGACTTGGTATTTCGTTTATTTTTTGGTCTTGCTGCATTCGTTGCGTTTTAACACAGAGCACTCCGTAGTGCTCACCTTAAAAAGCTGTTCAGCAAACTGGCATAATTCATAATTTACCATTTAAAACCAAAGGAGCAACTCTGGCACAAATTTGATTGCAGCAGAAACTATTAATAGTATCCTAGTGGCATTGGTGCTGCAGTTCTGTACACTGAGAGATCTCTTTGCGTGAAGTTGAACAGTATCAAGACAAGGTTGTCCCAGCAAGCCAAGAAGAGCAACTCCCCGGCTGAATTCTCAGGTGCAGCATTTTGTCCTGTAAATCAAACTGTGTCTAATTCTGGTGCCAACTTCATGGTCAAAATCTTAGCCCTGGTGTTGAATTTAATTACACCATGGATAAAAAGCATGAATTACTTTCATGTTATTTAGGAAATCATGGTCATGACTACTAAATAGCTTTTATTATTCCCTGAAGTTGGTACAGGCTGATTGTTTATCACTCACAAAGTCACTCATTTGCCCACTTCTTACAGTCAGTCAGTGGTTCTGAAAGACCCCAGAGAGTCACAATACCACCCTTAGCAGAGGAAGATGATGTTCACCAGAAATCAAGGGAACTCTGAATCAAGCTGAAGTTGTGCAAAGGTCGGGGTTTTCCCTCTCTTAGGAGAACAGAAGGAAAATTTCTTACTGAAAATGATTACATTATCTCAGTCCCTTCTCTGGTTTTCATATACTTCTGTCAGCTGATCTGCCCCGAAATAAAATGCCCAAAATGAATTATTGTAATGTAAAATAAAATACTGGTTTGGTCAATTCTTCCTTCTCTGGGTGCATTTTATATTCTAGATGTGATTTTTTAGTTACTTTGGAGAATTGCATTTGCAGAAAGCGGGAATTTGTTTTGGAAATTAAATATTTCACTCCCTTTGCACACTAAGAAGGAGAGGTTGGTTAGGGGTTTGGGGGGTTTTTTTTAAAGCATTTGTCAGGGCAGAACAGCTCCAGAGGCTTTAAGTAAAGCGCTGATTGCCCTGTCAGTCAGGGTGCTGAGGAACTGGGAACTTCACAGATTGATGCTTGACAGAATAATTAGAAAACTGTCACTTGAAGTAACCACTCTGGTGTTCCCTGAAGAAATGTGCCTGTGCCAAAAGTGTGCTGTCCAAATCTAGAGGTTAAATGTTCAGAAAGACAAAACATAGCATGTCACCAGAGAAAATTACTTCCAACATGCTGTGCAAGTGATGCTCCTCAAGCCCCTAAACAGGGACTACACAGTTTATTGAACTTACCTGCTTTGATCTTGCTCATGTATTCAGGAGATTTTCAGCCCTGAACGAGGGGGTTTAACTCGGGATGCACTGAGGCACTATCTACCATTTTAGAGAGAGGGTCTGGAAGGGTTTGAGGCAAAAGCTCTTAAAGCTGTAACACTGTTCTCCAATTCTGGAAAGGTTTTACAGCGGTTCTCCAAGTATTTTGAGTACTTTTCACAAGAAATAAATGGAGGCAGGGGATATCACAAGCTTGTTTCTTAATCCCTAACCCGTGAGGAAACCTGAGTGTATTTTTTTCGATTTGGGGACTGCTCTGAGGAGTGCAGGACAGGGGATGTGACATCTGTGTGCTTTGGTTTTCAGTGGTGTTGGTGCCACGTGGTCTCGGTGGGGGCTGGCATGTCAAGGAAATGAGGTTTGTTGGAGTCAGTTCTGGAATCTTAAGGTGGAAAGATCAGTGGAAGGTCTCTCCCAGGAGGAGTTTCTATGGTAGAATGCTGTAATAGGTTTATCTTATGCCAACCACACTTACATACTCATTGTGCCTTCTCTGATGTGCAACTTGAGTTTTATTTTAAGGGGAAATGGATTTTTTTCAGTATTAGTATTTTGCTTAAACTGCTTATGGGTTCTCCAAGTAGTAAATACAAAGGATAATTCAAGATTTCAACTGGAAGCATGCACTTTCCTATTGAATTTGGTAGGAAGATGTGCTTTATTTTGTCACTCTGATGCTTCAGATCACTTCATACGTGAGAGTGGTTTCCTGATTGCTTGTTATCTGTAGGGCTGACTCTTGAGTTGTGCAATTCTCTTGACAGAGGAAAAACTGCTTGAATAAGTTAGAATGAATGAGTTGTAGATGCTCAGTTTGTATTTCTCAGCGCTCACTCTGGAGCTGCTGAGACTGTATTTGCAAGGGATCTGTCAAGCAGAAGTGCAAGTGCCTTTTCTTTGAACATTATAGATACTGAAGGTCAGCACTTCTGTGGATTTAACTGAAAATAATTTTCAAATTTCTTTTTTGGAGTTGCAGATGAAATTTCAAAACTGTCATAGGAAGAGGAAAGTTTTATTTCCATGAGCAGTCAGGGTCTGATTCTATTCTCAGTGAGATATTTCTGTTAGTTATAAATCTGCTGGTAGTGGAGAGTTGCTGCTGCTTTGCATTAATGTAACTAAAATCATATTTTGTCCTTAATACCTGTTTAGTTCTTTCTTGTGCAGAACGAATTATATTGATTTTTTTTTTCTGTGGGTAATGCACATGTGCAGTTCTGCACATGCACACAACAGGATCTGAAGCAGTGTTCACATAACTGGGCACACTGGAGCCAAATGTTGATTACTGGCATTGTGACATCTTGGGAATGGAGGGGTTGTTTTCATAAACTGGAGATTCCTCTTTGGTTTTCTTTTTCAGATAGAATTTGTGACTGTAATTTTATAGTAGGGACAATAAAGTAGGCCAGCAACAAGTCACTAAAAGTGCCTTACTGCCTTGTGGAAGGCTGGGGTTCCAGTCACCCTGGTAACTGCATCCAGCTCTGGGCTTCCCAGCACGGGAAGGACAGGGAGCAGTTGGAGCAAGTCCGGAGGAAACACCAGAAGATGATCAGAGATATGGAGCAGCTTTGCTTTGAGGAAAGGCTGAGAGAATTGGGATTGTTCAGCCTGGAGAGGAGAAGGCTTTGGGTGACATTCCAGTTCCTGAAGGGACCTACAGGAAAGATGGAGAGACTATTTACAATGGTCTGGAGTGACAGGAGAAGGGGGAATGGCCTCAAACTGACAGTGAGTAGGTTTAGACTGGATATTAGGATGAAATCCTTCCCTGAGAGCGTGGTGAGGCCCTGGCACAGGCTGACCAGAGAAGCTGGGGCTGCCCCAGGTGTTCAAGGCCAGGTTGGATGGATTCCTCTTCTTGCATAAGGTGGGATGCTGAAACAAAATCCTTCCTTTGGAAGTGGTCTAAACTCTGCTGGAATTGGAGTGGTTTGAGTTACTATTCTTTCTCAGCAGCTGCCCAGTGGAGTGAAAGTTTCTCCACACGTTGGATGCAATGCAGTGGAGCACTGACTGTCCACGGTGTCAGGGTGGTTGGTGCAGCCTCAGGTACAACACACATTTCAGTACAGTTTGAGTTGGGTTTTTTATCCAAACCGCCCTTCAGGTTTCAACATGTGCATAAACGTCTCACTGATGCAACTCTTCACCTGCTGCATCAGTGACAAAATTGTTTCTATAGGAAGTGATTTCTGCAAAAGGCCAACTTCAAAAAGCTAAAACCAAATAAATGGCATGAAATAAAATGTGATGCTGCAGATGCTCTATTTTCATGGTTATTGTCACCCATGGAGGCAAAATCCATACAGGACATTCCTCTCTCTGGCACCCGTAAGAGATGATGTCACTCCAAGCTCACAGCAGTGAAACCTTTAGAGGTTCCCACACCATCTCTTACTAATTTTATTCCCTTTTTTCCCTCATCACACATACCAGTTTTCTATGCATGTTTCATACACATTTTTATCGTAACAGTTTCAAGCAAACTTCCCTTATCTTGCTGCTATTCTCCAGCTCAGTGTTTTTAAAGCTCTGCTGTACCTTTCCTACCCTGAGCTACAGCAGAAGTCTTCACTCTTGTTTTCCTTTTTAATATTTTTTTAAAGGAGTTGGGGAATTTTGATTGTATTTTGTAAATATGTGAAAAGGGAAAACTTTTCCTACCCTTTGAAATTAGTCTTGTGTAGATTTTGATAAATTGTACCTGGCATAAATGCCTTCATTGTGTCCCTCAATCAAACTTCTGTGACTGCATAAATCAAAGCAAGCAACAAAAATAGTAGAAGCACGGGGTGAAAGGGTTATAGAGAAGTGGTAAAAAATTACACTCCCTGGGAGGAGGGACATGCTGAGCATTTTGAAGTGTATAAAAGGTGTAAAAATGAAGGAGGAAGTATAGTTATTTAATCTGAGTAAAACTGGAACTACACGTTTTTAGAAACAAAGAGAGGTGAATATCATAAAAAAGTGCTATCAGCAAGAGCTGTAGTGTAAGACTTTGATCCTGAAATTAGTTCGGTGTGTGCCCTTCCTGATGAGGCAAGGAATCTGCTGAGTGGGTTCTTCCCTTAGTCTGCATTTTTGTTTGCAACATCCTGCCAAAAATCATTTCATATCTAAAATAAAGTGCAAGCCATCTATAATGAAAAACTTTAAAAGTAAGTGGACTGAAAAAGGAAAGATATTTCATGGTCTGTCAAGAGAGTAACTGCAACTTGTCATAGGTATTTTCTGGGGGTTGAATCAGTGATGTTGCTGCATGCACAGAAGGTGGCAGGTGGTAAGTGCTGTTTCCATAGGCTGTGGTATAATTCCAGATTTACATCTGACAATGGCATCTGGCTTGGAATGTGTTCTCTCAATAAGCACAGACTTCTGCAGGAGTTACCTGTACAGTTCCTCCCTCTTCCTCTGCATCTCCATCCTCTCCTGTTTGGGAACCTGTTCTCCAAAAATCTTTTTATTCCTCCGTCATGGATTCTCCTTTCAGCCCCTGCACCCTGGTTGGCACTGGCACTTGCAGGATGGAGCCATATCCACCTCCCTGGCAGGAAGTGGCAGCCAAGGCCATGTCCACAGTTCCACACGTTCCTGGTGGAGGAAACAAGAACAACCCTGAAAGATTAACAGAGAAATGGGCACAGTGTCATGGAATGCCAGGACATGTCTGGGTGGTGAGGATTAACCGGTGTTCCAAGTTTGGGCTGTGGGGTTTATGTTGCTTTGTCTTTAGAGCTTGTGAAAAACTCCCCATCTCTTTTTGGAATTTATTCAATACTTGAGGAGAAAGTCACTGTCAGAGTGTTGGTGGCCAAGGCTGAAGGGTTCCAGGATCAGGATCCCAAAGGAGCTTCTAGAACATCACGGGTCTTGTCAGTCTCTCTGGGGCAGAACCTTGGCATAGACTTGCCCATATTTTGAGTTATATTGGATATTACCTTTCTTAGAGTAAATATTTTGGAGTTAATATCTTTGCTTGTAGCTTTAATTGCAGAAAGGAAGTGATAAATTTCCATCTATGCCTGTTAATTCTCTGTCTTTATTTCCAGGTCAACACACACCACATTTCTGCCTTATCTAAAAAGCAAGCTGGAGTGAATGTTCTAATTGAATCCATCCAGTTGGCTTGTCAGCCAGCCCTGTTGCCTTCACAACTAATGCTAGTTGAGTGCCAATATAAATGAGCATGATAATAGTCTGGTATTATGTCTAGTCTTTTTAAAAATGTAATGTCAACATTTTTCTGAATCTGTTGTGGTGTTTCCCTCAAAGAAAATGATGGAGAAATAATGAAATCTTGCTCTGTTTGTCATATCTGTGGACACTGAATCCTACAAAGAATTTTTCCTTCTCTTTTAAATATTGGAGTTGTGAACACTCTGTAAAACAGATCTTATTAACTAGACTATTACAATAAGGAAAGAATGTAAAACTTGATGTCCATTTAAAAGAATAAAAGAAAGGGTGGGAAAAAAGGTGCAGAAAGGCTGCCCTTTAGGTGATTTATGAGCTGCCCAGATCAAATATGTCTAAATTACACACATTTATATAATTGACCTTCTGAATAGATGTAGATTAAATTTGATTGATGATGTCACTATTTGAAGAAAGACTTTATTGTTTTGCCATTTTTGCTGGTTTATTTTTTTGACATCCAGAAACAATAAAGCAAGTACTTTACCATTTATCATGACTTTCCAAAAAAATGATGAATGGTTTGGAGGAAAGGTGATGAGTTGTGATGGTGGTGAGGAACTGGAACAGGTTGCCCAGACAAGTGGATGCCTCATCCCTGGAAGTGTTCAAGGCCAGGTCAGAGCAACCTGGGATAGTGGAAGGTGTCCCTGCCCATGGCTGGGATCTTTAAATGATTTCTAAGGTCCCTTCCAACCCAAGCTATTCTGTGTTTCTGTGATTTCTTCATGCTCTACCACTTTGGTGTACAAAACAATGTCCATGTGAACATTGTGTTTAACTTCCCTTGGAAGAGATTTGTAATTATGTTTTAATTATGTTGAAGTAAGGAATACCAACCTGGGCTGAAATCAAGATCTCAGTGAGCATCCTACAGTAGAACTCTTCCTTTCTTTAAGCAGTTTAATCTAAACAGGTAAAGCATGAAAAGAAAAAGTTCTCTGGAGGTAACAATAGTTCCCCAAGTGGCAGAGTGTGTCTCAGAAAGCAGATTGTGTGGCCTTGAGCCGTGCAATGCCACATCCTCCAGTGTGGTGTCCTGCTCAGCTGCCCCTGGGACTGAGCTGGGAGGACAGCATATGTCTGTATACAAATACCAAACACCAATAATGAGCAGAAGTCTGGAGGACCTGTAGTCCCTCCAGGTTCTTTTTTGTGCAGCAGAAAGAAACTAATAAAATGTATTCTCATTAAGATTTGTTCCTGCTGACATTCTGGCTGAAGAAGGTTTGCTATCAGTACTTTGTCAGGAAATTCACTGAATTGGCAGGAAGGGAGTTGGTATTTATTAGTGCCCAAAACAAATGCAAATAAACACAAATAAATGCTACTCTCTGGTAAAGCTGAGGTGAATTCCTGTAAAACGAAGTCACTTTCATTTCTTCTCATCTGCCTGCTTCGTTGAGATGGAGGTATATGAAGAGAAAAAGGTTACTTTTTGAGATTTAATGCCCTGAAAATTTACAGGCTTGATGCTTAAGCAGTAATAAGTGAAGCATTAAGGCATTTCTTGGGGATTAATGACTGGCTGGGAGGAGTTGATGGCTTGAAGAATAGCTGAGGACCATTAACCTCCACTGGTCATTAATCTTCAAAGGCTGCCTTGAATACTGAGGTCATTATTGCTATAGAAAATAAATATTTGAGGAGGGGGAGAAAAGGATCATACAGAAGACTCTGAAATACATGATTTGAATGGTTTAGTAGCTACCCTGTCTATCATATGTCCTGGTAGGTGAACAGTCACTAATACTATTATTCTGCAGGATTAATAATAGTTTTATATTTCCGCTGCTCAGGTTGCTTTTATTTTATTCATTAATTCAGCTGTAAAGTTCATAACATCAGGATAAATACAGTTGTAGAAATGTGACTGTAGGGTGTGTACAGCTGTGTGGTTAGAGGACTGGCTGTGTATTGGGGTCACCCTTTCTTGGGGTAATGTAGATCAGCTTTGCGGCAGTCGAGGAGGCAGAGACACTCAGGCTGCAGCGTGATCAGAAGGCTCACCAAAGACAAAGTTCCTTCATCTCTTTGCTCCATTCAGCACAGCTTTGTGTGTTTGCTGAGTTTATTTTCCAGGCTGGACTGCCCTGCTCTCATCTCATGAGCTGTCAGGGGAGCAGCTGATGATCAAACATCTGTATTTTGTGTCAGTAGGTTGCTGCTGCATTTAGTGTTCTACAAGATGATGTTTTGTTCTCTCTTACTCTCAGTACCTTAAATTACCCTTGACTGCTTTACTACTACATTTTGCAAAGATGATCACTGAAAATGTGTGCTGCTTTTTAGCAGGTGGCACCTAAGGGACAATTTCTCCAGCTTTCTAGGACCGCTGAAGGCCCCCAGAAGAATTCAAAGGAATGTCTTCTGTTATTGGGCACAGTTTGGAGTGGCACACAATAGCTCTATGGCTCATTTTCTCCATGTCCAAGTCTAGGAAGCACCTTCTGTGTGTCCCAGTCAATAGATATTCAACCTCTAGAAGTGCTTAGGGAAAGCAAGGCAGGATGCTCAAGATATGTAGGGAAAAGGATCACTTGGGTTTAAATTTTAGGGTGTTGCTGTTATGTTTTAGAGAAGTTTGTGCTTATGTAGCCCCATGTCTGCATTTCTACAGCACATAGATGCAAATACTTGGGCATATTTTTGCTTTATTCCTTACTTTAGTTACAGTACTCACTTAGGAAGTTTCAAATTAAAGTTTCTGTACTGATTTTGCCCTTTTTCCTGTTTGGCAAACTCTGACTTCTTGCCCACCCTCTGTGACTGTAACGAACCCTGAAATCGCTGTCGCCTCTCCCATTTCCCTCTTGATGCACTGTCAGCATCAGTTGCAGAAGATGCCCTACTTGTTCCTGTTCCTATGGCTTTGGATGTATATCCAGGGAAATGTGAGCTTTGGCTTACTTTACTTGAGAGTAATCTCTTTCAGTTTTTAAGGCACATACTCTTTTTTCACCATGTCAAGACTCTGCTATTCCAGGTCAGTGTTTTTTGTCCTCGGTTGCCTCTTACACTTGCAGAACTCTAATGAGACAAACTTGTTTTAAAGGCTGTGGGTCTGCTCTGTGTGGGGTGCAGCCTTGCCAGAAGGAATGCAGGGGTGCAGGCTTGGTTGTGTTGTCTGTTCTACACCCATAACTACTTGTGCAGAGGAAATCCAGGTAGAAGCTACTCTATTATAGAGGTAAAACAAATTTATATCTGTATGATGCTGAATTTGTTAAGGTACATGGAGATTATTCAAAACCAAATCCGTATGTGCTCCTTGAGAGAGATTTGAAGAGTAGCAAAGATCTTTAAGATCATCTAGTCTGACTTCCCACAAACTCTTGACCAGAAATTCCTGTCTTGAGTTCAAAGTTCTGTGATTAAATTACATTGTCTTTTTTTAGAAGAAATTCTCAATCTTCATGTACACAATTAATTTAGGCAGATGCCACATTTATGGCTGGAAACTTTTCCATGATTAATCTGCTGTAGTATGTTTTCACTTTGGAAAGTATTAGATAGCCCCTGTCAAAAGTTATTTTGTGATCTTCCACTCAGTAGTGTAATAGACTGATTTCTTAAATCAAGTGAATATTTGATATTCTGAGTAACTCTTATGGTTGCACTCCCTGACTCTGTTTTCTTGCCAGAAGTCTGAGAATGTGAGAATTAAATTGAATTCTAAGAGGAGGAAAGACTGAGACAACCATTGCTTTGTAGCCCTCCTATTTTGCACAGGAAGGAATATCCAGAAAGCAGAAACTTCGTGTAGATCCCACCAGCAAAATGAAGTGAAGGACTTCCTAAACAGCTGTGCGTAACATCCAGTTTAAAAGTGTGACAAAGATGCTGAAAGTCCTTTTTTCTGGTTCATTCTGTAAAGTCTGCCTTTTTCTACTAAAACATTTTAAATGGGATACTTTACCTCAGGTGAAAGATGAATTAATCAATTTAAGCCTAAGGCAAGACAAGGTATGTGTCAAGTTACAAGTTTTTGGTGAAAAGCTGTCTGCTGCTGGGGTTGATGTGTGCAAGTTGCATAGCAAGCTACGCAATGGGGTTGAAAACTTAGGAATAAATACGTGTCTGATGTTGAAAAGTGAATGAAACAGACTTGCACTGACACTTAGTGCTCCCAGGAAAGACTTTTTCTTGTAGAAATGAAAAATTAATGAGAAACAGGCGACAAGTGCAGCATCACGTTATACCGAAGGAAACTGCTACCTGTAGCTTTTTCCTAATTGGGAAACCAAAATAGCTCTGCAGAAGTCAATAACGTGGGGTTTATTTTTGTGAGGGTTTGCACACGTTTAAGTCTTAACACTTGCAGTTGTGTGCAGCGGTGTCTGTGCATATTTTGTGACATATGGATGGACCAACATGCTTTAGAAAAATGTTTACAAATGCTTAAATATGTGTGCCATACAAAGAAGGCCTGAAAATTGGTAAGTGAACTGCAAACCCAAACATCCTGGTGACATCCACACTCAGCAGGATGTAAGCTGAACTGTTGCAGAATTCTGTGGTTTTGTCCTGCCTGTGCTACAACCAGTGGCTGCAGCTGAATGTGGATCCTCACCAAGGCAGTTGTGTGGTCTTGTGAATTAACAATAAGTAAATTCTTAGTTGTTTGGCTGTAAAATGTTCAAAAGAATTTCAGTGCCTTCTTCATGTAAACCATTATTAACTGCGAGCATTCACAACTCTGCCATTGGATGGGTTTGTGGAGTTCATTTGTCAGATAATCAATGCAGGGCATAAAGGAGGGTTGTAATTCCGCACTGTTGGCTGTGGAGGAAGGGCTTGGACAAGAAGGACTTGCTGAGTTTTGACCTCAAAGCCTGAAGAGCAGAAAATTATTTCCAAAGTAGCTTTGTGACTCTTCCATGAATTTTATACCAAAGGGGGAGCAGCAAGCTCTCAGGGTAGAACTGCTTTGGTATTTTCTGCCACTTTCAGTGTTTTCTAGAAGTCATCATCACAGCTGCAGCCACAGAGAGGAAATCAGGGATATTGGATTTGCTGAGATCCTGGTAATCAAAGCCTAGCAGGTAATAATAGAGGCTGGCTATGATGGTGATTAACTAGACCACAGTTGTTTTGCAGGAAGGTAAATTTTATGGGAAATTGAAGCCCAAGCCAGAAAATAACAGAGGTGATGACATTGAATGAGGGCTCATTGTAAATAAGTGCAGAAAACAATGTCCAGTTTGAGGCATAACTGTTTAGGCCAAGAATCCAAACATCCAGGTGACAGTCACCTGTCACGTCCTTGGTCTTGCCTTGGCAGTTTGCAGTGAAGGATGATGTTGAATAACCTCCTTTGAAACATCAACGCTTGCTGGGCCCCAAGTACCCTGTCCTTGAAGGAGAAGAATACACAATCAATAAACACAGGACACAAGCAAAAGCATTACTAATTTGGACCAGAATTGTCATCTCTATAGTTATTATATCTGATGGTAACCTTTAACAGATGGCTAATTAAAAGAGAAGGGTTAAAGAAACCCCTTAAGGGACAATTATGAACCAACAATAAAAAGTTTTATTCAACTTTCCTGAAATGTTTTTTTATTTATTTCCTAAAATGGTGTATTGACTTTTCAACGATAAAATCCATATGCTTGGAGTGGTTAAATATATTCGTAAAGGTCAATCTGAGAATATGATTTCAATAGCAATGACTTATTTTAAATTGTTTTATGTATTCCCTGTACTTTTGATAGTGGTGACTATACAAGAATGTTCTCTTTATGTGAATGAGTGAAAATATTCATTGCATAAGGATTAGTGAAATGTAAGTGTAGCTGTATTTGCTCTGGCAACAACCAAAGCAGTTTACATTTGAATCCATTGCAATGCAGTTCTGCATGAAGTTTTTCTTCTTATCTCTAGTTCATTTAATATTTATAAACATATAGAAAAATGACAAATTTTTAGTTGCCTTCTTATCCCAAATTGATTATTTGGACTTTGAGCAGGTGTTGGCTTTTGACAGGATGAATAACCCACTTCCATGGATGAATACACCACTCCCATGGATGTTGATCTCCCTGCTCTGTTGAGCAGAGGAACATGTTCACAGGTAAAAGGGTGCAGGAACTGGGAAATTGGGTCATTTCAGTATCCCTGGGTTAATGTTCTTTCTGATCTCCATCTACTCTTAGCAGTTAATTTGCCTTCTTTGGACCCCTGGCTGTATCACTGCTCACCTTTCTAGAGAATTTGTACATGTTTTAAATGAAACTTTGAGACATTCTCTGCTAGATATCTGCCAAAGTGAACACTGACCCTTTCATTTTGCTTTCCAAATCCAACCTGTCTTGTCCTTAATCTTTGACAATGCTTTTTCTTCCACATGAGGTTACTCCCTTGGTAATCTCTTGCAAAAGAGTCTTTACAAACACTTGTGCATTTCAATTATAATGTGTGAGTAGCCATAACTTGCTGACACCGTTCATGCTTTAATTCTGAATTCCAAAGCAACTTGATATATTGTTAATCAAATATTTGGGGTTTGTCATCTGGATAGTTGAAAAATCAAGAAACAGTGACTGTAAAGTGTTTGAGTATTTATGAGAGAGATGTACTGACTGTTTCAACAAGGACCTCTCACATTTATCCAGTGCTTCTCACTTCTGATTTACATCAATTTTGTCTGCAGAAATGTGTTGCCTGGAGTTGTGATTGGTAATCATCACATTTCTGAGATAGCTTCGATCATCTGCTTGTAGAGGATTTTTTGAACCATCTCTCCAGTTCCACATGATCAGAATAATCCCAAATGAAAGGAGCAATGCAGTGATCACTGTACCATTTACTTTGGCTTAATATGTTTGGGGTTTTTTAAGTATTAATTCTTCTTCATGCAGTTTCAATGGTATTTTCACTCTTAGTTTTGGAACAAAGGAGAACTATAACGAGGAGAGCATTTTTCTCCATTGATATGAGCTTCCATTTTCACTGTTCAGACATTCCTGGTGAGAAGGAATTACATGCAATGGAACAGATTTAAACACAAAAAATGGTTTTTTGGACTCAGTGAAAGTCGGAAGTTTAGACATGCTTTTAATTTGGATTAAGATTGGAACTGTTCAGAAGTTTATAGGGCAAAGAGATTTTCTTGATAGCTTACTTTTGATATATTTTAAATTTGTCATCCAGGTTGTGTTTAATCCAGAACAGAATCTGCATTCCAGGAAACACCAGGGAACAGCCTCCTGATTTTTCTGTTAGATACAACATAGGACTTTTTGGGTGTCTTGAAGCAAAGTTCTGAAACATTGCCCAGTTGTTTGTGGAAACAATTAAATTCATAGGCTCAAGTTGAGGAACTAATTCAAAAACATCTACTAGGCTGCAACTGGCAAAGGATTATAAATGAGTGTATCTGTCAGCTGCAGACACTGAAGACAAACGACAAAGTGAAACTTTGATAATGAATGTTTTATTATCTGTTGTTCAAGAATCATTCACTTGACTTCATGGATTATAAAGTTAAATTGTTTCTCCGCCTTTCCCACTCCTCTTCCCATCACACAGGTTTGCAGAACTGTACATGAGTTACAGGTATCTAAACAAAATAATTGATTTTTAGACTCCTGCATTAGACTTCTGGAGCAATCTTGCATTAAGTCTGTAAGAAATTGGGTGTTTTGTTAGTTCAAGGTGAACTATAATGAAAAGGAGCATTTAGAGGGAAGTGGCACCATGCTGTTCTAGTCGAGGGCTTGGCACGTCTTTTGTGTCCTTAATTGTGTGTGGTGTAGTTTTTATTTTGTTTATTTTACAAGCAGAAGGCTTTTGTCTGTCAGAGATGTCACTTGTGCAATATGCCTGCATATTATTTTTATTCTATTTGAATATACTGAGCTTGTAAAGATCTTGTACATTTATTTTTCCCATTTAAGTGGAGGAAAAAAGCATCCAAATACTGCCATTGTATTCAGAACCATATTCAAGCAGCAGATTACAATTCCAGTCTATTTTGGATTAATACAATATTCCTCAAAAAAGTTCAGTCTTTTACTATAAGCAATATAGCTTATTCTGTCTTCATGTTGACTCCTAATTGTTGGCATTTGTTGGCATTTCAGCAGATTAAGAAAAGGTCTTACAGGGAGTGCAATCATACAGTCTTTCAGATCTAAACATCTGTTGATGTAGAAAGCAAACTATTCCTGCAAATTATTTAAGCCTGAAATTAAATAAGCTCTAATGAATATTTTTTTTATATCTGAAATTCAGCCTTTGTGCTTTCAAAATAGGACAGGATTTCAAGCAGTTAATTCCAGTGAAAACTTTTCACAGCTTAAGGGTTACCTTATTTTTAGAGAATTAGTCTTAACCCATGGCCTTTAACATTTTACCCACTCAGGCAGACATTTTTTAATTATTAAGGGGTCTGCACCTCAGCACTGAATATACCTGGGGAAGCCTGCAATTAATAGATAACCTGAAACAATAGTTTTAATAGCCCATGATTGAGCTTATTTAATAAGTGAGGAGATTTTCTCACTTTAAACAAAGAATAAGTGAATGTGTGGGAGATTAGCAGTGTTCATCGGGGGGATGGCATTGTCTGGGCTCAAAAGAGCTGCACATCTGTAGATAGTTGATAATTCGGATAATTATTCATTTATGTATAAGTGACTGTTTCATAATAAGAGAGGGGCACAAGTTTGGGGTTTTATTTTGTCTGACTTAGGAAAATGATTAATTACAGAGCTGTATTTCGTGTCAAGTTGTGAATAAATATGTTTAGCATTCATATGGTTGTTTACAAACAGGAAACCCACACCGCTTGCCAACAGTTTGATTAAAAAAAAAAATCATTCAATTCATCGCTAATTCTCTGTAGGAAAGATCTTTACATTTGTGTAGTTTGGCATTTTGTAATTAAATTCTTCTAAAACATTTTAATTAGGCAGAAGTAAAGCAGAGTCCTTTTGTTTGCTCTTTGTAAACACTCCGAGGTGTCAGGGAGGTGAGAGCTGTCGAGAGTGCTGCAGGGTATCTTGGCTTTTGAAGAGTGCTCAGCTTGAGGCTTTTAGTGTGTCCACACTTGGTTGGGAGATGGCTTTATCAGATCAAATAGTAAATTCCAGAAGCCAAGTTCCAGTTCAAGTTCTGCAACTATGTGCTGGTTCCCCGAAGTCGCAGTGTGGTAGAATACTTTGCACTGCTGTCCCACAGAGATGTGTTTGTGATGTTTTCCACATAAAAGAGAAGAACGTTTTGGAACAGGGACTTGCAGCAAAGCAGTTTGGTTTGTCCATCATCTGTTTTGCTACTACCACTGAGGACCACTGAGTTCCCATCTCTTGCAAAGGACGTGGATAATGCAAAACAAGAGCTCTGGTTTCAGTTTGCCAAGAGTTTGCCTTTGTTAAGCTGTGAGATTCCTGGGGGTTGTAAATGTGATGAGTGAAACGTGTCAGTGCAGAGCCATGGAGGAATCTGAATGGACACTGAGTTAGGTGTGTTAAGATGACTGTTCAGGTTAGGTGGTGACTGTCAGCACCTGGCAGGACAGAATCTAGGCAGGAACCTACCCTGATGGAGCTTGAAAAAACAGGTGGGAATGACATGGACCTCTTGGAACAAACTCAGAGGAGGCCACAAGATGGTCCAAGAGCTGGAGCACCTCTGATATGAAGAGAGGCTGTGTGAGCTGGGGATGTTCTGCCTGGAGGAAAAGGCTATGGAGAGACCTTACAGCCCCTTCCAATACCTACAGGGAGCCTACAGGACAGCTGAGGGAGCTTTGCACAAAGGCTTGTAGTGAGAAATCGAAGGGGAATGGCTTGAAACTTGGAGGATAGATTTAGATTGAGTAGAAGAAATCCATTCTTCCCTGTGAGCGTGGACAGGCCCTGGCACAGGTTGGGCAGAGAAGCTGTGGCTGCCCCATCCCTGGGAGTGTCCAGGGCCAGGTTGGACGGGGCTTGGAGCAGCCTGGGATAGTGGAAGGTGTCCCTGCCCATGGTGGGGGGGTTGGAACAAGCTGATCTTTAAAGCCCCTTCCAACCCAAACCATTCTATGAGTGAGATGCTGGTGAGCCATTAAGGCCAGAGAAGTGAAGGCAGGGCTGTCCTGGTTGGTCAGCACCCCTATGGCAGGCTGTGCCTCAGCACCAAACACCCCCTTGGAAACGTTTTTATATAATCTCTCTTTCCCATTCTCTTCAGCTACTACTGTGCATAAGTGCTTAAAAAGTAATTAATAAAAACTACATGCAATACATGCATTAAACTGTTTCTGCCTGCATTAATTTCCTTGGTTATAATAATGTGCATTGTTTTCTTTTGAAATATGGACTTGGAATTCACTTTCACAGCTTACTCAGATCACAAGTTGTTCTCAGTACTACAAATACTGGAAAACAAGGTGCTTTTCTCAGATGAGGAAATAGATTTTGACAGTGGGAATTCTTCCCTTCTGTGGATCATCCTGCAGGGAAATACAAACAAAAAAGTTGCCACGAGAAGATAAAAGTGTGCAGCTTCACTTTGATGCTGCCAAATTGTAGAATAAGTAATCTGCTTTGGATGTGCTGGTTTGGGTGCTTTTGAGATTAAAAGGAATAAGACACTGCTGGACCTACCTGTGTGCTTAGTATTAGATATTGCCGTGGAGTTTTTCACTGCAGTAAGCATCCAAATCAATTTTTATTTGGGAGTTGGCTCTCTGGAACTTTGGAATCCTTCACCAAGGGGCAATGTTTAATTTGCCAATGCAATACAGCATTGAACACGGCAGAAAATCTGAATTTAGGAAAAGTCTCCCACTGAAGCCAAGAGTCAGCTTTTGGTTGTGTGAAAGGTGGTTGTATAACTGAGTACTTGCTGGCTATTTGTTTGTTTTCATCATACTTAGTTTCAGGTGTTAGGAGAGCAGACATGTGAGGCTTGTTCTGACTTTTTTTGCAATTTAATGTGGGAGTTTTAAATCCTCATAAGATTTTTCTAATTGCCATTGAAGTTAACAAGTATCTAGGAGAGCTGTTTGTTGAGATAAATATTTTCCTTGACCATACTGCAAAATCACTTTTGAAGCAAGGGAATGTGGTTAACAGAGACACCTACAATTGCATGTGTTGTTTGGTACAGAACTGGGGTGAGATACAAGAAGCAGAGTGTGATTTACACGTGTCTCATGTTAATTTTAATGTGCTTGACTCCCCATGGCTGCTCTGAGCATCTCAACCTTGATTAATCTAAAGTTCCTTTATGCTGGTTTATCTGTGATTGTTTTATGTTCACTCCATCTGTTTCTTAATGTAGCTCTATAACTTCTTTCACAGTTCAGATTTGCTGATTGTATCACTTTGGGGTTGTGGTAAAACATTCAGCTCTGGGTTTATTACAAGATGCTTTGATAAACTTGTGAAAAGTGGATGGGAGATGATTATCGAATAATTATTTCTCTGAAGGTGATTCCCTTTTTTAATGCAGAAAATAGGTAAGAAAAGTTCAGTGAAGATGAATATGATAGGTCACATTATGAGGAGTGAAGTGTCATCACTGATCTGTACTTTTTATCAAAAGAGTCAGGCCAGTCTTTTCCCCCTTGCTACAAGGAAAAAATGTTAAGTTGCATTTTATGATTTTGCAAGTAGCAAGACAATCCAAAAGAGTACGTGGAACCACTTTGTCAACTCCTGAGTCATCCCATTTTGCAATAATCCAGACCTTAGCTTAGCATCCTATTTGTGGGGATGTTATTACTGATCATTAATTTTTAAACTGTCACCTTTTTTTTCATTTAAATTACTTTATATAAACCTTGTGGAAGATAAGGATCGTTAGCCATCTTTCAACAGTCCTGTTTGGAGCTGAATGTCTTTAATATATAATGCCAGAGTGGCCAGTCTTTGGAAAGGAACATTTCTGGAACAAAAATTCCACCTAATGTTTAAGTGGGAGAAAATCCTGCTGGTCCCAACTACTGGTGCAAACTGGGAAGAGTCTGAGCTGATGGGTGGTCAGGAAATGTGGCTGACTGAGTTTAGCAAGGTGGGAGGAGAATGTCCTGCCTCTGCTTGGGCAGTCTTGCATCTCAGGCTCAGTGTGTGCCAGGGAACTGGCTCCTCTCCCTCTGGGTGGGCACCAGGGGGTGGGTGAAGTGAGAGGGACAGGGCAGACATGAGCTGTTCTTAAGTTTGTTCCCTATTGGGAACAAAGTCATAGGTTTATTAATTTCAGTTCCCACCTTCTGATTGGGATCCTGTGCTTGAAAGGATAGGAAAGAGCAAGGAATTAATTGTATTAAATTAAAAGTAATCAAAATCCCCCATTCCGATCACTTGTCCGGTGCCACCCGATGGATGCTGAGTGGTGACTGCTGAGATGAGACAGTTTTGTAATCAGTGACACTGTAAAGGAATGTATGACTCAGACACTTATTTATTTTTTTATTTAATTGGGACAGGGATTTCATAGATATATTAAAGAAATTACAGATATACATTGTGTTTTAATGGAATAATGTAACTGCATTGAGTAAGACTTGGTTCTGTCTTGATCTGATCTGTTTTCTCCGGTAAGCCAGAGGCAGGTTCCTAGAGAGGAACACAAGAGGACAAATGTATGAGGATACTTCCCTAATAGATTCCCTCTGTTTCCTAGTGATCTTTGATATCCTTGTATTTACAAGTCCTTGGTGGCTTCCTTTCCAGGACTTTGTTACTGTATATCCTCAGCTCATGTAAGCTTTTGACAGAAACAATATCCTGTGGCAGCGTTTCACACAGTAACTACTGGCTGTATTTAAAAATAACAGTAAAGGAAATTCTTTTGTATTTTCACCATCTCTGGCATTACAAGAACTAAAGACTAAGAAATAAAATTACCTGGAGGCAGGTACAAAATGCTTGTGCCTGGTTACCTTTTTCCCTTGCCAAGTGCAGTCCTTGCCCTGTAGCCTCCTCCTGCTTCATTTGCTCAGATGGAAAGCTGTGGTTTATTTAGTCTTTCTGTATACAAGGCTTATCCAGCGTCTTTATCACTCTTCTAAGTACCTTTCTGAGTTTTACTATTTCTGCTTTGGTTTACTACATGTTAATAGTGAGTTGATTTTTATGTGGTAGTAATTTGGAACCTAATGAGCACAGCAATTCTCAGTTTTGATGACTGCAATGTTACTGTAAAAGAACGGATTTTAATTATTTGGAGATTTCAGATGTGTATATGCAGTTGAGTACCCATGACAATGCATTTTTATACTTTAATTAAGCTTCTTGAAGTGCTGAATTCCTTTTAAAAAGTTTTCATTGTCTCAGTATGAAAAGCAGCCTGACCTAGATAGGAGCTTCTGGAGCATTTCCTTCTCTTCTGCATGGGGAGTACATGGCAGGGATGTTTCTCAGGTGACAAAAAGGAAGGTCCCAAGTCTCTCTAGGCACAAGAATAACTTTTCTTCATCTTTCTTCTCCCTTGTAATAAGTGCTTTCACTTAGTATTTTGATACCCTAGATCAGTATATTATTTATATTGCATGGGGTATTTCTAAAGAGGAAACAAAGATAAGTTCTGCTGAAATAACAGAAAGTCTTGAGCTAGTCATCAGAGCAGCAGTTCTGCTCAGTCAGGCCCTGTTGTGGATATTTGTGATTGTACCTCTTAATAGTATTGGTTTGGGTGATTTGCCAAGTGTCTGTCACAGCACAACACACCAACCAGTGTAACTCACTGTTTGAGCAGCTCATTTGGCAGCAGCCCTTGCTGTGCATTGTGTGCTGCTCCAGCTCCATTCCATCATATATCTGTGCTCTCCAGGTGCTCCCTCTTTTGAGCAGTATTGCATTGCTTTAGTTTAAATGATTTTAAATTGTCTCACCTTTCCCCTTCCAACAGACCACAAGATGTGATGAAACTGTACAGAGAGGCATCCCAGGGCATAGGATGTTGTTGAAGGAACAGGAACATGTTGCTGCCTCCTGTGTCACATGCCTAAATAATGATCACATCACCATGTTGTTTTTCAGAAAGCTGATTATTGTTTAGCAAAAATCTAATTGGAACTCCAGATACTAAGAACATTAGAGAAAGTGTATGATGTGCCTTAGAGAAATTAATCTGAAGTGCAGAGGTGAAATTCAGCAAATATTGGATCAATTTTTATAGACTTTGCTGTTGTGGAAGAACTACTTGAGTCATGCTGCTGTATAAACTGTCTTGGATGAGTGGGTTTGGAGGGTGTCTCTAACTTATCATGCTAATATGGAGCAGCCAACAGGAATTCCCTGAGTAGTTACTGCCCAGTGCTCACTGCTGGACAGGAGGAGTGGGTGCACCTTGATTTGCTACAATAATATCCCCCAAATCAGGCCTAATTATGCAACTACCCTTAGTTCTGGGTGCATAAAAGAGATCTGAATTCTTGCACTCTCTTCTGGCACACATGAATTGATCACGTGTATTTTTTCAGTCTTGCAGTATGTGGGCATGTAGGTAGTTCTCATCCTGTTGTTCTGCAGTGTGATCTGCTGCTCATCCAGGGGCTGGACCTCCTTGAAGCTCAGATATTTAAATGAGAGTCAGAGCAAATTTATGTACTTTTATTCCATATACCCATGATCTGATAGAAGAGTTATCCTTCCATATTTGCAAAATACAGTTGTTCTAGCAACTACCTGCTGCATTGTGTCCCCAAACAGTACTAAATGCTGTTGTCCTCAGTATGTAGATTCTCAAATATACTTCAGAACTTCGTGGTCTCAGCATTTTCTTTTCTCTCTCTTTCTTTTTTCTTGTCCCTTATTATCACAAATGAGGATTACATTAGGAGGTGGTTGTGCTCCACGTGCCTGTGTGGTTGCAGACAGTCCCTGCCTGCCCTGCCTGTACCATTAACATGGGTCAGTGGTCTCTGGGCAGGGCACAGCTCAGGCCTGGCCAGGTTGGAACACAGAACAGGAAGCCCTTGATGGTTTTACATCTTCACACCCATATCTCCAGTGTGATCCCAGCCCAGGGCTGCTTGGGAATGATGGATTATCATGATGGATGTGTTTGTGCCAAGGCTCAGGGTGTGCAGGGTGTGTGTGTCCTGCAGATGAGAAAATGCTCCCCAAACCATCCTGATGTGAGACTTCTCACTGAAATTCAATCAAAATGAAGGTTCCTGAGGTCACATTGCTGCCTGCTATGATTTCTTGGAATATGAAGGAAGCTGTGTGGCTGGCATTGGAATATTGTGTTCCCAAAACATGAGCCCCTTGCAGCTGGGCAAAGGAAGGTCTCCAGGGACTGTTCCCAGTGACTGTGCTGTGTAATCTGCCAGTCTTCATTTCATCTCATACTATTAATTTAATGAGCTCTGATCCCTTAGTTTTTATTCCTGTGTCAGTGCTACAGAGAATTAAGACAAAATCCCCTGGCAGAGCCATTCCTGGTGGTCCTTTCTGGGAGGTGCCTTTGGTATTGAAGGGCACCAGAGCTCTTCCTGCTCCAGAACCCTTCGGGCTGCTTGGCACAGCCTGGACTGGTCACTGAGCAGAGCATTGTTGCTGAATTGCTTTCAAACCAGCAAAAGCCAATACATTTTTATCCTGTTGTAGATGCTGAATTTGCTGTAAGCAGGAAAGACTAAAGGCTGTAGGTTGGCTGTTTTAGCACACCAGAAACTGGGCTCAAAAGTTTCAATTTTGTGAAATTTTGGTATTTGGGACTCTTAGAATGGCATTAAATGAGTTGTGTTTCAGAAAGGCCACCCCCCAGTGCCGTGCCAGGTCCTGCCATCTCAGCTGCCATCAAGAAAAGGGATTCACATACAACAATGAGATGTTGTAGGACCAGGGTGTTGCTCTTGGTGAGACTTTGGTTCCTCAGGAACCTCTTGAATACAGGCCAAAAATTACCTTTGGACAAAATCCTTAATCTGCTTTTCCTACCTGCCAGTTGTGGTCTCCTCCAGACAGAAAAATCTGAATTTTGCTTTGGAGATTGATCAGAGTTCCTTTCCTGCCAGGGCATCAGGGTGCATGACAAGTGAATTTTAAACCTTGACTTGTTTTAGAACAGTACAAGGCATTCAAAATTGCATTGTATCAGCATTTCTTCACCTGACTGCAGGCTTTCTTTCTTTGCTTTTTGTTGATTCAGCCTCCTTAAATTTATCACCTTCAGACTTTCAAAATTCCATCCAAAAGAGGCAGAGTAATATTTTGCAACATTTTTTAAAAAGCAAAATCAAATAGTTTGTCTTTAAGTAGGAAGAATAACCCTTCTCCCCTCTCCAAAGGTATTTTTACATCTCTTTTCCACATTGAATTGCACTGTCCTCTAGTGGGTATTTTAAGCAAATGTTTTGAGTTTGTAAATCTTTCGTACTGCTTGGATACAGTAAGCCTAATCTTTATTTTCAGTTGAACCATAAATGTTGTCTGACATAAAAAGTTGGAGGATTAGAGTAATATTTCAAAACTGAATAAGAAAAATTTGCATTTGACCTGTGGTCCAAGTTGTAATAATATAGAGAGATATATAAAAATGTTTGTATCTGACTTATCAGTTGGAGCAGAAGGATAGAGAGTGAAGATGCAAGTGTATGGCATCTGTGTTTTATTACGTTTTATTACTTTGTATGGAGAATTGGAGATAATCTGCTTCTTTCACATGGAATCAAATTTGGTAACTGTGAATGAATGAATGAATGAATGATAAAGACCATTGGAATAATAGGAAGGATTTTTAGATTCAAAGGGAAGAACTATGCAGCCTGTTTTACCCAGTGGTTTGGTTTCTTTCTTAATATTACTACCTACCTCTTAAAAGACACTTCCCTTCTTTTTAACTGGGATTCGCTGGGACTGGAGGTGCAAATGGGAGTATAAAAGTTTCAAGTGTCAGTGCTTGTCAGGGTGTGTGTGTTTGCAGTTCTAGGTGTCCAGATCCAGCTGTAGGTGACAGCACCTTTTCTTTCCTTCCATGAACTGGGAATACATCTGGATCTTCAGTGCTTGTGTCCCATCCTGTGTCCTGGGAGCTTCTCCACAGTATTTAATGTGTTTGGGTGATTTAAGATGCCATCCTTCCGCTCTCTGTATTATGCTGAAGGAAGGAGGGAGGACTCAAGTAATGCAAAGATTGTGCATTCTCTGTGCACATGAAACACTGAAAACCTCTTCATCCATCTACTGGGTCTGAATGTTAAAGTTCTTTGAGCTGGAAATGCAGGATCTGGTCAGGCTACTGAAGCAAATATAAACAATGTTCACAGATTTCAGCAGAGTTGAAGTCAATCTCAGCATCATTTGAACTGATCTTTTGGCTTATTTGGAAGATTACAATAAAACCCAAGGTCGAATTCTCTACCTGATTCAGTTTCTTATTGATTGAATCCTTTTAGACTCCTCTCTAATTTAACAGTGTATCTTTATTAAAGCCAAGCATACAAACATCAATTATCCAAACTGCATCTAATTTCCTTCAACTTTTTTTTTCCTTTCGCTGCCAATGGATTAGAAGGCCTGATTAGAATTCAGCTTGAAAGCTGAAAAGCAGATCCTTAAATGAGAATGTCTGAGTTAGGAATTAAAATATCTGTACTGGGCATAAAATCCTCCTCCTTATCTCTAATAATGTAAACACACTTGGTTAAGTTGATCTGTCACATGTCTGGTGCAATGTCCCTGAATTAGGAGGATGTATTAGGAAGGGTGGAATGGTGAGTGTGGCTTGTCCCACTGTTAGAGTCTATCACTAATGTGTTTTAACACCTAAGTGCTGATATCTCTGCCCTGAGGGTTAATGTGGTAAGAGTTTGAAGGGCTCAGTTTTTTGGTTTATGTTGTTTTCCTTCCTAACAGCAGGAAAGTTTGTGTGTGCACAAGCAATAGGAGCAAGGCAGAGAAGGGGCATCCTAAGGTTTTACTGTTGGCAGCTTCTGCAGAGCTAATGACTTTTTAACACAAAGGTGAAATAAATAATTGCAACAACAACCCAGTAAACCCTAAAATGCACACATCTAACATGACATGGAAGTGTCTAAACTGTAAGGAAGAGTTATAAAGTAAATTAAATTGTATGTTCTGGTTTGACTGAGTTATAAATTTCCTTCTGATGCCTGCTGTGCCTTGCCTGGCATGAGGAAGCCATGCCATGAGCCACTCACAGGCTGTTCCTGCACAGGCTCCAGGAACTGAAAAGATTGGAGTCATGTACTGGGTTGTTGTGCCTAATTTCAGAGGGAGGACTTTGGCTATCAGGATTTTTAAGGGATTTTATTACTAATCATTGCTCTACTCATGTAGCATTAAGGGATGTTTCATGCCCTGAAGGTCTTAATTGGATAACTCCACTGGAGATTGTAAGAGGAGATAGCAGGGGGAGGGCAGTGTCCTGCCACACCAGCACTCCATAAAAGAGGTGGTGTCTAAGAAACTTGAGAGGAGAAAATGAGGCTTTGTCCCATATGGTCAGATGGGAGCTGTTCTGGTAACTTTTCGGTGGCATCATGAAAAATCTTAGAGCTGAAAGGAGCAGCAGGTGATGAGCAAGATGCCAATGACGTGATCCCATTGCTGGTTTTGTTTCATGGCTGTGGTGTGTTAGCACTGGATTTCAAGTTCTCAGTGACCTGGTCTAGTGGAAGGTGCTCCTGCCGTGGCAGGGGGTTGGAATGAGATGATTTTTAAGGTCCCTTCCCACTCAAACCACTCTTTGTTTCTGTGATTCAATGGTGCAATGTAAACCCCGCATTTGTGTCCAGTAAATGAGGTTTTTGCAGTCTGGAGAGCTGCTTAAGGAGTGAGGTGATTCTTGTGGGAAGTAAAGCATCTATTGGGATGTTTTGTTTCCATTTGTACTGTGGGTGGCAGTGTTCCCACCAGTGGTGAGCTCTCGGTCTGTGACTGCACATCACAGGAGTTCATTGTCACGTTTTGTCTGCAGAGAGACACCAGCCCTGACTGTGCAGAGCCGTCACCGTGTGTGCCCGCAGGGGCTCCCTGTGCTGGTGGGAGTCTGCCTGCCTGGGCTGGGCACGCTGAACCCGTTCATCTGGGGCACTGAGTGAGGCATAATTGCAGTTGACATCACGCACAAGTGAAATTCAGTGATATTTCATTCCTTCAGACCTAATCCCTTCTTTATCTCAGTTTTTTGAGGCAAGGTGATTCTGGCAAAGCTTGTTTGCAACACCCAGTGAAGCTTCTTGCAAGCACCCCAAATGTTGGGGTTAGCCCCACTGTGGAATGACAAACAGCACAGCTGCATCCCTATGGTGACCTCCCCAGTGTAATAAGCCACGCTTGAAAGCCTGGGACATGTGCTTGGGTTAATATTACATTACCTTACCAAGTGGAAAGAAATCATATTAAAATCTCGTGTGTGTTAATGTCTTGTATGTTGCGAAGGGTAATTTAATTGTGAATTGGATGCAGAAATTGCAGTTTCCAGGAACTGATGAATAGCAGTTTTTTGAGGTTATCAGTTAACCTGTTGTAATGAATGCTCTTCATTACACGCCTCACCTTGTTAATTAGAAGGGATTTTTAGTCCTCTTTATCAAGTCAGGGCAAGTATATTACCTTTTCCTCTGTACTTCTTGTGATAAAGTGAAGATCCAGATTGTTTTGTGAAGTGTCCACATGAATATTTCATTGCATGTGTACCACACATTCATATATTGTTTTCTGAGCTCCAACCTCGACGATTATTTAATATATTTAAAAAAACACCAAAATACAGATTGTTTAAGCTCATACTTATTGGTAAAAAATTCCCCTTTTTAATAATAGTGTTTATGACATTAATTACCAAGCCAATTTAGACCAAGACAATTAATCACTGCTCCACATTACAGCAGCAATAGATTCAGAATCGAGTTCTCTGAGTGCAGAGGTGAAGTTTGTACCTTCCATAAATGAGAACCTGCCTGACAGAGGGGAATTGCTACCATGGTTTGGATCTTTTAACTGTGTTTATTTATAAAACAAAGCCAAAACAACACACAAACAATCTCCCACTTACTTCCTGCTCTGTTTCTTTCCCACAGGTCGAAGCAATCCTTGTAAACATATTTGGTGGGATTGTGAACTGTGCCATCATAGCCAATGGCATCACCAAAGCCTGTCGAGAGCTGGAGCTGAAAGTGCCTCTGGTGGTCAGACTGGAAGGTGAGTGCTGTTGGTTCCAGACCCAGATCATCCTTCAGGTGCCCAATAATAATCCACTTGGGCTTTCTTCATCTCAAACCTCTAAACAATATGTCCAATGCTCCAGCCATAGCATGACCTGAAATGAATAAACTCCTATTTCTGTATTCTTGGTCCCTGGTGGTACTTGCAGCAATGAAATTTTGCAGTGGAAGCTTTATGAGTTTGCCTGTAAGATTTGCAATGCAAATAGGAATTATTTTGATGCAAGTTTCTGTTTACTGGAAGGTATTTCTCTTTCAAATGATTTTTTTTACTGAGTGCAATTCCATTATTGCTAAACCTGCAGCAAAATACAGTTTTCTTAAATTTACTCCAATGCCATAATTAAAAGAAAGACGTTAAAAACAGTATTTGGGAGAGAGAAATTGCTGTAACATGTTCCTCTTCCCAAATACCCAATCCAGCTAAAATCCATTAAAGACCAGAAGGTTTGGTAATGGTAAGGAATATTTTTTTTAGTACATCCAGCGTTGTTACACTAGGAACAAAAAAGCAATAGAGGGATGAGGAAGAGCATTTTTTGGCAGTTTCAAGCTTGACTATAATGGTAGTGAGTGTGAAGTTCTGCCTCCCAATTTCTGAGAAGTGCCCTGAAGGTGGGAGGGAAATTCTTCTGCCCTTGTGTGAAAAGTGCTCTGATTGCAATCAGCACACAACTCTGGTAAGCTTAAAACGTTTCTTTTTGGCTAAATAGGTTTGGAAAACAAGGGGGTTTCTGGGTGGTTTTTAAGGCCTCTTCCTCAAGACCCCCAATATTCATGTTTGGGTGTATGTCAAGAGCATAAAATGTCCTGTCACTCAGCATTGGTGATGAGAGGAGGAAATGCATCCCTTTATGGACCTGAGATACAAAACTACAATGTTTTTTTACACTGTGATAGAGGGGGGAGGGAAATATGTTCTGAATACACCAAAAAATAACATCACCAGGACTACTGAAGGTGAGGATTGCCCAGGAAGCCCTTTGGTTAGGGAGATACTTACTTTGTCTTGCATGAGAATGGGCATTTTCCCATCCCTCATTCTCGTGTCCTGCCGTGACTTTTGCTGTGGTAAGTGCAGGGAAATTTAAGTACTTGACGGTGGATTTTAGAAACATTTTGAAAATTCTCTTTGGATGATGCAGCACCACTCAACACCTTAAGAGACTAAGTAAATAGTTTAATATGGATGAAGGAGAGACTGATAGATGTTGGTGAGAAGCAGCAAAGTTTAATAATACAAAATCTCATTGTTTATCAGCCCTAGGCGATGTTGTTTAGCTTTTTGTCATAGCAAAAAAAACTTTTCCTGTCTGTCATAGCTGGGAAAAAGTTTATCTGTCAAATCTGCAAGACTGCTCATCTATTGTGGGTACCAGTTTTTAAGTGAAGATATTGAAAAAACTGTTAGTTTTCCTTACGAACAAGATGTTTCTATTGCAATATTTGAAACTGTTATAAGAGAAACAAGAAAGTCAACTTGCTTGTTTTAAACTGCAGTCTGCTGGGTCTGCCACTGGGTTTGCTTGACCTTTCTCCAGTAATTTTGATAATTCCAGGATTGTGCACAAGAAAAAGGGATTTATTTCTTTTAACATGACTTCTGAGAGATTACGAGAGGCAAAGCAGTCCCTGGGCTGAATGAGAAGAGTCTGAGTGGTAGTGCAGAGATTGTCTGGCAGAGAAGGTGTGGGGCAGGAATGCTCCTGCCTGGAGTTTGCAGAGGGCCCTGCCGAGGTGCCTGGGACGTTTGAGTCGTTTGCTGCTTCATCAGATGAGTCTTCAGGATGCACAGACTTTAATACCGATCTCTTGCTGACCATCTTCCCGAGGCTGCTCACCCTTTACTGGGGTTGCAATTGTGCTTCTCCCAGGCTTGTTGCTGACTCTGGAGATGGTGATACCATGGGTTGTTTGTTTTTTTTTTTAGGAAACTCAGTGCCATAATAATGCAGCAAAACTCCAACTTTTGCATAATCTTTTTCTCAGAAGTTTCTAGTTCCTTCTTTCTTTGCTAGAATTACCCATCAGTTTGTACTAAACAAAGAGCTGTGATGTTTACAGCCTTCAGATGTTGTACTTAGAAACTGTTGGGTAGTAACTCCTGCTTTCTCTGCCTCCTTAATCACCCAACCAAGCAATATAAATATGTATCTGTTTGGTTCTTTTAATCTTTTCTCAGAAATCAATCCCTCTGCATTCTTACTGTCCTCATTGTTCTTCTGTGGCCTCACACCGGGTTATTTAAACATGTAAGGATTTTGAATTAATAATGAGTACTTTGGAAGTAATAAAACTAGCCCAGACTTTTTAGAACATCACTTGTAACATTTTACAGTTCAAAAAGGAGAAAAAGGGACAAGCACTCCTTTGGATTTCCATTTTGAACATTTTTCCAACAGAAGGTTCGTGGTTATTCCCATAAATCTAACGGATTTGTGACCTGCACTTTAAAGACTCTTTGCCCACATGTACTGCACTACAAGTGACTTGATGACTAGAGTTTTAATCAGTCAAATCTGTCTTGATTTAGTGGGATTCTGTGGACAAATCTTTGGTCTCAGTTGTATAATAATTACAAGCCGTTTTACCAGTGGATAAAGAAAGGATTACTCTCCTCTTTGAAAATGGTAACTTTATAATTACATATGTTTGCTTCCCTTATCAGTAAAGAACTCACCAGCTGAGACACAGGATTATTGTTTAAAAAGCTCATGGACAAATGGAGAAACCACATATTCCAGATTTTATCTTTTTCAGATAGAAAACTCACTGCTGCTGGGTTTGTGCAGGATTTTTTTTCCCTTTAAAATGTAATGTACTTCAGTTAAGTTTTGTGAAAACTAGCTAGGAGTGCTGAATGGAAGCCAAAGCTTGTTTCTCATTTATGTAGCTCAGAGATAGATGAAAAGAGGGAAGAATAAAAAAGAATTGGGAATTAGATATCTGCTTCCTGTGCTGGAAATTATACGTTCTTTCTCTTTCAAGAAGTGAATTCTGTGCTCCTCTGGTCAGGATGAGAAGAATTGGGAGGAATTAGAATTACTTAATGTGTTGAAACTCTACTAGGATCAAGTTGGCTTTTATTCAAATGTCTGAACCAAAAATTGCCTTTTCTATTTTTCATTTTTGTGATTAGTGACCCTCTGTGTTTTTCAGAATCTAATTATTTTTAAAAAATACTCAGAAATCTTCAACACCCAAATTAAATTTTGCTACAGCTTGTGGATCTCGCTCACAAACACGGTTTAGTATGGATGTCTGATTTTTTGATTGTTAGTGTCCCAAGTTGCCTGTCAAGAGACAAGAATGGGGTGTTGCAAAGTCACAGTTCTGGGGGAGGTTTGGCTTTAAATACACTCAGCAGAGCAGCATCAAAGCTGGCCCCCTGCTGTTGGCTGTAACGTGGGCACATGGTCATGTCAGTAACACTGTTTGACATTCTGCACATTGTGAATCTTTTTGCTACAGAAGGATGTTTTGGGGAAATCAGATTATTTTACATGTTAGTCTTTAGTATATTCCAAATGTGTCTTACCCCCTTATGTCTTATTCACCTGAAAAGCCAGAAATGGCACTGCAGTGATGCCTAAAAGTGTGATTTAATGTAATTTTAGAAGGTTTTAGAATCATATAAACTCTGTTCAGTTACCCTCATTTTTAAAGCCTCGATATTAAAGCCTCTTTCTCACAAACTGTAAGCTTAGTCAAGGCCAAGCTATATTCCAGCAGCCACCTGCAAGATAACAGAAGACAAACACCGAGGAGGCCCGAGAAGGCCCATCGGCCCCCCCATGACGAAGAGGGTAGATTGGCAGGGCTTTGGGTGGGCATTTGGGAGAAATGAGAGCTTATGATTGGATGTCCATGGGGGGTATAAAAACCCTGAGACTTCCTGACCTAAGGGTCAGACCCCCTTGGGTTCGATCGTGGAAGCTTCTTCTAATAAAACCCTGTATCTTTCTCCATTAACTTGTTTGCAGTGTGTCTCTGTTCACAGGGGTACGCGATCTAAGGCATCAGCAGACTCCTCCATCCTCTCCAGCCATCAGCATTGAACAGTGGCAGTTCAGCCTGTTCCTGATGGGGTTGTGGCAGTGCAAGTGAATAAAAGAACATCATCCAAATCCTGCACAGGGAGTGTGATTGGGGGTGTTTTATTTGTTGGGGTTTCATTCAGCCTCTGCAGTTGTCACAATGTGTGCTGCTGTAATCTCACCGTTTATAGGAACATGTTTAGACAGAATATTTATTAGTAGTATTTTTTGGTAATGAGTTGAATATATTTGCTTTGCTACTGATAGCAGAGATTTCAAGGCAACAGAATGTAAATGTGAGGGATTGCTTGTACACAGACTGAGAGATTGTTTCAGAACCCAGGTTTCAGCAGGAGGATGTTTAGATTATGGAGCCTGGAGGTAAATGCTGATAAAATTACACCTTTCCTGGTTTTCCATGGAGTGTTGTTGACAGTAATGTGTGTCAGAAAGCAAAAAACTTATTTTTCTTATTAGGAAGCCATTGCCATTCCCTTAATAGAGTCCAGTTAAAAAACAAAAAAGCCTTAAACCCATAAAAAAACAAAATAGACCAACAAAAAAAAACAAAACAGCAACATCAAAAGCCCCAGAGCCTTCAGTCCTGTGAATTTTGTGTTCTCAGTTGGCTGCAGTGCAGGTGAAGGGCAGGTTGCTCTGATAGCCTGGCCATGGGATTCTGTTTACAGTTCTCTGACACCATCCAGTGGCAGGAGGTTAATGTTGGAATAGTAGAATTCTTTATTTGTTTATTTTATCATCTATTGCAACAAGACTCTTTGTAGATTCCTAAATGTTTCCAGTGTTTTCTGAATGTTTAATTTTAAATCTCTTACCTTTGCTTTCAGCAGGCTCTCATCATAATCTCCATATTCTCCATATAGCTAAAATATTTAATCACAATAAGAGAAAAAGCCATCACTAAAAAAAAAAGAAAATTACAGCAGAGGAGATGCTTGCTGAAAAATGTGTTCAGTTGTATGGCCTGCCTATAACAGTGTTTTATTTAATAAATACAAAATGTACTCTTACTCTGTAGACTGCAATGAGATGGTTTTTTTTAGCTTTCATCTTTTCATTTCCCTGCATAAACTCCCCCTCCCTTCTTGGGGGCCTGTGTTCTGTATTGATTTTGTAATGCATGTTAGACAAGTGGTGTGGAGAGCAATCAATGCAGTGCAGAACAGATCCAATGTATTGTTCCCTCTCTGACCCGTTAGTAAATTAATACTGGCCACTTAGTGAAGACCAAAAGTTAGTTTTAAATACATGACCATCACAAATAGCACAATTTTTTTTCTCTGTGGGAAAACTTCCAGGAAAATTGACCTCTTTCCATCTTTTTCTTCTCACAACACTTTGTCTTACAGGATCCTGTTTGAGAGCTGGGTACAGTCTCGACTGCTTTAAATGTTTGTCACACTTGTATCTAAATAATAGACAAAACCTTCAAGGTTTGATGGGAATCACTGCCCAAATGTGAGGGACTGAGCAGAGAGGAGAACCTTGGCAGTGCCTCCTGCCTGCCCTGGGCAGTGCTGTGCTGACAAGCAGCAGCCTCCACATTATCCTGCACAGGATGGTTGAAAAAAAATCTAATATTGTGCTCTTTTTTTGCCCATAATTTTATTTTTTTCCATAGGAGAAGTTCTGTACAGTTCTGGATGTTACCAAGCAACCAAATCCCCCTTCTGTCAGAGATTTCAGATGCCTCTGACCTTCCTACACAAGTCCTCCAGTGTGTCCTCTGCATATCGATGGGAAGCCTGACCTGCTCTGCCCGTGCCCTTACACAGGGAGCAGATGGGGTCCCACATTCCTCTTCCCAACACCTGCCTCTCCCATCACAAAGTGCCAGGCCTGCTGTGACAGGGAGGTCTTTGCTCCCTTTCAGTGCCAGGAGTGGGAATCCTGACTTGAGCTCACTGATGAAACAGCCTTTTGAAATTCTCCACTTCTGCTGTACCAGTTCAGACGTTTTATGAAGTCTGGAGAAAAAAAATTGAAAATTCATCCTTTAAAATGAGCATTCTGGTTGCACAGTAAAGAGTCTGCTTCTTGCTTGGTTAATAATTAAGGGTATAATTAGTGTATAGCTCCAAATATAATTAAAATTCATTTTGCTAGGTCTAGGAATTACAAAGTAATTAAGCATTTTGACATGGCAAATGAACGAGGAACATGATGTGGAGGAGGGGGATAGAAATGATTCTAAAGAGGATCAGCTCAGGGTCCTGTGCTTCTGACCAGTGTGTGATCCCAAAGTGTAGATTCTGCTTGCTCAGTGGAATACCTGACTCCAGGCTTTCTGTGGACAGAGCACGGCAGTGATCAAAAGTGTCACCTGACTGTGCTGGAGAAAGCTCTGGAGAAGTCAGATTTTCTGGGTTTTCTTTGTTTTCCAAGAGGAACGAGCTAAAATAAATGGGGAGGTGATGTGCTTGTCTTCTATACAAGTGTGAACAGTGGGGAAAATGTACTTTCCTGAAGTATCTTTTTCAGTTTGGGATTCTTTTCCTTTACTGTGCATGTAGTCTGTTGACTAACATGGAGCTTTTTATATGGAAAAGGGAGCCCTTGTCCTGAATATCTGCAGTCTCCTTGGAGGTGGGACAGAGGTGCTGCTCAGTGACATGGACTTGGCAGTGCTGCCTTTACAGTTGGACTCGAGCATCTTAAGGGTCTTTTCCAACCTAAATGACTCTGTGATTATACTGATTTAGTGCAGCAGCAGAGGAGGGAATGGTGTCATGCTGAATATTTCAGAGTTCTCTGTGTTCCCCCTTTTTAGCAGAAATGTAAAAGCATATTCAAGAGCAGCTCAAACCAGTTATATTTTCAGGATTACCCAAATATTTGCCTTTCCTTAGCCCATTTTGCAGCTTTCAGTTACCATGGGCGAATTTTACTTATTGTTGGCTCACTGACTGCTGATTAGCTGTAGCTGATTGGAGCTAATAAGTGTGTTAGATCTGAGTGTCTTAAAGGCCTGATCCAAGGTCCATTATCCACTGCTCTTGCAGAGTGTCCTGCTGACTCTGGTGGATGCTGAACTGACTCTCTAATCTCCACAAAACCCCTGCTGTGCATATGAGTGCTATTACCACATTGCATTGTCTGCCACAATTGTCATTGAAATTAAGAGTTCCTTCTTCTCAGCTCTGTTCAATCTGTTGTTAAACTGAACTGATGTGTAGTTCGAAGCATTAACTGCTTTTATAGATGTGCTGGAAGATGTTCATTTATTCATTGATATTAATCACTAATTACAGTCAATGTTCTTTTCTAGGCACAAACGTCCATGAAGCCCAGCGGATTCTGAGTGAGAGTGGCCTGCCCATCACATCTGCCAGTGACCTGGAGGATGCAGCAAGGAAGGCAGTGGCTTGTGTGGCCAGGAAATAACACCTGCAAGGTTATCCTCATGGAAGTGTGTGTGTGTGTCCCAAGACATCATTCCAGTTGTTGTCTCAGAGGATTGGTGGAATTTTCCTAAGCACTCACCAGGTTTGGTGGATTTAATTTGTGACACACGGCCAACTCAGGCCTTAGGCTTGCAGTTAGGCTTCAGAACTTTTGCAGTTACAAAAGTTTTTAGGTCTTTATCTAATTTTGATAATTTTGTTACAATTGTAATAAGTAATACTTCACTTCATAAAGCTCTTTTTTGTTTTTCCTGAAATCATCACTGATAAACTCATAAGATACAATAATTAATAATTGACTTTTATCAAGAGGATTGTTCTTTAATCAAACACATGTAGGTCACCTATTTCACAATATTTTTGTTCATTTTTTAATATTGTAAAGAATAAGCAAATGAATAATGGGGTGATATTTTTTATGGACTTTTACAATAATGTAAAAAGTTGTGCTTACAATACCTATTTTTATTCAAATGAATGATGTTTATTTTCCTCTTTAGAAACCACTGATTTTGCCTTAAGATGATTTTCTTTTGTCGATGCCAAAGTATACCTCACTGTAGAAAAAGGGATTGAATAGTTGGTAGCGAAAAGACCTCCCACTCTTTTACTGTGCCTATAAGCCTGTGAAATGTGATTCATTTATTTTCTAGTTTTTGGAAATGAGGGGCAGTATTGCCAGGTGTAGCAGTGCCATACAGGGAGCTTCAGGAGGGAGCCAGGGGGAAAATGGCTGCTAAGTTCTCAAGATAACCTCCTTCATAGGTATGTCACTGCTGTGAGTCTTTAAAATAAGATGAGAAACTGAAGCAGTTTTCTGTCAGGAGCATGGAGTATTCTTCAATTGATTTACCTTCCAGAAACCATTTCTGATTTATTGAGAGTGAAACACAAATGAACTTTTTCCATTTTTAAGGTATTTGATTTCTCAGGCATCAGTAAAAATATGTACAAGGAAAAGAAAGAATCTTAAGTTTCAGTACTCAGATACTGACCAAGATTTATTATGATTATACATTCTTTTGTGACAGTCAAAATTCAAGCTGTTAGTTACACAAATCATTCATTCAGGGAACAGAAGGCAATACCAAACAGCTTATGTGACTAAAGGACTCAGCACAAATCTCACTCAGCCCAGGAATTATGTGCTGAAAATCATCGATAAATTTGAACAGTGAACAAATGAAGGGATATTATGATCTGGTCTTGTAAATGGGCAGAGAGGTAAAAATTTGTGTAATAAATTCTTAATTGTGATTTTTGAGTGGCTCTAATCAATACCATGTTCTGCTTAGAAAAATGTAAATAAATTTCTCTTGACATTTCCATTAGAACTGTTACACACAAAATAAATTATCTGCGCTAATCTTTGGCTCTTGACACAAATGGTGTGGATAGGTTGCTATCATCAATTCCTGCAGGTTTTTTGTTCTCCATTCCTTTCTCTACATATTGCTCAAGGAAAAAATGTGTGACCATTGGAACAGCAATAAATATGCCACTAGGTGTGTAGTTATTGACAGAATTAAGGAGAAGGGTATCGTTAGCAGCTCTCTGGAAGGGACATAAAAGCACACTGCTCTGAAGGAAGAAATGTTTACCTCACCACAATAAATAAAACAGCTGCACTCTATTTTATGTATTTTAATACTGGAAACAGAAACATTCTGTGGAAGAACTGTTTGAGTCTCACACTGTGTGTCTCACTTCTGGTCTCACAACCACTCACTGTGTGTGTACACAGTTATTGTGCTGCAAAGATTAATGCTATGTACACAGTTTGGTCAAATAAATGTAAAAATTAACATGTTTAAAGACTTTGTCCTTTCTCTAAAATAGAAAATTGCTTAATTTGTCTGTTGCATTCTGTGTTCCTCCATCCAGCATCTTATGACAGGTGGGTAAAATCAACTGTATGGGAATTTAGTTTCAATCAAATAATGTTCCTTTACTCTTATATACATACCTTTTACCTAAAAAAGATCTTTTTGTCTCTCTGGATATTTTCTTATACATAGGCTAATGACAATACATTCAAGTTTTATTCCTCTTAAGACATATACAGAATAGAACAGTATTCTTTTTATTTTCAGATGAAATCTGAAAAATTCTCTGATTTTCCTGGTTTGGCATTTCACTTGTGCCAGGCACTGTGGGCAGGGTGTAACCAGAGGCTCTGCCTGTGCCCAGCCAGCTCGGAGTGGTGTTATGGACTGGTTTGTTTCACTTGTATGGATCATTTCCCTGCATGTGGAATGTGTAGAGTGAGTTTTGGTCTCCCTAGGAAAGGCATTTTAGTTGCATTTGCTGTGATTTTTGGCTGTTAAAATTGCACTTGAACATGGTGCCTGGAAGGGACTGTGGTTTTGCCCTTGCCCAAGCACACAGAGGCACAACTTGACACGAGTGTGGTTGCTCCCCCAGCAGCTCTGTTTGCCTGCCCTCTGCCCTGCACCTCTCCGGGGCTCCCAGCTCTGCTCCCCAGCCTTGGGCAGCCCAAACCCAGAGCAGGCACTTGAGAACTGCCCCCCACACAAACCAAACAGCAGCATAAGCAGTGGGCAAGTTCCAGTTAATCCCCTATGTGAAAGTTTTAAGTGGGATTTAATTAACCTTTAAATGTGGAAATTTCAACCTGTATTAATGAAACTGTGTAGGATGGGGCACTTGGAAAGCAAAACAGGAGGAAACTGTTAATGCCAACATTGTGTTACATCTTTAACAAGATGCCTTTAAATTCTCCCAGCGAAAGTGTAACAGCTGCGAGCGGGGAGTTACGTCCTTAACGAGCACTTACTCTGCTATTTGTCAGGCCTCTGCTTCCCTGCATCCCGACAAGCAGCTGGGATCGTGCAGGATTGCTGTGGCTGGAGCAGCCTGTCACTGCAGATCAGTCACCAGAGGAGATCCCAAGCAGGGTTGGCTCCAAGGGCAGCAGTGCCTGGTGCCTGGGGGGGTTCTCAGACCTGGCATGCACAGTAATATCCTCTGGTGGGTGTGTGGCAGGTTGGCTCAGATGGTTCCCTTGTGCTGAGAGCTGAGCACAGCACTAGGACTGGCCTGAAACACAGGTCTGAGCAGCCTCACTGGGCTAGAAGAGCCAGGAATTTGGTGGGCACAGGGCCAGGTGCTGGCCAAACTGTGCTCTCTAATAAAAACTCAACTTTCAGAACCCCCCAGACCTCCTGGGCTTAGTGCTTTCTTACATGCCATGTAGAATGCCAGTGCTCTGTAAGCCCCAACTGACTGGGAGATGTCATTCCTTGGGTTTGCTGCCTCACAGGACATCAGGAGTCTCTCTTGAAGTCAAGGTGAGCTCCAGCAGGGGACAAGTGGGACAAAGCAGGTCATTGCATGTTTCAATCTCTCGTCTAAAACTTTTTCCCCTTCCTCTACTAAACTTACTGGGTTGTGGTTTTTTTTCTCACTTTTCCCCTGGCACAGCTCACTCCCTGCACTTGCTCACTATTTGTGGTATCATCCTCAAAACTGGATGGCTGATGCTTGGTTTGTGTGGTAGGGCTGGATGTCCTGGGGCTGGATGTGTTCTGTGAGCATGCAGCTGCCAGCCTGGGAGCTGGGCAGGCTCTGGGCAGCCCATGTGCCAGCACCAGCCCCACCACCAGCAGGCACCAGTGACGGGGGCACACCAGCCTGAAAGCCATCCTGGAATCCTGCAGTGCCTCTTCCCAGCCTGTCTGCTGCTGACCCAGGAGGTAAAGAGCTTGACCTCCTCGTGTGTTCTCTTGCTTCTGGACAACAGGAGTGAAAGCAGGAGCAGGAATGGGCTGGGGAGTGTTTGACTTGCTTGTTCAGGTGTGCTGGGCTCTGAAACGGGGCTGTGTTTCACAGAGGTTCTAGACGGACATGTTCAGAAGAGATGAGTGAAGAGCATAGGAAAGCTTGACAGGCATGTAAAGAGCTGCTTCAAAGGACGAAGAAACACTCTTCTTCCGGGAGAAATAGGCTCCCCAAGTCCAGTGTGAACAGGTCAAGCAGGGAGGAGCTTTGACTGTGGTAAGGGACACTGAGGTCAGCCTTGTAGCCATGAAGTAAGCCAAGAACAGGCTGTGAAATCATCAATGGGTGCTTGTTAGAGTTAGATGAGCATCTGTCAGGGATGGCTTAAGAAGAGTTGATTTTTGCCTCAGGGCAGAGGGATGGATGAGGTGACCTTCCAGCCTGATCTGACAGGATTTAATGCTTGTTGGGAAGGCTTTGTTTTCTTATTTTCTTCCTAACTTGTAGGCACAGGGTGGGGGGTGGGGGGGGAAGAGGACAGATCCGGTGGATTCTTGAAAGAAAGTGTTTTTAATTTAATCACCAAGAATGATCTGCAGCTGCCAGAGAAATGAAAAGCAGATTATGCAAACTCAAGACTTTCCCTAACAATGGAAGTGGTGTTATTGCAAAGCATTAAAGGCTGAGCAGAGAATTAGGGCTATCTATCAATTTTAATATGCTTAATTTAAAAAGGAACAGGTTGCACCAACAATTTTTTTTTCTACTTAATGAGGCCCATTCATAAGTAGAATAACAGGATTTTCCTGTCACCCAGAGGAAATCATGACATGTGTATTTGTACTTTGTTGCAAAACTTGTGTTGATCGCAGTGATTTAAAACTTCTTTCCATCCCAGCTGCAGTCAGTTTGATGTCAGGATCCTTTCATCTGGAGGCAGATGCATCCTTGGTAGAATCCTCAACATGTCTGTGCCTTTGTTCAGTTTCATAAAGTACCAGCTAAAGATTAAAAATAAAAGTATATATGGATTATTTCATGTTACTCCTCAGAGAGAACTTCTCTGAGATAAAGTTTGACTTAGCTAAGACCTGGCAGCAGATTGCAGAAGGGTCTTTGATGTGTATGTGGACTTGGCCTTTTGCATTTCTGCTCTGCTCACTTTTGTGGGTGCTGAGTGGTACAGGGACAGCAATAGTAGAATATTTCACAGCATGTGTTGCTCCCCATGTCTGAGGTCATTCCTCTTCTGTAGAACTTAGAGCATTGAAAAGGGAAAAGGTTTTCTGTGTATAATGAATCACCGTCAGGTTGGAGAGAGGACTTACACCCATTGTGGTTTGTGGATAGACACAGGCTGCTTCCAGTGAGTTACCCCTGCCACGTTCTGTTCCTTAAGGACAGCGTGACCCTGAGGGGCAGGCAGAGGGCAGAAAGCTGGAGGGAGCTGCCAGGACTGGGTGGGGATGGCAGGTGAGTCCTCACTGGGCCTCAGGGCTCTGCTTGACGTGTGTGCTGCACCTCGCCCTGCATGTGAGGAAGAAGCTCCTCGTTTGGAGTAGTGATGGTTTCCCACATCTGCCCTCCATGTGTCCTTGGAGTGCTGCCACATCATCAAGGAGAAAGCATGAGCAAAGCCATGAGGATAACATTCCCTTCTCCCCTCACACTGGGACAGGAGATGCCTCATTCTGGACCTCCTTGTGTTTGCAAAAATGGCAGGAACAGCCTGGCCCTCAATTCCCAATTAAATCCGTGCTAATTTGTAATGAAATCTAAGAGGGGTAGCCAAGCTGGAGACAAGGAAGCAGAAATAGCCAGAAATAGCTTGCTCCATGAATTAAGTGCTGTTGGGATGTGCAGCATGATGGGATTTGGAAACTGGTCCTTTGCAGTTAGCAGAGCAACTCTCCTGAACACACAGGTGCCTTTATCAAAGGGGTGACAGTGACAAAGTGTTGGTAAGAAAATCTGGGAAAGGAGGGCTCAGAGAGTTCAAGTGTGAGAATTTTTGCATTTCTCTACATGCAGAGATGAGAAAATGAGAAATTTGATCTTTCTATTATAATGGACATAAAGAATTACAGGACTGCAAAAGGCCACGCAGCCAAACAAAGCTGTTCCTTTTAAGTTTATTTCAAATGTCTCTCTGCTTCAGCGCTGTGTCCTTCAAGACTTTCCCTCTGTAATTGCATGTGGCAGCCTCTTTAGAGTTAGGTGCTGATTGCTGCTCCAGAGCACAAATGAAAAATAACAGGCAGGAAAGGGCATTGCAGCAAGTACTTAGGAGGGATGTTCCTCCTTTGTTTCTCAGGTGGGTCAATAAAGGGGGTTAGAAAATGCTATTTTGTTCCTGAGCACTGCTCTGTTTGATCTGTGACTGAACATGGGCAGTTCAGTCCCTGGGACAGCTCTCCTTCCTTGTGCTTCCATTAAGACTTTACCCAGGAAACAAATGGCATTCAGTGCCCTGCCTTACCTGGCTGCCTGCTCAGCAAAACCAACCTTGTGCCCCAGCATTGTGGGGCCAGAGGCTCCATTCAAAGGCTGTTGTCAGCAGCGTGGAGCTGATCTCCTACAGCCTCAATATCCTGGGCTGTGGGGGAGCCAGTCCTGTGCAAACAGCCAAGCTGCAGCTTTGGAGGCACTCGTGCTGTGATTCAATAGAGCCCAGCAGTGCTGCCCCTGACCATCAAAGGGCTCGTTCTGCCTCTGCCACCAAGCAGAGGGTGACATGGGGTTTGCATAGCAAATAGAGACCAGCAGGTCCTGCCCTTGTGCATCTCTGTGCCATGGACAGATGAGCTCAAACTTTTCTATGAAGGTGTAAGTCTTTTCTTTATCATTAGAACATGCCAGGCCTAAAATCCTCTGCCTCAGAGCAGGTCATTAGGATGTGCTTGACTCTGCTCTGAGATGGGTGCCAGGGAGGTGGGGCAGTGTGGGCAGCTCGGGGCAAGGAGCTCCTGGAGGTGTCTGGGCAAGATGAACTGTGAACTTCTCACTCCTTTTTCCTCACAATGAAGTTGATGGGGTACTTTTCTCTCTGCCCCTTTTGTTTTTCCCTTTTATGAAAAAGGGTCCTTTTAAGAATTCTGACTGCAGTATTCCTGGCTGATGTCAACAGAAATTATTAGGGCTTGCCCAGAGAAACCTGCCTTAATAGATAGTCAGGCAAATTCCCAGTATTTCTTTAGGACTTTCTTAATCCTGTCCATTCAATGAAGTTCAGCTTCATTGATTAGCACTGTTCAGCCTAAATCCCATATTCCTGAAGTGCTGGAAAGCCCTTAGTGCCAGAGGCTTTTTCTGCTGTTTTCCCAAGTGATTTTCCCATATTGTACACCAGGAGGAATGTGATGTGAAGATGCTAATCCCTTCTGAGTTGTGCTCTCAACAAGTACGTGCAAAACAGAGGGAAAATGAAGCAATACATTGTTTTGCTTTTAATTTTCCATAACTATTGTCTTGTAGCCCCGGTGAAATGCTTGACATAACACACCTCCAACAGCTTGTCCACTGAACATCTGCTAATCAGCCTTTAAATTTGCTTCAGAGAATACTCAGAGCAGAAAGGAAATTTTCTCAGACATGCAAAATGAATCTTGTAAAAGAACGAATCTTTTTTCCATAGTTACCATGACGGGAGCAGGATACTTCTGTTCCCATTCCAATGTCCATAATGCCAAGAGCTCCCTCATCAAGACAAAGCTACTGAGGACAGCAGCAGACTGGTGTCAGTGTCACTTCTCCATGTGTACAACTCAACCTTAGAGCTTCAATCCTATTGATTTCCTTAACAGTAGCCATCTATTGATTTTTGGTTTCCCCACTATCCTCTGGATTATACCCATTGTAGAAACTGCTGCTGGCAAACATGAAGAATTCTCACTGTCATGCTCCATCTGCTGCAGCCAGCTTGTTCTTGCATGACAGCTGCATTGGATTTTATACTTGGGAAATTCTCATCTCCATGAGGCTGTCCTTTGGAAAGGGTTTGCTTTCAGAGGACACCGAGGGCTCTGCTGGAGTTGTGCCTCCTCCTAACGATTGTTTCCCAGGTTTCATCACTGAGCTTGAGCTTTTCCACAGCACAGCTCAAGTTCTTTACCAGCTGCTTCCAGATTTTGCAAAGATCTGAAAATGCAGCAAGAGCAGCAGAAGCAAAGCCCGTGTTTGCAGCCTGTGTGGCAGTTTTGTGTAGGGTTCCTGTTGTTCTGCTGCTGGTGCAACAGAACCACCCACACACTCTCTTCAAGTCTCTTCTCAGATAGGTATTAAAAGCGGGTAATTCAGAAAGTGCCTGTGGCACTTCCAGCCTTCAGGGCAGAGCTGTGCAGGATCTCTGCAGATGTCCCAGGACTCCCATCCCTAACTCAGTACATGTGATTACAATGAAACATTCATTTGGTAGCTCCAGAGCAGGTGCTACTTTAATGGTTTGCAGGAACTCCCTTTCACTGGACCACCCAATGATCTGGGTTGGAAGGGACCTTCAAAGGTCATCTGGTCCAAGCCTCCTGCCAACCACCTCCCACCAGCCCAATTTGCTCCAAGTCCTGTCCAACCTGGCCTTGGACACTTCCAGGGAGGGGGCAGCCACAGCTTCTCTGGACAATGTGTGCCAGGGCCTCCCCACCCTCACCGGGAAGAATTTCTCCTTAATATCTAATCTAAATTTACCCTCTTTCTGTTTAAAGCCTACACTCCCTGATGAATAGTCCTGCTCATCTTTCCTGTAGCCCCCTTTAGGCACTGGAAGAGGCTTTTCCATGTGGTATACATAAATGGCATAGAGTGATGAAAACAGTCAGTCTGAGGATTTTTTTGCTCACAGATTTCACCCCTTCAATTTTCATTCAATTCTGTCTTCCCTCAAAAAGAACAAAAGGAACTAGATTGGTAAAAACAGAACAATGTTCCGATAAAATTCTACTTATTAATTAGTCACAGTAAATACATCCATAACACTGTAATGCTTCATTTATCAGGCCTAAAGTACAGTGGGAGTAAAGTGAGGTGGGAGTGTGTGGCACAGGCTGCCCTTGCAGCCAGAGCAGCCCTGGTGGTTCTGATGTGCCAGGCGGGGGGGGGACTCTTTGGGGTGGGAGCAGCTGCTGTGGCCCCTTGATTTCCATCCCTCCCCTGCATCTCCAGACTGGCTGGATGCCAGCAATTAAAAACTAATTGAGAAGCTTTAAAAATGCATCTCCTTCCCATTCCTTCTGCTCTGTTTAATCCTCCAACAATCCCCAGCAGAATTCTTCACAGGGGATTTTGCTCTGTGTTTCTCTTTGCTCAGTGTCTGGAGTTAAAACACGTGTCTCAGCAGAGTGGGACTCTTTGGGGACCTGGGAGGGACTCACTTTTCTTGCTGTTTTCCCTCCTGGGCACTCCCTGCTTTGGCAGAAACTGGGATGTCACCTGCCTGCACAAGCATGTCCAGGTCCCAGAGCTGGTGCACTTCTGAAAGCAGTGTGGTGTGGACATCAGGACATGCACATGTAACACTGGCAGGTATTTCTGGGCCTTTCCCTTACAGCAGTTTAAAATTAAGTTCTGTCACTAATGATAGCCTGAGAATTTCCCAGAAGCAGGAAGAAAGTGGGTTCATCTCCTCACTGGCTCCTGGACAGTTCTGGATGTGCCATAACTGGGTTGTTGTGTCCTTTGCCTGGCAGTGAGGAGCTCTGGTCGGTGACCATGGGCCAGTTGTATCCAGCATTAGCCAAACAAGCAAGACTGAAGCCAGGCAGTGTCTTGGAGAGCCAGAGACCCTTTACAGGTTTGTAGGTCTTCCCCAACCTGTAAGCCATTCCTGCTCTTGATTATTCCCCAGCAACAGGGTTTTATCTCCTTCATATACAGTTACCAACTCTTTCCTACAGCTTCTCCCCTGGTTCTGCCCCTTCTTTCCTGCTCACTCCACCTCCTGGCATCCTCCTGCTGTTTCTGTCCAGTCACCAGGCTTTCAGATCCCCAGTCAGGAATGTGTCAAACTTTTGTTCTCACCCTCAGACTCTGCCAGCCCCATGGAGTGCAGGTGAGACCCCACGTTATCAATGCCACAAGCAGTGCCAGTCTGGGGAGAGTTTCGCCCAAGGAAGAACTTTGAGCACAAGCACTTAAATGCCTGGTAAGTACAAAACAAGAAGCTGCTTTTCCTCTTAGACCTGGCAGGTGGCTGTTTGGAATGTCCTGAAAGCACAGACCAAGTGTGGCCACCCTCATCCCTCCTTCTCCTCCTCCTCCTCCAGCAGTGCCTGGGGCTATGAGGGAGCAGCTTTGTGTCCCTTTGCTTTTCCCCCTGTTTGTTCCAGTTCCCCCAGAGGAGAACCTGTTCCCACTGGTTTAGTGCTCACCTCTGATAAAGCTCATCAAGAGGTTTGTGTAACGTATTAAGATCATGGTCTGTCAAGTGTCAATAAGGAGAATAAAGAGCTCAGCACTGCACTTATAGAGATCCAGCAATTAAAGCATTTGATGAAAGTATTTTATGGGAGTATATATTACCATTTGGTTCAATTATTTTGCCATTAAACATTAAGAATAATTGAACCAAATGGTGCCTGATAGAAGGAATACATCTGCTCTGATGAATTCCTGCCAAAAGGCACTGGCAATCTTAGTACAAGCATTTTGTCACCCAAGATAACAGTATTTTTCTCTCCAGCTGATAAAGCAGGGCTTTTGAATCTTATTTATGACGTATAAATTGGCTAATTTGTTACCAATATCAAACAGCCCACAAGAATCAGGCAGTGTAATAGCTAACAAAATACTGACAGCTTCATCACTCGCTGCCTGCACAGAGTACAATATATGCTCAATTAATAGGGACTGCAATTATCACAGAAACTGGGAGCAGGAGCTAATTATACAGAAGCCAATCAAAACCAGCCCAAAAGCAAATGAGGAATCTATTTCAAGAAACTTGGAAGATTTTTTTTTTCCTTTCTATTTTTTTTCCCTTTATTCTTTTTTTTCTGTTCTCCATGTTTTCCTCAACTCCACGAGAGGGAAGAGGAAATGGCACCAACAGGAAGAACAGGTCACCAATATCCTGTCCATAATGCTGTGGGGGAGCTCTGGCACAGGCTTCAATTTCCATATGAAACAGAAAATCACAGTGTTTTTCTGTTTAAACACATTGCAGTTTGGTGTAACCGGGGATAACCAACACACAGCTACATCCTCTCCCTAAGGTGTGAGAGATGGGCACACAGTGACACATGAGAGCACTTACAAGGAGATTTAAGGAGAAAATAATGTCTTGATATGTATTTTGTATGCTCAAGGGAGTAGGAAGGGACTGTCCTCTGGGAAGAGCAGCTTTTAATTTGGGAATAAATCCAGTATTTGGCTTGTTAAATTCCTAAGGGTCTCTTAAATACTCAGTGGTTGCTAAAGTGAGTGGTCATTCTTCTTCTTCTTCCACTTAATCTGAAGGAAAAATGTCTCTACAAAAACATGACCGTAAACTCTTTTCCTGCAGCTCTTATGTCACGGGTAATGTTGGTCAGTCTTGGATATGCCAAAGTATATGGAAATCTGGAGAAATAAAATAAAAAAAAGAAAAACTCACTAGAGGCAAATCATCTGAAGGGCCAAGAAATCTCCATTGTTTCAGATCCCGAGAATACTTCGAATGATCCTGGTTACATTCAGTAAATAAACAGTCATTCCTGACCCTGGAATTGTTTAATTTTCTATTAGTGAGGGGTGTAACCAGAAATGCTGATCTTTTCCACACCATCACCACGTTTAGATGCCACAGAAATAAATATAGTACAAACAAAAAACAACCCTCAGCCCTAAAGCACCTCAGATCCATCATCTGGCAGCCACAGGTCGCTTTCTGCTCAGAGGAGTCCTACCTAGAATTAGGAAGAAAAGTGTTTTACTCACAGGTGACTACAAAAGGAACTTGTTTTATTTCCCTATAAGGACAATAATGTTCATTTGAAGTAAGTTGGTTGAAGATTTGGTTTTGCACTTGAAGATGAATGGGCCTTTGCAATGGATGTTATTCACTGAAAGTTAGGAAATAGCAGTTTATACTGAAACCAAAGGAATAATGTGCTGGTTTTGATTGATTAATGTGACAGAATCTGAGTTTTCTACAAATAACCAATATCTGTTTGTTTTCCTGGATATTTTTTGTTTTGTTTTGATAAGACTTTGTATGCATGAGTTCTACTCAACTTGTGATGTTGCATTTTGGAAGATGCTCTGTGCACTTTATTGGAAAAGGAGCTGTTGGACTCCAAGGAATGTTGGAGGCAGGTGGAGTCTCAATATTCTTTCCTTTTTATTTCCTTTTTCATTTTAGGCTAAAGTTATTCCCTGAGTTTGCTGGCTGCAAACCCCTGTAGTCCACAGCCTGCATTTTTGCATCCATGTGTTCTGTGCTTGGTGAAAAACAAGGTTGTTTACCAGTGGAAATGATCAATGGCTCCTGCAGCCTCGGCTCAGCAAAGACACCCCACGGCAGGAAACCACTTAAGTGTGTGCTTTACTATAAGCAAAGATGGAAGGCAGAAGTTGTGTGCCCTGAAAAACCATAGATGGATGCTGATGCTTGTGCTGGCTCATTTTTCCCTCTGAAGGGTTTATTAGACTTCCACCTGCTTCCAGCTGGATTGTAACTGAGACCTGCAGAGGAGTTGATTGTTCCCATCCCCTCTGAAGGAGGGCCTTGTCCCCCTGCATCCAGTTCTCAGTGCTGGCACCCAGCACTGCTGCTTTGGCACTAAACCCTGGCACTATTTTTGATGGAGAGCTGATTCTGGTGAGCTGCACCCACGGCTTAATGCTTGGTGACCTGACCTGGTGGGAGTCCCCCTCGCGGTCTGGGGTCCCCCACTGTGCCACACCCCACATATCCCTCAGAGCACATCCCCAGGGCTCAGTGATTCTCCCAGAGAGCTGAGAAATCTGGTACAGGTCCTGAGGTAAGTGGGATCTGGAAGATAAAATTAGTGATGTCCTGTGGCTGAAAATTAGCAATTGTCAGCACTTGAGTGGCTTGCCCTGCACTCTTGTTCCAAGGAGAGAGGAGCTCCAGCTGGAGTGGAACCAGAGCTCACAGGCTTACCCTGCTGCCTTCAAACCTGGGCTCTGCTGTGTCCATGAGCACCATCAGTAGCAGACACAAATCTGTGTGGATTGGGCAGTGCTGCTTGTAAAAAGGCACTGGAATGCTGTGCAGGAGATCTGCCTTTTGTTTGTCCTTCTCAGATGGTCTCCTGGGCCACCAGGACAAAAAAAACACTTTTAATTTCTTTGTACCTCAGTTTGCTATCTGCCAAATGACATTGGTTTCTTTTGTAAAACCCAGGGCTGAAGAGTGATATTCCTATTTGCTGCTGTATGAAATACTCCACTGTTAACTTATTCAATGTAATTTTTTCTATGACTTAAAAAATCCTCCTAGTAGTTGCATTTATTTTCTTCAAACCTTTAAAGCTGTGAAGCCTTTTCAGTTTTTCTGACAGCTATTTAAATCCAGATTTTTTCAGTTTCTAGTCTAAACTTGCAATGCAGAATAATGCTGGCACAGTAGGTTAAATAGTTTTTTGATGCTCCATGTCTTTGCACTTGCAAGTTCTCCAAGAGCAACCAACAGAACTCCTCTAAACTCCAAAATGAGGTTTTCTCAGTCCATTTATGACTAATAATATTAATCCTCTTCTCTGGGTTTATACTGATAATGCAGAATTCCTGTGCTCTTTGTGAGAAGCTGATTGTCAGAGCAGCAGAGAGTGGAATGTGTAACAATGCTCCAGAGCACTGAGCCCCCTGTTCTACCTCTGCCAACAGGAATTCCAGGGTTGTTACAATTTGCATGGACTGGGAGGCTGGTAGAGTTGAAAGGATTGGGGAGCCACAGTTAAACCTCCAGCAAAAGCAGAAAGAGCTTTTCACAAACCTCTCTTCCTTAGCCTGGTACTGGACAGAGCTGCCCATGCAGAGCTCAGCCTACCCCTGTCCCCAGGGCTGCCTCAAGGCTCCTCTCAGGCAGCACTGAAGGAGAGGTGAGACCATGACTGGGTGGCACAGGAAGGGCAGAAGTGCTGTGGTCAAGGAGGAGAAGGCACCAAGTGTTGTGGGAGGGATGCTGTAACAGTTCTTTTATTCCTGGAGCAGCTCAGAACAGTCTCTGTAGAGTGTTCCATAGGTCTGAATTTGCCAACCAGGGACTGCACTCCATTTCTTGATTTGAAAGCAGTTTCACTGGTACTGGGTGCTTGCCTTGCCAGCTGAGAAGAACCAGGCAGGGCCTTTTGCTGCCCAAACCCCAGTTCATTTGCCCTCCTGCACCTGAGTACTGCTGTGGCAGTCAGAGAGCCCCACTCCAAGCAGGTGTAAAAGCTTTACTGGGTCAGAGCTAATGTAAAGCTCCGAGTGCTTTCAGTCAAAAAGGAACCAGGATAGTTTAGCCCAGACCCTCATTAGCACTGCCACCATTTGTCAAGAACAGCTTGCAGATCTCTCTGCTCCGTGATAAGCTCTGTGCACATTTGATATTCATGTTTCACACACGTGTCGTTCATTCTGTGGACAAACCTCTCCCAAGGTTGGGGGCCTTGGCTGTGGGCAGCTCATTCTTTGGGCTCTCTTTTCCTGTCAGGACATGAAGATACATGTTTGATCTGTTCAAGTACTAATCAAGGCTTGAATGACTCCCTGTATCACCCCTGTTCATTTGGAGCTGGGAATATATAAACCACAGAGCCAAACGGTGTTTCTCAGCAATGTGTCATAATGATTGGTTATCTGGGTGTCACAATTCTGCAAGAAATACAGCGAGCTCTGTTCTATTGTCAAGTGTGCTGCCTCATGGGGAGGCATTTGTAGCTAAAACTGTTGTTCATTTGCAGAATCTGTAAGAAGAATGAAACCTCGACTGGAAATATGCTGAAAAGCTGCCGTAATAAATTTGACATAATATGCATGACATGGATGGATAGATCATCGTGTGCCAGGCCTGGCAAATAAACCTGGTGTTGTGCAGTCAGAATTACAGGGAGAGAGAAACATTGTTCTACAAGGCATGTCTCAGAGAGGAACCAAATTTGAAGCAGCTATATATTTTAGTTGTGCTTAAATTGAATAATAAAGAAGGCTTGCTCAGAAATCTTATTGTGCCTTGGAACACACATTGCTGCTTTGTTGTTATGAACTTCTAAGTTTCTTACTCATACACAGAAGTGCCTGTATATCTTTTATTCCTTTTCAATGTTATTAAAAGATGTTTAAGAAGTAGGCATGAGATCCCTACAAAAGCAAGCAGAGGAACAGCTGTGTGGTGTTATAGCAGGGAGAGCTTTAGGACTGGCATTTTAAATCTCACTTGAGAAACCTCACACCTATTCTTGGTGCTCTTGCAGATTCACTGTACATCTTTGGCAAATTACTCATTCTCTTTGGCCTGTGCTTTCACAAGTGGTTTCCAGGTTTGATGTTTGGGTTTCCTGCTGGGTATCTCCTGGAGGGCCTATATGAAATATATAAACTGTATGCAACAGTTCCACTTTGGAGTTTTGTACCCTACCATTTATCTGTCTACATCTTTCAAATCAGGATTATGTCTTATTATGTGTACATGTAATTTCTAGCCTAAACCAAATCTGAACAGTAAATGATAGATAGTATTTACAAGGATACAAGCTCTCAGTAAAATACTGCAGCAATGAGTAAAAGGCATGAATTTGAATAGAAGGGAATTGCAGCTTGTAAAAAGAGGCTAGAATTTTGAATTTTATGGTAGAAAATAGTGATTTTCTGTTCTAGAGATTTTAGCAAAATATCCCTGGGAATACAATACCATTTCTGGCATGTACAGAGCCTGATTCTGAAGTGTGTTGTTGTATGTTATACTCTGCTTTATAAAGCAGCTGTGGGTCCATCTCAGCCATGTCTGGACTCTATCCTTGACTTCCAGCCATGAGATTTAGGGCAGCAGTTTTCCAAAGTTCTTGAGTGAACTGGACCTCAAAGACATCTTTAAACTGTCTGTGTCTTTATTGGGAGCCTCTGCATCTGACATGGGTGAGAACTTTCAGCAGGCAGCTCTACCTCAATAGGGACAGCCTGGGGACAGAAAGTGTTGTCCCCAAAAGGAGGACAGAAAATATTCTTTCCAAAAGAAGGGCAGATTAAGTTTGGCCCCAACAGTAAGAGGTGCAAAATCTAAGCAAGCAAGGAAGTTGCTCTCATTAAACAGCAAAGCAGTTTTGTTGAGAACAAATTGCAACCAGTGCCATATGGCGAGAGGTAAGTCCCTCTTGGACTGGTGAAAGGAGGAATACACCTTTGGAAATGCCCTGGAAACAAAGGCAGGCACAAACCCATTGTTTCTTCCCTCTTGGTGCTGATATAGGGGCTCTGGGGCCATCAATGCTGCGCAGCCCAGACAGAGCATCATTAATATTCCTGACTTGTGGCTCTGTGTCGCTTTGACACATGGAAAATGAATCAGAAGGAGAGAAGCTTGTTTTTCCAGTTTATTTTTATATTTAGGAGTGTGGTGTGAAAAGCAGTTTTTTACCTCAGAGCAAAATTTCATGGACATGTTAAACGCCCAGACAGGAAGATTCTGTGCAATCCCCTCTGTGTTTGACGGGTGTCCAGGTACCTGACCTGGGGTGGGGCAGCTCTCACTGTCCCAGGGGCCCTTCAGCCTCCCCTCATCCCCAGCACGAGGGCTGAGATCATTTCTCCTGCTGTGGGTTTCTCGGCTAAAATTGCCACAGAGGAAGGGCTGGGAGGGTTTGTTGGGCACTGCCATCTCCTGCTGAACGGGGGATTGAGCCTGACCTGCTCACAGGTGCACTGAGAGGGACTGGGAGAGGAGGCAACGAGGACTCAGGAGGGGAAATCCAGCAGCGTGTGACTGGGAGGGTGAAATAGTTAATGCCACGTTTGGGGGACACACACACTCCCTCAGCACGGTGGTGAGGAGTTCACAGCCACTCCAGGCTCCCCAGAGGACTCTCCTTGTGGCAGGGTGAAGGGCCAGGATGGCAGCCAGTCCCTAAGGGACAAAAGGGACCATCAGGGCTGTCCAGGAGGCTGGAGCTGTGCAGGCAGGAGAGAGCTGGGGGTTCCTTCTTCCCACCTGGAGACATGGCAATGGGTTCAGTGGCCATGTGGGACACCAGCTCTGCCTTGAGCATTTGGTGGGTGCGGTGAGTGGTGCTGGCATCACACCCACAGACAAATAACACTATGGAATTGGGTAGATCCAGTTTCCCCTTCCATGCCATGCCCCAGTGTGTTTGCTCAGCCTTGTGCCAGCCCCTGGACAGAGGTGGGGATGCCTTGCCCCAGGAGGGGGATGGGAAATGGAGCCCTTCTTGGTGATGTGGGTCTGTCTCTGCAAGTCTGCCAGAGGAAAGACTGACAACCTCCAGCTCAGCACATGTGCACCAAATGTTTTTGTATTATTAATGTCCTGCCCCACCTCTAATTTAATTATAATCAGTTAATGGCCAAATCCAGGTCTCAGCTGTGGGAAATTACACCTTTAAAAGAGGATGCAGACATGAGCTGGGCTTGGTCAGAAGTGAGCTCTGCAGGATCATCTCCTTTTTTGGGGAGAAAGGATCCATGGTGGCCCTCAGTACCTGTTTGTCTGTGCCCAGTTGCCCAGACACATGCCCAAGAGAGGAGAAAGCTGAAAGCTGAAGCCTTTGAAAGGTTTCGTGCTGCAAGACTGTTTCTCCTAACAAACAAAATTTTTCAGTCTTACCAAGGGAGCTAAAAGTATCACAGACAGTAACTGTTTGGGAAGTCAGAGCTCAGCTGCCTCTGTGCTCCTGTAAAGGCCACCATCGAACCCACCTGCACAGCAGACACAGGGTCATCGATGTTTTCTTAGCAGCTTCTTCTGTGCCCATGGAAAATTGGGAGAGAGAAATGTTTCTGCACTCTCACCAATAAGCCGTCTGTGTGGGGATGAAGGTCACCTTGCAACAACTCAGAGCAATTATCTGGAGGAGGTTAGATCTCTGTCCTCTGCCTTTATATTATTCTCATAAGCCGCATTTTTGGCACCACTTAGAAGCCAGGAACATATCAAACCTGCATATGTCAAATGCTATTGACATCAAATACCTTTCATCGAGCCCCAAGCCTCTTGGCGTCTTTTGAGCTCTGCACCCAGGAAAGTGGCTTGTCAGAGATGATTTTTCCAACTGAGGAAGCAAGTAGCATAATGAGGCAGTGTAGCTTCAGCACACACCTTCCAACAAGTTTCCCAACTGCTCAGAAACCAAACATGAGCCTGAATAGTAATTAGCCCATGAAGAAAGCTGGGGATACAAGGAATGTGTGAACTGTATTAGCAGAGTATTTATGGCCCCTCATTACCATTCTCTAAGTGCATTTCTGTCTGCTTTTCCTGTTTTCAACAGCCAAGATCATAGAACAGAAAAACAAAACAAAAATCCAACTTTTTCAAGCAGCATGAACATGATCCCTGCAGGAAATACCCAGATGTGCCAGGGGCTGTACAGATGTGCTCAGCACTCAGGAAAGCCCTCAAGCTGCCTACAGATAAGTTTCTTCTGGGCTTCACAGCAATCAGAAAGTATTTTGCTCCACCCAAGATGTCACCTTTCCTGGGCTGGCACAGCACACTGTGGTCAGAAGGAAATTCCCATCAGTTTCAGCACTGTTTGGATTTGTTCATCAATAACTTTTTTTTTTTTGTATTTCCTCTCCAGAGCAATAGAGGGTGAGCACTGACCTGGGAACATGTTGCCTCCAAATACCTCTGTCAGGAAAGGACCTTGTAAGGAGGCCCCTTTTCTCATGTCACCTCTTAGTTCCCCAGGTGATGGGAACTGCTCAGCTGGGCTGAATTTTGAAGCATTACCTGAGCAGTGTTACCTGTTATGGAGTGTGAACTCTCACAGCAAGGCAGTCTGAAGAGCTGGGTGGGTGCTCTGAGGGACTCCTTGGGCCATCTGAAGTAAGTCAGTCTTGCTCTGGACAGTCACAGGTCCCACAACACCTGAACAGCATATACTGCAGGTCTTTTCCTGGTTTGTTTTGTTTTTTTCTCTGAATTCATCTGGTTTAGATATGCCACACTTTAGTTTTATTCCTTCTCTTCACAGGTGTTCAAACTAAAATGTCTGAGTAAGAGTCTTCACCTTTCTTTCATGGTCAGTTTTGAGGTTTCCTTACTATGGATTTTCTATTTCTTATATAAGCCATGTACCAATTCCACAGGAAGGAAAAAAGCGTTTTCAGGACTTATCTCACCTTCCTCATCTGATGTTATGAGGAGTCAATAATTGCATCATCTTTTCCAAAAATACAGAACTTTAAATAACTTTTATTTTCCAAGCTAAAAAATATGTATGTTCCTAAAATCTCTTGGCAACGGTGGAAGATAAAGTTGGGTAAGGGAATGAGAATTGACACATTTTTCTGGAAATATTTTCACAGTCACTCCCAGAAGTATTCCTTTATATGAGCCTTGAGGAGGACTTTACTTGGAAGAGTTTTCAGTAAGTGACAAATATTAGAAAGAATTTTATTAATTTTTGTTAAAGGCAGGGAAATACATATGAAAACAACTTGACAAGTAACTGAAATCACCAGCTACTTGTGTGCAACCTGTGTAGAGCTGACACAGACATTTTGAAGTGACCTAATCCTTTGCTTGAGGATGGACTGGGTAAAGCCTAAGTGATGGAAGGCTCTGAGCACTCCTGCTCCTAAGTTTGGAAGTAGGACAGGTTGCAATGCAAATGTTACCTGGCTGAAGGGTTTGCAGATTGGTGTATTGTACTGAGTGTTGTGGTCTGCTGGACACCCTTGTGATGTCCTTGAGGAATAGGTTGGACGTGAAGCGTATTTTGGGGCAGTGTATGAGTAAAGAGTATGCAAGTGATGCTGGAGGGGATGACACAGGGTGTAAGAGCTCAGCTATCCCTCCTTTGCCTTTAGTGCCCCTGATAGCACCGTGGAGGGGGAAAGGCTTTGGCTCCAGGCTGGGGGAGCAGAGGGACAGGGCTGGGTCACTGTGATCAGCACAGGCCAGGCAGTGTCACCAACAGTTGGTGTCACCAGCATGGCCAGCAAAGGGGATGGGGCAGGGAGGACAGCACATGTCCCAGCTGCTCAGCCCTCTACATCCTCTCATCCACAAAGTCCATCCCATGGCCCTTCCCCCTCCAGGATGCACCCTTCACATCTCTCCTCCTGCCTTGCTTGTCTGAGAAACCAACCTGGTTGCGCTGCTGCCAGCAACAGAAGTCCTGTCAGATCTTCGCTCAAAGCCAATTATTTTGATCACATCCCTCAGCCTTCTCAACTGCCAAAGCTGTAAAACTGTCTCTGTGTTTCCCTTGTTTAATAGCAGGGTGCAGTTCCTTTTAAGTCCGTGTCTTTGCTCTGCTATTTGATATAGACTAGAGAGAGATTCATGGACCAAGGTTTTAAAAGGATATCTTAGTTCGGAGAAAAGAGAGACAACGGCATCAGGTTCAAATCTAGAGGTAGGTGAATCTTTACTAGCAGAGAGACATGCACCTCAGCTAATGTCCCTGCTTCCAAACCCTGCAGAGGAACAGCATGATGGCTGTGGGATGAAAGGAAGGAAGTTGGGAGACTCCTTTAGCTTCGCCTAATGAGCTATGTCTACCAGCTCTTCTTACTGAAAGTTATGACAAGTAGTAATTAGGAACAGAGCAGTTTTATCTGATGTTGAATTCCAAGAGCAGTGAAAAAAATAGAAGAATATTTGCAAATGAGAAAGCACAGAAGTAAGGGATATGTCTCCCTGCCTCCAACCCCTCCTTACATTACTGTAGCACCTCCCACTTCACAGTGTCCCTGTGAGCCACCACTGACATTCCTCAATGGCTACTGTGTGTGAGCAGGACTGTGCAGCATGAAGGGTGTGAAATCTTCTATTTCACAGGGGATCATGACAGAGCAATGACTGGAAGCTGCACTTCCTGAAAACACCAGAGATTTAGAAATTAGCACAGAAATTTGTACATAGATTGCCTTTCAAACTGACCAAGCCTCAGGCAAAGTCCAAAATGGCTCTGACCTGCTCCAACCTCTGCAATTGCTCACAGAAACACCCTTTTCATCAGCTGGAGCAGAAATCCTGACTTTCCCTCTGCTGCTGTGACCTGTTCATTCATCAAGCTACTAGGAGGTGCTTTGCCCTTGCCTTTCCCCTGTCATCAAAGGTTCTTTCTACTCTGCCCTCCTCAAAGCCTCAAACCATAAAAAAATTATATATTCTCCCTAATTAAAGTGGTGATTTTTACAGAAATAATTCATGGCTCTATGTCCTTTACTGCTGTGAGGTTTGTGTGCTCATTATGTGGTTCCAGAGGTGGCCACCACTGAGCTGTTAACTCCGAGTGGTGGGTTGCTGAGGAGATGCTGAGCATCCAGAACTGGTGGGGTTTGGGTCTTTGCTGGAGTTTGCATGCAGTGCTGGGTAAAGAGGAAGAGATAAGCAGAAGACACAGCCCTGGTGAGTGCCCAGCACCTTAAACACCACCAGCAGTGACTTGGGTGCCTCCCAAGTCCCTGCTAATTGGTCAAAAGATTGCTTTTGCATAAAAATAACTTACAAGATCTGACTCAAGCTAAGATAATAAGATGCAGAATGAGCAATATTTTAATGGTCTGACACATTAGAAGTAGTGGTGCTCCTACGTTTTGCTGTTAACGATGACTCATCAAGGACTGAGGTGATGGAGTTGCAGGTCCTTTTCAGATGTGCTCAGAGCATCTTTTCCCGGGGGATGTGGACCCTGACCTGATTTCTATACATTTGCTGTATCAACCACCAAATGAAGAACACTGCTTAAAAAGTGGTTGTGTTCTGAAATGCTCCTTCAAGGACTCATTGGATCAGTTATGTTAAAATTGTAGAGCAGCAGCCTCTGTAATAGACTTGTGCTGGGAGAGTAACTTGCCCTACTTAACGTATTCATAGAAAGCTGCAGTTGTAGGTTTTCCTTTTATACAGGTCAAGCAGGGGGAATTGCTGCTGAATCAATGTATCTAACTCCTTCAACGCCCAAATTTGCAAAGAACACAGTCCTGCTAAGATTTCTATCTGGTTTTTTGATTGTGTCTCACCAGAGCAAATTCACATCAGGTGAGCTTCTAAAAGGCCTGATTTTCTGCTCCCCTTGACTACACAAGATTTAAAAAAAATTAATAGAAAAGTGACACCCATCTGGCTTCCAGGGCATCACATTTATTTCTGCATAAATTCTCCCAGGTCAACTAAAAAACAGTTCAGCATTAAAATTTCATCTAGTCACCTAGATTAAAAACTAATTTCTCTAAAGTATTGCCTATATTGAAGCCTTTTCATGCAAATAAATAGCCAAGGGCCTCATTCTCTCCTTCTCTATTAGTTGTGCATGTCATGAATCTGAACAGAACATTTTGTCCTGTACTCTAATTACATGCATTATAAAGAAAAATCTATTCCTTGCATACATATTGGGAGCAGTTCGGGAGCCATCATGGTGGCTCATCCTGAGACTGACACTTTAATCTCTTCGTTTCACAGGAGATTAAAAGTCTTGTGATGGCCCTTCCTCTCTGGAGCGGGCGGCGAAGCCAATTGGAGTCAATCCGTGTCTAAGTGCCATTGCTGCTCTGAAAACAGACCTACAGTTTGCAAAATATATTAGGGAATTATTGGTGGTTATGGAAGAATCATAAAAAAAACACTGGGCTGATGACAGAGTAAATAGGGCTACTGTTAAAAAAAATATAATGCTCGTTTTGCTCACAGCTGTGCTGCAGCACATGCACATGAGGACTAACTTAGTCACTGTCTAATGTATTCATGTGCATGATCATCAGCAGCTTCAATTCCCTTCCCTTTATCTCACTGGAGAAGGGGAGAGCAATTGATACACCAGGCAGCCACCTACACCTATTCCAATTAAAGCTGCCTTTTATCAGAGGAGAGTGTAACCTCCTTGAAAGGATGCTGAGAATGTTAATAAACATAGCAAAATATTAGACCTCTACCCTTGTTTGTTTTTGTTTAAAACACCCTGAATTATCTTCCAGAGGCAGTGTCTGGTTTAGCCTCTGTCTCTCAAAATGCACACTGGGAGTAAGCAGGAGTTCAGCTCTATCCATTTTTGGCTTCTCAGTGTGAGGCACCATACAAGGGAGTTTTTCAAAGGACTGGATAATGTTCTCTAAAGATCAGTCCCTGCCAAACCATCACATGTGGGGCACCACAGATCACCTGTCACCTGCACAAATGTTGCCTAGAGTAAAATCCCAATGGATCCTTGGCCTCACTGAGGACAGGAGTGTATGTAGCATCCTAAGAAGTCAGCAGTTGAAATTCAGTGTGGTGTGAATTCTCAGGTGAATGCAGCTCTAGAGTGAATGTGAATAACTCTGAGCCTACACCTGGTAACACAGGAGTTCTGTCAAGGTACGTGCACTACATAATCTGTCTGTCTTGCTGACTCTTGATTCAACTTATTTCTAGCCTGGGATAGCACCAGAACCCGAGTGCTGTATTTTGCTTTAAATCATGTAGTCAGGTCTTTTTATTTAGTATGATTCAGGCATGAGAAATACCCTGCAACTTCCAGTGATGACCTTAAAAGTTTAGAAAGATCAATGACTGTCCACCAAGAAATTTGACACTTGAATGTCACTTGACAAGTGTTTTTCCTTGGGCGGAGCATCTTGAAGACTTCAAGTTAATGTGCAATAACCGCCTTGTTACCATGAGAGTGCTGTATTTGAGGTCATAGCTAAAAAAAAACAAACAAAACAAAACAAAACAAAAAAACAAACAAACAAAAAAACCCCCCAACCAATAATTGATAAAATGGCTCTGCCTGCAATTCTTCTTGGAGTGTATAAAACGTAATTATTTTTATCTTTAATCCTTCCTGGTGGAGTGCCAGCAGAAAAATGGGAATCAGAACTGTTGGAGATTTCCACTGGGCAGGTTCATAGGGGTTTTTCATTGTCCAAGTGTGGGTGATTCAAGCAAGCTACTGGCCCTGCGTGTCAGCACTTGCTTTCTCTCTGAAGCCACTTTTAGCAAAGCCCTGGCACAATGGCTTAACAGTGGCTGGGGAGAAAGTTTTATTGCACGCTGAATGCCTTCCTGCTGGGAGAAATATTCTGGCTGCAGCTCCCAAGCATTAACCTTTTGCTTGGCTAAATCAGCCAGAATTGCCTGTGTGCTGTCAATGTTTGCACATAGGAGTAGTAATTACGAAACCAGGATCATTCCTACTCTCTAGCAGAGTGCAGTCCTTGAGTAAATGAATTGTGATTGGGAAACAATTGGATGGTGGAGATGTTTCTAAGGAGAGCACCTTATTGACATCATTTTCAAACTAACAGGACATATCCTTGCAGTGCAAATATTGCTTTCTTTTGCAAATGTGAAGGAGTTATTACTTACTGCTCTGTGAGAAGACAGACCTGCCACTGAGATAATAGCAACTTAGTATTTTATTGGGAATCTTTCCACACAGACTCAGTGATGTTTATGATAGCAATTGCATAGACAACCCATTCTTCATTTCCAGTCTAACTAAATTACAAGTGACAGCAATATAAAGCCTGATATTTAATTGCTTCAATGAACATTGACTTCTTGAACACATCTATGCATTCCCTGGCTGACACTCTCTGGGGGTTTGTGCCATTCTGAGGAGCTGCATTTTGGGGTCCCCAGGTTGACTCACCAGAAAGAGCTCCAACCTTCTGAAAATGCCTCTAGTGAAAGACTCGGTAAATGGCTTTAAATTAAGTCTTTTGTGGGTTTTCTGCTAAACTCGTGGCACAAGCTGAGAAGGTTTTGGATGCTGCTCTCGACTCCTGCTCCCAGGCTGTGGTCTGTGTAACCTTGACAGACAGCAGGAAAAGGGAAGAGGCAGAGCCCTTCAAACAGATGAACTGTTCTGCTTTTGTGAGAGTTGCTCTCCCACTCAGTGCTGCACATCCATGTGCTCATGTGTGTGATGACATCACAGGGTAGCCTGCAAATTTGTAATGTGGGTTAAACAAAGCAAAGCCAAGGAAAAATTAGATCTTTGTGCTGCCATAAGAAGCCTTGGCTTATCAGTGCCAAGCAAGGTGATATCAGGAAAGCTGCCTTCTCACAGAGACGGGGTGAACATCAGACTTGATTGCTCAGGGGAGTTGAGACTCTCTGGTTTGGGAGGTTTTCAAGAGCAAATTAGCCAATCATTTCCTGCTGATTCTGGGGCAGGATGAGAGGTTCCCTTCCCAGAGCCATTGATTTGGGCTGTATGGAAGACCCCACTCTTTATGGCCCCTTCAAGGATACCCTTCTCTGGCAGCAATTCCAAGTGGCCAAAAGCATGCAGGAGTGCTGAGAAATGCATTTAGGAATTGGCTCAAGCCCTTTTTAACCTGGGGCCTGGGGATGTCTCTGCCAATAATGGTGTATCTGCCTGACATATCTGCACTCAGTGCAACCAGCTGTACAAATAGCTCACTAAATCAATAAATCAAACATATGTCTTATTCATCCCAGACCCTTTAATTCCTTCTACAAGGAGAAATTCTATATATTTTTGAGCCCAAAGCATAATAAAGCTTTCAGCTATTTTTTTTTATGAATTAGAAATCATTGGAGCTATAACTTTTAAGAGAGCACTGAAGTTTAAGCTGATGTCCTAAACTATTTAAAGCCATATAAAGGGTAGTACCAGTAATTATTTCCAAATTTAAAATGACAATTTTAAAGAGTGTGTTGATGATGTCTTATGTTCAGGCTGTGCATGGCATGTACATAACACTGTGCAGTTGTAAAACTCTTAGTGGGATCATTTGATAAATTCCAGTGTGTGTTTATAACTACACCAAATATAAATATCTGATGACTATTTATCTGTATCAGATTAAAATGCATATAAAGATCTTAATGGGAAAACATAGCTTGCCTACTAAGACCTCATTAACTCTATATACATGGTAACCCATTTTGGAATGTGGATATACTAGATTATTTTATTTCAAGAGTAGAGAATTCTGTAAATGTCCTCTAAGATTTATCTGTCCTAGAGAGCAAGTTAGTTTTTGATTGATTTCTAGAATTCCTGAATTAAAGATGCTTTAAGCTGATAAACTCAGTTTGTACAAACACTTGAGATCCTATTAGGCACAGAAGTAAAACAAAAATAATTTCAAATTGGCTGGTTTGGTTTTATTGTTTACAGATTTCTGCATGGACGGGATTTGTCCTTCTCTGCTGCATATGTGCTCGTTTCAAAGAGAACAATTTCTTTCTGACAAAATTACTATAACCCTTTTGATGATGTTGTTAGTATGAAATCCAGTCTGAGAAAGGTGAAGTGCCCAGCACTCAACATTCTAGTTATACAGTTTGCCAGTGGATTGAAAAAATATTGGATGGTGTTGGATTGCACATTTTTTGTCACAAAAATGAGGCATCAATGATCTCATATGTCACAGAAAACATTCTTTTCTGACTGATGCCTTGCAGATTTCTTACTTATTTCACTGTTTTGTAGTTCTGTTGTTTGGCTATTGTGTTCTATTTTTGTTTCGAAACAGGAAAGGTTAGAAAGCAGGTGGCAATTGCAGGCAGTCTGTGGGAAGAAAACCACAAAATTCTTTATCAGTTGTATGTAGATCCATTGACTTGTTGGATTCCTGCGGTTTAGTCAAGGTTGGACACATCTGCTGAGGACATGTTGCTGGAATGCAAACCAAATTCACACCACAGAGATCCAGAAAGAAGTGCAGTGTGTCTGTGACAAATGTTGTCATGAGGGAGAAACAGAAAGAATTCATTGTGCCTGAATTCCAGGAGCCTCCAAATAATTTTTTTGACCCCAGTACTCTGTTCTTCTCCCCTTTTTTTCTTAAGAGAACTTCATGTTGCTGCAAGAAGAAATAATCTTAGAGAGAGGGATGGGTCCAACCTTCTACTGAGTTTTCCTTGTCAGGTTCTGCAGGGCAAAGGGAGTGAGCAGCTGCTGCTCAGGGGGGTAAAAGCTACCTGGCTAAACCTGTCTTGGATGCACTGTGGGAGGGTTTCATCCTCAGCATTTCCCCTGTGCTGAGACTTGCCAGCTGGGTGTTTCATGCCCCACTTGACTCAAAGTGTCTGTCAGAGTATGGTGAGCCTGGGAGAGAGATAATGGTGGATTCATTCTTCCTTTGAATCGATCAGGGGATAAAAATTCACATTTTTTATGACTATCATTGGTGTGAATCTTCACATCAATAACACATTTATATTGGAGATAAGCCATGCTGTGGGCCAGAGCTGCAGGAGGGTTATTTTTCACAGCAAAGCAACCTTAGCCCTGGTTAACAGACTGTCTGGGCTGGGTTTGAGCATCCTGAGGACAGTACAGAGCAACAGCATTTGCTGGCAGAGTCTGATTCTGTGTATTGGGAGTCTTGGTTTCACAGTCTCAACCCAAGCATTTTGCAGTGATTCTGAATCTGGGAAACCTCTCCTATTTTTCTTCCAGATACCAGTAACTTCAAGCAGAGCAATGTACTCAGATTGAAAAATGCTACTCGTGGAGTGAAGATACACTATATATTATATTTTTACTGGGGAGAAAGGCCAATGTCAGGGCTGGCTAAAGCTGCTTTAAATGGACAGTGAAGGTTTCTCTTGTCAGGGAGGGACATTTAGTTGGTGCAGAAACACATTTGCAGGCTTAATGTGTGCTGTAAGGGATACTTTGGGGTAATTCTCGAGGAGAGTTACAGCACCTTCACTTTCCCTGACCAGTATAATAGATCTCAGTGTAATAAAAGTTGCCCAAGAGATGGGTCCCACCACTGATCTTGGTGGTTCTTGTCCAGTGGCTGACTGACAAACTGGCAATGAAGAATTTTATTGTTGCTGTAATAGTTCTGCTCACCATGGCTCATTTCCTTCAAGTTTTATAAAGGCTTTGCTCTAGACAGACACTCAGCCCTGGCTGTAGCTGGATTGGCTGCTGTCATGTGGCATTTATTTCTCAAGATCTTCTTCTGGTTGAAGACTTAAACCACAAAAATGACTTGCTCTTTGAAGCACTGACTTGGGCATGGAATCATGGCAGGCACCATCAATCCTCTGTGCATGCCACTGCTGGTTATGCTCTGTAAAGGTACATCTTGGGAACCTGTAAGTACCATCATCACAACTGGGTCAGAGCTGGCTTTGGGTTTGGGGGCGTTTTTTGGTAGTTTTTATAACCCCCTGCCAAGGCCAGTGAGTGGAGTGACACACAAAGACTTACTGCCTGCAGTTTCCTGTCCAAAGGGCCAAACAAATGCCAACAGAGCACAGGCACAAGTTGTCCCATGACTCTTAATCAAATGCAAGCAGCAGGGCAATAGCAGAGCTGTAATAAACCCCCATCTTCCAGTCCACTCTATTACCCATTGAGTGACACATGACTGTACTGCCAAGCCCAGCCCTCATTTCTCTGTTGCCCCCACCCTGCCCCAAGCTCTTCTGATTTATCAGTCAGAAGAAAGGTCCTTATTCACCTGCCTTTCTGTCAGCCTCAGTGAAAAATCACATCACACGGTTTCTCCTGTTGTTCATATCCACTTTTCATTTGCAGAAGAGCCAATCTTCCATCCTTAATGGCATTAATATTTCTACTGATGTGTTTCACAGCAAGAGCCCTGACCAAATTCATTTCTTCACGTAGACCATGAGTATAAGCTTAATGCGCTATGTGCACTGTAGGATGTAGCAGTAGGTTTTATTCTCACCATTCTGCAACATTAGTGCCAATTGTTCCTCTTCTGAAGAAAGGAAAGTCATGGATACACAGTCAAAATGAAAAAGGCAAAGAAACCAAGTTTGGAGACTGCAACTGTTGCTGCAGTTCTGATAGAATATCATATAAACATAGAATATCCTGAGTTGGAAGGAACCCACAAGGATCATTGAAATCCATCTCCTGGTTCTCCACAAGGATCCTACCACATGCCTGAGAGCATGATCAAAGTATTTCTTGAGCTCTGTCAGCCTTGGTGATGTGACCACTGCCCTGGGGAGCCTGTTCCATTGCCCAGCCACCTTCTGGGGGAAGAACCTTTGCCTCGTATCCAAATTAAACCTCCCTTGACACAGTTCCAACCACTCCTTCGGGTCCTGTCACTGGTCACCACAGAGAAGAGATCAGTGCCTGCCCCTCCTCTTCCTCTCAGGAGGCACTTGTAGACTGACACCAGGTCCTTGGTAATGGTGTCTTGACTCTTCATGGCTTACAGGTGTGGGTACAGAAACTGGAAATGTGGAGACTTCAGTGCAGAGACTGTAAAGACAAAGGGAACTCCTTAAGAAAAAGGCAAGTGGCATGACCTGAACCTGAAACTGTGGTGACTGAGAACAATGGCAGCAACACTTGCTTTGTTGCACAGGATGCTAGAAATGAAGAGTAAAAATTCCCGCTTTTTGTTTTTCTGTTTTCTTGTTTTACTGGAGGGAACTTAGTGGAGCCAGTGGGGATTGCTGTAGGCAGCAGCGAGCAGCCCCAGTTTTACTGCTGTCTCCTCAGCTCTGCATCATTGTCTCTGCTCTGGGGGCTCTCAGAGGAAGCAGATTTTGCTGCCCACTTGGTCATTTTGATGTGTTACACCTCAGCTGAGATCTCAGTTGCAGCTCACAGAGGTGAGAAAGAGATTTTTAAAGGTGGTTTGTGAGCAAATTTTGTTGGCCATTAAATATGCATGTAATTTCTACAGGGCTTTGGAAGATTTTGCTGTAGCTTAAAAATGTTGTAACTTTAAAATACCAACCTGATTGTAATTATAATGCCCCTTTCTCATGTAAGCTGCAGAGGAAAATAATTCAATTTAACAAAATCACTCACTGTTTAAACAAATGGGGGAGTAATTAAATGTAATGGTTACTGTGGTTTCTGTACCACTCTGTGAAGTCTCTAATGAAATCTGCAACTCCATCGTGAAGAAATGACAGATTAAAAATGAAAAGGAGAAGAACAGTAGTCATTACTTTTGTGATCTTCAACAAGAACACACTCTGCTCCATCTGCTAGTTCTGCAGCTGTGGTTAACTAATAAACAGTATTCCCAGTCCTGCACTAACTGCTTTTGATGGGGCTGGTGCACAAACAAAGATGTCTTGGCAGAACAAGGTGCTGTAGAGTTGTTAAAGAAGAGAAGTCTTGTCAGTTTTAGATCTCATGGAAGCAAAGGGGAAAGCTTTACCTTTGCCATATGAAAAAAAATAAGCAAGTCAAAACCATTTTACTCACAAAATTTCTGAGACTCTAAAATATAGCATAGAGTAATAGTAAGAATGTGCTTGAGGCTAAGGAAGACTAACGTTGGCTTTAAAAGCACTCATAAACTGTGGTTTTCTTTTCCCTTCCTATTTCCAGTGACTCTACCAGGTAAAACCAGAGAAAATACCCTCCTGAAATGCTTCAGAAAATTTCTCAGCTTGCTCCAAAACTTTGGCTCTCTCATTGCTCTGGGTGGAAGGCAGCTTGCACAGAGCCTCCTGTGATCTGAAGGACTCAGGGCTTTGTCTCTTCCCTGCTAACTCAACACTCACAGCCTCATTGGAGCTCCCAGAATTGTGTCCAGGAGCCCTGGGGAAGGGTAGTCTAAATACATGTGACCTCCAATGAAAGCAGGACTTCAAAAGGCAGGATCTCTGCTGTGGTGCTTCTCCCAGTATCAAAATTTCCAAGTGGTTGTTTTTGAGAGGGTTTGCCTCCCATAGGCTTGACAGGAATTGCAATAACATTCTGCTGGAAAGCAGAATCTCTTTTCCATTGGCTCAGCTGTGAATTCTGTAGTTTAACTTTAATTCACAAAGTTTAGAACACTTTGGCCTGGGTGTCTTGGTTCAGGGACATACCAGATATGCAGGTGGAAGGTTTCTCTTACTCTCATTATGCATGGATTGAAATGGCTGGCTTCAAAAGTTAATTACTCTATTGTTGTCACAGAGTTGTGCCTGAAGCATCAGTGAGATTTTTCTCTTCTAGTCACTGGCAAATATTGTTTTGCCAAAGTAGCTGTGAGTCATGCTGGCAGTCAAAGGATTGGTTCCAGCCTGGCACAAGGCTGTGACATGCTGCTCTTTGAAATGAAAGGGAAAATGCTTCTCACAGAAAACTGCTCTGTCTGAAATACTGCAGTGCTGCCAATAGGAAATTAAGGAGATATAATTCTGCTGTCCCTTGCATTTGTTCTGTAATGATACTAAACCAGAGTGAGACAATTTACTTAAGACTTTGTATAAATAGAGTTTTTGTTATTTATTCTGAGGGAGAATGATCGTTGCCATCATTAGAAACCAAAGTATTTATACTGACATAGCTACAAAATGAGTCGTGATCAATTATTTCTTAGTACCTGACAGAAGTGAATAAGAGGCCTTTACAACTTTTACTGCTCTAAGTGTGTGTAGAAGAGGTCTGACTGAAAATAGGGGACAGTGAGAGACCAAGGTAAAGGAGGACAAGGTTGCAGGCAGGTTCCTGTGCTTGCTGACATTGCTGCCAGTGGCAACAGCAAATGGAGGGTATTTGTGCCTCTCCAGTTCTCCAGGGCAGGACTGCCTTGGAAACACTCTGCTGCTTTCCCTCACCAATGCTTCATTAATCTCCTGCCCTCAGCTGCTTACACCTGATTTTTTTGTTTTGCCTTTATGAATAGCTTTGTTCAGCTCAGTGAGCCAAGACAAGTTTAAGACCCAGACCACTGGTTGTGGGTGCACAGAGCTCCCCAGGGAGCAGCACCTGCCTGAGGTGACAGGGCCCCAGCAAACACAGAGCACATTTAAACTCTGAAATTAGGAGGTAGATGGGGAGAGCTGTGTCTATAGAAAATACAGGCAAACTGAGACATATATATATAGAGAGAGATATAAACCAAATAACTATCTAGACATAAATAGGTATAGATATATGCAGCACATGCCCACATGTACAGCCATGTCAGGTCTCAGGTAGTTTGTAAATTGTGAGTGAAACTCATGAGGGCCCAGCTCCTTGTAAGGTACATCCAGCAAACCTATACCAGCTGAACACACAGCCCAGAGCCTTTCCTGAGACCCAAAATGAAAAGCAGAGAAAAGGAGATTGGTCTTCCTCCCCTTATGAGCTTCTCTTGTTTGATCTCTCAGAAAATTACAGCTCCTCCAGTACAACAAGCACTACCCTACGGATGAGGCCACACTGTTGGTCCATGGAGCTCCTCTACATCATCTGTGCCACACCAGTTTACACCCCAGAGGATCCAGCCCTGTGTTTGTAAACAACACGAGGATAGAGCTAATCTGGAAGAGTGCACAAATGAACTGTATTCTGTTCAGCCAGTCGCTTGCTAATAACTTTCTAAAATTGTTCTCCAGCATTAATTGAAATCATAAATCCCAATCACATTCAAAGCATAACTACTGTATGCCACTGGCTCACTTCAGTTCTTAATCATATTCTTCTGGGGAATTTTCTTGCTGCTTCTTCCTTCCCCCAGGAGTGGCCATATTTATTATTGCAGTTCAAATACCTGGAGATATTTCAGTTGAAAAGCCATATAACATCTCTCTAAGCGTGTCAATACGTGTTCAGCTTAATATGAATGCCTGTGCCATTCCCACTGGAGAAAAGTAAAAAATGTCAAGGAAATATATTTAACTTGTTTCTGCACAGGAGCCTGCAGATATCTTGTATCTAAAGAATATTTAAATTCTGTTTTGTTAAGACAGGATACTTACATTATACAGTGGAGCAGCCAGGAGGTTATAGTCTCCACTAGACAATTTGCCAGGCAAGAAAGATGGCTTAGTTGAAATGTTGACAGCTTTATTCTTGTGGCTTTGGCAGAAAAATAGGCAAAAAGATTGCAGAGGCGGCAGGATAGAATACAACATGAAAGTTCAGAAAAATATTAACTGGTTGTAAAATGAGTGGGTGGATGCACTAAAGGAGGTGGCATTTCAGTTGTATAACAACTTATTGCAACATTTTTATGGCCAAATTATGCTCTTTTTCTGTGCTGTATTTTTGCATCTGCTGCCCAGCTCCAATGGAGAGGCACAAAATGTTTATTTGGAAGGAGAAAAGGGCAGTGGCCATTCATCATTTTCCCTGAATCATCCTATTGGCCTCAGTAAAGATTCCCCTGAGAATTTTATTCCATTTCTAATATATTATACACTGTGATTTTACAGATCTGCTTTTATTTTCTAGACCAGCCACTTGCATAAGGCTCCTGCAAACATGCCTGACCTGAATGTGGGTTTAGAAACTCTAATGTAGGGCACAGCAGGGGAATGGGAATGCCAACCTTCAGAGGGGAAAATAGGGTTCAGTATTGCCATCTTTCTGGCTGAGGCAGCCTGATGCACCTCCACAGTCATGTCCTTGGGCCATCCTGTTCTCCTGAGCGTGAGGGAGCCAATTCCTCCCCCAAAAGCTCCTCAGCCAGAGCAAATTCAAAGGTGTGTATAGTGATGGTTGTATTGAAGGAGTTTGGACTCTTATTCCATGTGTAACTCTAAAATAACTTTTCTTATCAACACCTTGTGCACATCATGATGGACCTCACTGGCAGCAGAGTCTGTATTCTAAAGAGCAAAGAAAAGAAACATGATTACTCCACTTCCAAACTGGGAATTGAGGTCCGTTTTCCTTCTCTTCTCCTTTTCACAACTGTGGAGGTTTTTAGGGGAGGACCTTTGGAGCAGTTGTAAATGTTTGATGGGGAAATAGTTTTGTCTGTGCTTCAGGTGGGGCCTCAAGGGGTAAATTTTATACACTGAATAAACAGGATCCTGGAGTGCTCCATAGTCCAGTCCACTGCATTGGGCAACATCCAAAGGAATGATCTCTGCAGCCTTGGAATTAGCTGAAATTGTTACCCTAAATCCAAGGTTTCAAGAGCCTCCAGTAGCAGTTAAGTCCCCTGTGCCTCTCTTGGTCCCCTGGAACTTAATCTTTAGCTTCCCACTGCTATATCCAGTCTGATTCTCTTAAGATCTGCCCTGTTTTCCTGGACTAGGTTGAAAAGGAAAGACTTTCAGAACAGGAGAAAATATTTGCATGATTTGGAGAGGGACAATGAAAAGCCCTAAGCAGTGAGATCAGAGAGAGTTTGGTAACTTAGTGGGAAGGATTTCTTTAAAATTGAGTCATAGAAGTAAGGGTGGCAAATCTGAAGACCTAAGAAAAGAGTGGGGATTTTAGTCACCAGGTTGTACACTTTGTTAAATCCAAAAGATGACAGCCTAGAGAGCCTTCTCAAAGATTCTGAGTTTTCCTGCCTTGAGGGTTCAAAAGTTGTGTGGGAATTTACTACAGCAGGCTCAGGTAAGAAATAGTGGAAGAGCCAAGGTTCAGTGACCAACACAGGGAAAAACAACATAACAACCACCATGGGAAAAAGGGTATGAAATGAACTGTAAGACCAGAGACAGTTTATACTAAAAACTGAAGACTGGTGAAGAAAGAAACTCAAATAGAAGTTAGAAAATTGTCAATAGGATGAGAGAAGGTACCAAAAGCAATTCCTGCAACTAGAGAGAAGGGTCTGTGTGCTTTGATGGGTTCCCAATAGCCCAATTCCCAGGAAGGTGAGAGGCCTGGTGAGGAGGTGGTTGATAGCAGATAAATGTCTAGAAAACAGGTTTGGTTTTCCCTGTGGAAAATAAGGTCTTTTTTCTCTAAAGCCAAAACTTTTTTACATTTCAAAGAGACAAAATATTTCCAGGATCCTTTCAGTGGCGGAATTTTGATGAATTAGAGATCAAATTTGTTAAGAAAAGTCATACAAAAACGTTGTCCCAGAAGCACCAACACAGCCCCAGTGGGTCTGAGCTCCTGAGAGTAAAGAGCAAGAAGGGAGCAGAGCTCTCAAGGAGCAAGTGCACCAAAGGTCATTTTCCTGGTGCCAATCTCCCTGATATCATTCCAGCCAACCACCAGAACCAAGCATTTCTTGATCACCACTAGCTTTTTATAGCCTGGATCAACCTTATTTACTGAGCTCTTCTCTATGTTTTCTACAACAGTGTTTACAGGTTGGAACATATTTCCATTGCATGAACATTTTATTTCCCATTTTTACAGGTACACCCTGTGCAGTTTGGCTTAGAGAAACTTGTTTTTTCAATAAAACATCTATAGAAAGTTATTCCCAGACATTTAATGGAACGTTTTTACAGTGATGGAGTTCTGTCAGAAAAGCAGCAATTTATTGTGTCTGTGTGTAAAACTGATGGGTGTGAATACTTCTGCCCTGGCACAAAATAAAAAGAGCATTTGAAGTTCTCTATGAGGCAAACTACCCTCAACACTAGATATTTTAACAGATACATGGCTTGAATTCCTCCATAAAAACCTCAGAAAACTTTCAGGGAAAGTTAGACATTTGTTTCCCCTTCATTCATCTTCATGCAGCTCTGGTGTTTGCTCTGCAGCTGGAGTCATTTTTTAGCGGTGTGAAAGACCAATTCCCACGGGAACATTTTCTTCCCAATTATTCTGTAGGTTTCCACAAAAAAAAAATACTCTGTAACTAGTGAAGGAAAGTGAGCTCTCCACACTGGGATACCTTTTCTTCAGAGATTATTTTGTGAGCAGAGCGAGTTCACTTTTTACTCCTGTGCCTTACAAAGACTTGTTCCTTTTCTTGTCCCTGGGACAGGTGCACATTACACCTCCCAGAGCTACAGTAGCAGGACATGAACATCAAACCAAATGATAAAATTCCCTTGTGGCACTAATTTACTTACCTATGCTGTAATCTAAGGGAGGGTAACTGGATCTTTTATGAATTTACAGCTCTTCTGAAATTGTAAATTCTGAAGCATTCAGAGGTTATGAGATGCTCAAGGAATAGAGTAAATCAACCCAAAGAACCTCTGGAGGAATCTATGGGGTCAGAAGCTTAGGCCAGCCCCCATTCATGAAATACTTTGGTGTTTAGTTTCCATATTGCAAAAATACATGAAATGAGCAGAGGATTTACACCACGGTGCCTGTTCAGTGTTTTCTACGTACAATGATACTCTGTGTCAGTGGAAATTATTTCTTCATGGCTTTTCAGTAGAAACTGCTCATGACACTGCAATGGTTTTACAGACTAGACGTGGTTTCAGAAAGCCTTCAATTCAAGCCATTGCAGAGAAGCCTGTGTTTTACAGACACCCCATCCACTGGAAGTGCTGTGCTCCAAAAGCCACTGATTTTATCCCTCTCCTGCTTTTGTCTTCCTCCAATCATGTATCATATCATGTATGATATCAATGTCCAATTCTAACGACGTTGACTCCTGACATGTCTAAAACTGGGCTTATCATGGGAAGGAGGTCCTGTGTAAAGAATATTGTGAACAAAGTGCAAAGCAATGCAGGAGGCAAAAAAAGGGACACATATTTCCTGTGCAACTCTTTCAAGGATTGTTGGAATCCCTGGGTACTGTTGTGATGTTTGCTGCATTTTTATAGACAAAAGAGTGTTTGCACTGTGAGTGCTACAGCACTGGGAGGATGAAGAGCTTTGGTTATGGGCTGTTTGTGATCTCAGCTCACAACTCAGGGGAGACATTTTTGCTCCAATGACCTCTAAGCTGCCTTTAGTTTATTGATTGGCTAATAGGGAAAATTGATTTTTAACTAACTCACCAGTTTCTAGACCTGAACACAGTTGTCACTTCCAGTAAGGGTACTTTTATTCCATCATATAAGTTGTCTCAGTCATCAATTCGTTCTGGATGCTGCAAAAGGTGGGGATGTGCCAAAAGGCTTGGCAAGGAGCCCAGACCCAGAAGACACAGCCCAGGACAATCCTCGGATGAAATGTGTTTAATATTATGTTATGCCTCTCATACACACTCCGGTCTTGGCAGAAAACAGCTGGCTGTGCCCACGGGGTAATGGGCTGAAAATAAGAAAAAGCAAATTGAGGGAGTATCAGGGGAAGGTATCAGGGAATATCAGAGGAATAATATCAGGGAGACATTTCTGAAGTATCTCCCTTGCAGGTCAGCCTTCCTTGCCCTGAGACCTTTAAAGCTGAAGTCAAGAGGCAGCTGAAGATACAACAGACAGGAATATTGCTCTGAACTGGGCCTTTTCTGTTTCTAATATCCACAGTCTGAAGTGAAAGAACTGTTGCACCATATTTCGTGAATGTCCTCCTGTAAGATCCCAGTTCAGGGGTTCCAAGTCTCATTGCAGTGCTTATTCCCAGCTCACCTGTATCCTTGGGAAGTGCCAGCCAAGCTGAACACCGAGGTGGGAGGTGTAAGCTGTGGGTGACTGAAATAGAAAACACTGTTCAGTTTTTTATTAGTGTTTTGATTTTTTGCAAAAAGGGGAAAAAAAAAAAGAAATATCATTTTGGATTCATTTGAGTTATTTACTTTTACTTTTTCCAAAGCAGTGTATTTTTATTTTTAGGATGTTTAATCAAAATCAATTTGTTGAATTTTACAGGAAAAAATGTACATTGAAATAAAAAATGAAGGAGCATCAATTAGAAATTGCAAAGTGAAATATGAGAAGACCACGGTGAAATACATTCCATTTTTAGAAGAAAAATACTGGAACTAAAGATTCCAAACTTTTCAGAAACATCTTCTTTTGTGAAATATATTAAAAAAAAAGAAGTCTTCTCTATATCAAACCAAACTACTAACTCTGTGCCCTCTTTTCCAAATTAATTTTGAAAGAAACTTTCATTTTCTGAGTGAATTTAATAAATGTAATTTTTCTTTATCTAAGTTGCGTGTAAACATGAATGCATTTTAATTAATGTAATGACATGAATAACTCCAATGACTTGACTGAAGTTGTTTAGGATAACGGAAAGCTGTGCTGGGAAGGCTGGTCCTTGTCTGGTGAGCTCAGCCCAGGAATCTGGAGAGATCCTGGGCACAGCAGCTGTGCCAAGCAGCCATGGGCATCATAAGGCTCTGAGTTTGTACAGTCCCATCTCACGTGTGGGGGTTAAGGTTTTGCAATCTCTAGGGGACCTGGAATATATAATACTATCACCAGATGCAGATATATAAATAATAGGTTAAATTCTGCAAGCAGTTCCTTGAAATGAACAGGAGAATCCATGTGGATGCACCAGGGCCAGGAACTAAAAAAGCAACTACCAATTTGGGACACTCATATCATGCAAGTTTGACTTACTTGGTGTGGCACCCCACAAAACTCTTGCTCATCAAGAACCCAAGGCCCTCCATCTTGGTTCAGGTATTTTTGTTCCAAGCACAGACACTTCCTGATGAATTTCTTTGGACAGATTTTTCCTCAGTACATCTGAGCTGCATCTCCTCTCACGACAAACAAGACTGTGAACTGATAAAAGCTAATCTGATGCACTGCAACCTGGTGCCAGAGATGAAAAGCAGCAGATGAAAACATCTGAATTTGATGAAAATCTTTCAGCAGGATAACTGGGTGTCATGCAAAGATGCTGCTGGGAAAGGTGGGGGATTTGAGTCTTGGTTCACAGTGGCAAAGTCAGAGGGTTACAAAGATCATGGCCTAGAGAAAGGGTCACAGCACCTTTTCATTTATATATTGGCACATGCTGAAATTGTCATTCTTGCGGATTTTTTCCTCTTTCTTGGTCTGTCAGCTACACAGAATTCAAATTTAAACATCTCGTTGAGCTCACAGCTAGACTGCTGTTCTCCAAGAGATGGAAAGTAAAGAAAGTAACAAAGCTCTGAAGTACTTTCCTGGCTTTGGACCACATCTTAGTCTATAATTTGTGAACATGGGGACTTGCAAATGAGGTAAAATCATATTGCAAATGTCTACAGGCAGGATGTGGCTCTACATTTACTGATAGCTATTCTAAAATATACATGCTGCTCTCCATCACGTAAAGTGTGTAGCTAAGTGGAGCTGGCAACGTGGCAAATTTTAAAGGATACTTTTAATTGAATGCTGTAGTTTTTGATTATATATCACAAGTTTTACTGTTGTTATGTGCTTCATGGTGTTCTCTGGGGGGTGAGTGGGACTGCAAGTCTGTTACAAGAACATTAAAATGTAATGTCTTAAAATTGTGTCACACAAAGGAAAACTCCAACACATTTGTTGATTATTTGGAGAATATGTTACCTCTGAAATGGGACATAAATGCACCTGCAATCTGCACGCTGTGAGTGCTCCTTCCTCTACAGTTCTCTCACTCCTTTCTGTGGGACCACTTGAGAATGACAACACTGATCCCTGGGTAAGGAAAAGAACCTGATTTTTGCTCTTCAATACAAACCTTGACCTCAACTCCTAAATCAAGTTGTGGACAGATGTTAGTTGATTAAAGGGAAACAAACATTCAGCCCAAGACGTTCCTTTTAATCTGCATTTCTTTCTAGCTTTTCTCTGATGTTGAAGGGTGTTTTAGGCTCTTTGTTGAAGTGTTGCCCTCTGTCAGAAGCAATCAGACATGTAACAGACCGTGGGCAACTCAGCTTAACTCATCTCTCAAGCCTCCAAAAGGCATCAAAAGCTTGCTTTTTAAAAGATGTGCTGTTTACATGCTGCTTCAGTTTGTTCTCAATAATTTATTACCTTCTAATATCTTTTTTGTTCAGTCTTGCTTATTCTCAGTGGAGGCAGTCGGATTTTATCTGAAGGCATGGTTGTTGTGAGGATGTGGAGTAAAGAACTCTTAATGGTTTATACATTAAGGCCTGGAGTTTCACAGACTTGGGGTTTCACAGAATTATTTTTTTTTCTCTTCAGTGAAGAATTTGTGTATTACATCCATTTAAGTAGGCAAATGAGGAAATAGCCAATATGTTTTTAAGTGTTAGGCAAATATACTTGATTTCTGATGTTTATCTGAATTTTATGTTGAGTTTGAATTTGCAACTTCATTTAAAGGTGTTAAATGCTGAGGACAGTCTGAGGCACTACCTGTGGTGTTTCTGTTGAAGGATCACAACTGTTTCTTTTATCATATTAAGCAAAACTACTTTAAAATGGCATTTTCCAATACTCCATTGAACAATTTTATGCAGGATCACCAATTAACTGGATAGTCTGCTCTTCTGGGCTCTCGTTAGTACTGACTTGAAGTTCAGAGAGTTTTAATCTCTGAATCAGAATGAAGAAGTCATTCACCTGATCACGTCTAAATTACAGCAGCCCAGCCCACCTTGCTAGTGAGAGCCTGCCTTTCTCCATGGGCTATCCCTGGCCAAAGTGGATCAGGGATACAACACTAAAATAATTTATGTTCTTTTGGTTCACCAGTTTGATAGATTACATATTGCAGTGTCTACTGCGCAGGGCAGTTGAGTCAGCAGCAGATGCTGTTCTCATACTCATTGCAGTAGTTTTGGCTCTAGTCAGCATAGGTCCCCATTTAGGCCTCAGTTTTCAGCAGGCCTCAAAGGACGTGACGCAGATTAGAGGGGACAGGTATCATCTGACTTAAGCAGCCAAAGAGGTATTTCATATCATCGGACATCATTAGGAAGCGTCGAGGAGTATAACAAGCCAGGGGGGAGGAGTTTCTGCCTTTTCGGTCCATGCTTCGGACCAGGAGGGTTCCTACTCCCTGACTGCTGATATCAGGCCCTGCTGCTGCTGGTCTGCGTGGCTGTTTACCTGGGGAAGTGAGCATATTCCTGTTAATTCCTTTTTCCCTCTTGCTGGGAGGTTTCCTTTGGGGAGGAGGTTTGGTTGGTTCAGAATTCTGCTTGTTAGCTGGGGCGACCTCGGTGAGCCTGTTGTTGTTTCCTGTCACTGTGTGCTATTTCATAGTTGGTGTTAAGCTTTCCACTTCTCTCTATAAATATAAGAACTTCACCATGTCCAAAGCCTCATTTCTGTTTTTTTCCCTCACTCTCCTTCTCTGGGAGTGGATCTTTTGACTGGGTACCAGGCAGTTGGCATTTTGCCAGCTTAAACTATAACACTCATATTTTATTTATGTATATATATTTGTGTATACATATGTCCATATAAACCTTTTTTCTGTGTTCCATTTATACATTTTGGGTTTCTCAAATTTTTCTTGTTCTTTTTTTGTTAATTATACATCTGTTGCATTCAGATGAACTTGTGTTTTGGCATCTTTTACAAGAACATGTTTTCGTGTGCAATTGTTTCTCCAAAGGTTAGAACTCGTAAATCATATTTTTATGACCAGTTTACTGAATTCAGATGGACAGAGAAATACATCTCTGTTGAAGAAAGCCTTTAGCCACGATTTTCAATTTCCACCTCTGTTATTTGTATGTTCTCATTGGCAACACAGAGTCACAGCTGGAACAGTTGGTGGGTACTAAACAGTCGCCCCCTTCCCCCCGAGGTCTTTGTTGTCTCTTTCTACCTTCAGCATTTGGATCGAGCCAGTTTATGCATCTTGAAGGCAGAAATCCCTTATGGAAACATTTCACTTCAGCTCATTCATAATACGTATTGATAAAACCTCTCTGCCTCTCTCAGGATTCCAAACCCCTTCCATCACCGTGGCAGCAGCTGCAGGAGGTCCCCTCTGCACCCACATCTGGGGTGCTGCATAATGCAGGAGCTGAGCCCTGCTCGGGCCAGGCCTTTCCCGCGGTGTCTGCAGAGATCTCACACGTGCTGGGCTGCACAGAGCAGCCCTGGGAATGCGTCAGCAGCTGTTGGGTTATCACTTTGGAAACACTCTGGGGAAGTTTTAGTATCCTGAAATTAAACCTGTGTTGCTGCTCATTGCATTCTGCTTGCCCAAGAAACTCAGCCTTGGTGGAAAACCCAAATAAACTCGAGTTGAAGGAATCTCCTTTCCCTGGAGAAGAGACTCTCGTGTGTCTCTGGAGAGCTTTGTGGGCTTGGTTTTACTGGTGCTACATCAGCAGTTCACCCCCATTGTGTTTCTGAGGTTCCAGTCTGATATTCAAGTGCTTCCTCCAACAGATTAACTACACAGGAAATTTCAAAGAGATTCCTCTAAATCAAAGTATGTGCTTTAACCTAAAGTGAATACCAAACATTCCTGCTGTGTTTCTCTCTGTACACAAGTGTGCTTCCCACTCAGAAGGATTTTAGTGGGTATACTTGCATTTATCATGTCAGTGCAAAGTTTTGATTTGGCAAAGTATATTTAGAGCTCCAAGACCAAGTTCTTTGAGATAAACAGAAGATCTATTAACATCAAAGAAGAACCGAAAGAACTTCACTGGACTTCTGTCTGGAGAATAAAGGATGTCAGGAAACGGTTTCAGTCTGATTTAGCAAAAGGTCATACTTGCTCTTTTCTGACAAATAGAGATGTGAACTCGAGATAGAAAATTAGCTCCATTGTTAATACTAAAACCCTCCGGTGTCTGAAGATGTCTTGAAACATGAATAAAAACACAGTTCACCAAAGACTGGAGTTGCAAGTTGAAACATCTGCTGGAAGTGAAGAACTGTTCCCATAACCAAGTCTAGAAAACCCTCTTCCCACTGTTCTCTCCTTTATGTTCAAGCAGCCATACAGGCACCTCAAAAATAAGTCTCCAATGATTCTATCCAAAGAGAATCTCTAATTGAAGGCTGGCACATTTTGGCTGTCTATAAACCATGGGAGTGAACTCACAGACCCCCATTTGAACCTCTTCCCCTCACCATGCTCCTGCAAACCATGGCCCCTGTTCAAAGCACTATTGATTTTGGTTTGATTCGACACAGACATCAAGGGGAGCCAGAACAGGTCGGACAATGCCATCAGGACTATAATGGCTTCATCATTAAGCAAATCCCAGCTGTGTGCCAGTCTGGCTAAACCTGATTATCCCCTCACTGAGTCATTGTTTTCCACTGGAGTGTGTCTGGAGCTCACAAGAGCCTGGCCCTCCTGCCAAATGCTTTTTGCCTCACACAGCACATTCTGTAATAATCTTTTCTTGTACCATAGGAATGCAGCTTCTCATTAATAAAACAGCTGCACTGTTGGTGAGGGGGATGATTACTCCGACACCATGTCTGTGCTGCTGAAGCTCAAGTGACATAACTGGAGGTCTTCCTGATTTACCATGCTCTGCATAAGGACAAAACCTGAAAGAACTGAGGGTTTGTTTCTGGCATGCACAGGCCACAGTCTTAAAATAATAAAAATGAGTCTTGCCAAACAACCTCTAGATGGCTCTTGAGGCTTGCTTTGTCAATTAGCAGGCACCTGAAATAAGTCTGCATCAGTCTGCAACAAGATTTTCCTAATAATCTACTACTTCTTCATATAAAAGATGAAACCCTGGGGTGTTTTGCATCCAGTGGGAAGGCTTTAGGAACCCCTTAGCTGAGGAGGGGAAAAACGTTTGTTGTCTTTCTGCCCAGAAAGTCTTGATTGTGGATTCCACCTGTGCATATTTTGCTGCAGTTACGACTTTTTTTTTACTCAGGTGTTCAAATTACAACTCTTAATTGAAGCTCCTCAGGAAAAGAGCCACCCATTCCCCTAAGTAGAACATAGTCATAGTTTTAAGGCAAATCACGTCATATCAATCCAGGCTTCATCCAAAACACATCCTGTGAATTATCTGCTGCTCAGACTGTTACTGAGCAGATAATACTGTCCATGGTACTTGTAATCCAAAAGGGCAAAAAAGAAAATGGCAATTGAGGGGATAAAATCTGTTAGAAAGTTTGATCTGTCAGACAAAACAGTATTTATACCAATAAGTGCAATCGATGGCCTGTTAACAATTAAGAGCTCACATGCCTCCTATAGTGGCACAGTAAAAAGACATTTCTATAAGCCAGACAAGATATGAGCTATATACTTAACTTCACTACTACTGCTTGAAATTAATGTATCTTCTGGATGATAATGTCATCATTAGAATTCTAGGGCAGAGAAAATATTCCTTCCTCCCTCCCTTAACCAAATAAATGGTCAAAATATTAAAAAAAATTCTTGCACAATATTTAGTTCTTGCACAATTTAGCTGGAAAATCTATTAATGCTTTCAAGATAAAGAAAAGTTTAAAGATGCTGTCTGCAACCAAAATATATGTGTACATCTTCCCTTATGTATTAAGAAATTATACACTGTTTAATAACACACTGAGGTCCTCCAAAATTAAAAAGCAATGAGCTTATTTAACATTAATCAAGTGCCATACAGCAGGGAAGAGTTCAGTGCATTCTTTGTTGCAAAGCTTAATATCTTTCTGAGTTGTACGTTAAGAAAACCTGTAAAATATTTATGTGGTTAAATACAGTACAGACCTGGCCAATAGAGACAGTTACAGTAATTTCCTGTATTTTGGGGGGGACACCACAAAGATCTTTATACTTCACATGTTCCATCTTAGTCAGAGCAGTGGATATTTGGATGTAACTCAGCATCTCTCCGCAGTGATGGAATGTGTCTCTGTACAACAGTGAGGGACACACTTCTCCCCTGTGAATACACTCACACAGTGTGTTTGGCACAAATTACATGTATAGGACTCTTCTTTTTGGAGAAGTTTTGATGAGAGGACTTTTCTGTGTTTTGACTGTAGCTCTCAGCCACCAAATGGTCTTTGTCTTCTGCTATTTAGAGCTGAATATGCTGAATACAAGGAAACATCACAAAAGATACTGATAAAGAAATCAAACTCATAATCTGAATGCATTTTATGAGATAAACTGGTTCTGGATTATCTCCATCTGGAAATATGCCCAAACTGAACCGGGAGCAGCTATCTGTGCTTGAAAGTGAAATTCACAGCAGCAACATTTTGGCTTTCTGTAAAAAAGCATTGTGCCTTGCTAAGATATTAGTAGGTGTTTCATTCTGAAGGCAGAATACAGGATTAGCCAGCAGATGCTCAGCAAGAGCAGAATCTCATTTCTTCAGACACTGAAGGAACTGTATGCATGGGACCAATTTAGAGAAATCATTTCAATGTCACTTTCTTTTATAGGCTATAAAAATAGGTATGAAAAAAATATCATGTAACCACAAAGCAATAACATGACCTGCAGATTACAAGGTAATTAAACTTGAAGCAACTAAGTACAGTGCTCCAGGAATAATTTACCTCGTGGTGTGGCAAGCTGAAATGTTCTGATATTTCTTGCTAGAGCAAAATGAAGCATTGGGAGCTGCAACCTGCCACAGCTGTGGAATTAATGGGTTTCCTACCTGTACCTTTCCTGTCTTAACACTCACGATGACAATCTAATTTGGAAAGCAGCAATAACCATGTGGTAAGTGTCTTTGAGAGGCATTTACTCTGTCATTTTATGGTCAGTGGCTGAAAAGATGGTGTGGCTGATGTGAAGCACAAACTGCCTTCCTCAGCTACCGGCACCTCGGCAGAGACCTGAGCTCATTGGAACAGCTGGGTGTAAAGGGAATGTGAAAAGCTACTAGAGAAAGGATTTAGGCAAGCTTCAGGCTGTGCTGTTGTTTCCAGGTGAGCAACCCAGACTCCTCCTCTCTTTGTCCTAGGAAAAAAAGGCACTGGAAGTGAGCTTCCAGAAGGGGAAGATGTGCTCCACCAAAGGGAGGAGCTTCAGCAACAAAGACACACAACTCCATTTGGTAAAAGATATGTCTTGTTTTTACTTCTGACTTGCATCTGGTCAGGGGCAGGATTGAGAGATGAGTCCAGTTAAACTGAAATGAAGGTGATTACACTGATTTGCTGTGATGTGCTGCTCGCTCAGCTGCATTTCATTGACTAACCAACAATGTAAGCAAACATCAGAGCAGGCAGATGGCATTTAAATAGGAAGTGGTTTTTTAAGCTGAAAAATTTAGAGACTTTTTGGTTGTAAATTGCTTGTACTATGTGTTTTCTCAGGCTACAGCACTTGGTGCAGTCATTGCTTTGTGTCCACAACACAGAAGCACAAACAAAGGCATGTTGTCTTTTACACCTTGATTCAAGAACAGCCCATGGCCATGGTTTTAACCCTCCCCAAACTCAATGAGACTTAAACGAGTTTTAAGTGCTCTGCTGGCTGCAGGTGTTTTCTGTAACTGGGGCAATGGGTATTTTTAGCTTTCCCATTGTTTATGTCTTTGTCAGTGTGTCTCTGAGAAAGGATGATGGCCTTCAGTGCAGCATTTCCCTCTGTGCAGTCCTAGGGATACATTTAAGGTAATTTCTCCTCCCCAAAGACAGAGTGAAGCCTCTGCACATTACAATTATTAATCTTCCACAGCTGGATGATTTCTGCCCTGCCTCTGAACTATCACTCAGCTGTGAGAAGGCTGAGTGCCTTACCCTAAACCTTGCTGCTGTAAATGTCCAGAATGTATAAAACCAACTGCAATCTGCAGTTACTCAACAAGTCTTACATTAAAACACAAAATAATTTTTATACACGTGTATCACAGGGTCCTGACCTGAATGAGACTACTCATATTAGTAAAATCAGATGGTCTGCACTTTCAAATGTGTTCCTAGGATCTGTTTAAACTTTGGCACTTCCAATCCTATCAGCTCAAGTTCAATGATAGCTGGACATGAGTGTGTACAAGTTCCTCTTTTCATGAAAAACAATACAGAGAACTAAGCAAGGTGAAGTTGACCCTCATTTAACTGTGTGTAAAAGACACAGAAGCATTGAACCCCCCCAAATACAAAGTGGACTGTTGAAATGATGGGTTTCTTATAGTTTCCTTGAGAACAAAGTAAACACAGCGGCCAGAAACAAAACCAGTATTTCCAGAGGCACTAGGCTGTTCCTCTGTGTCCAACCACAGAAATTTAACACCTACCTCAATGAACTATACATTTTTATTGTGGTGTTCAACATTTCCAGACTTTCTCTTATGGTGCTGCCAGAAAAATCCAGCAGCTGGTCAGTTATGCCTCTGCAGTGTGCTAAACACCTCCAGATGCTCATGGCAAGGTGGGAGAAGGGAAGAGGGAACCATGTGAAACTCAGCACGGAATCTCATCATTCCCTGCTGGTTTCTCCCTGAGGCCAAGTATCGAAAGGCAAAAATACTGTTGTCTTCCTTTCCTGAAATGGGAAATCTTTTGGTTGACTTCTGGTTTGCAGCTTAGAGCCATTGATGGACGCTGGAGCAAACCTGATCAGGAGTCCCATGGGTGGGCTGGGAAATTGCACTGGGAAAGGGGGACAGACCTGCACTAGTCAGTGCTATTTGCTTGATTTTATTAGACTTCTGAGTCAGTAAAAGTGAATTTGGGCACCAGACAAGGAAAGGCAATGTTATGGCAAGGGAAGAAATACAAATTTATTTCTCAGTAATAGCAGGTCTGATTTCCTCCCCAATAACACCAGATCTAACATAATGTCAGGAACATAATGGCGAGATTTAGCAAAGACAAGAGGAGTGTGATGTGCTGGAGCAGGAGACAAAGGTAAGAGGGGGGTTCTCTTGGACAGCGTGAACGGGACATTCTCCCTGCTTCAGGTCTGCTCTGGGGGCTGAAATTGCCACCTCTGCTTTCTTTTCCTGTCACCACCTCGGGTACAGCTGGCAGGCACTGGCACCGTGCCAGAGGGCTGGTTCTTCTCTCACTGAGGTCAACGGAAAATGCTTCCCCAACACAAACGAGGGCAGGTCCAGCCTTCCAGCTCCCTTAGCTGACACTGCAAACAGTGCCCTGCAGAACTAATCCCCACACACATCTCCCTTCACCCTCTACCTTTTTTTTTTTTTTGAAAAATGACAATGAATGCACACAAAGCTTCAATTACAAAAGATTATGGGCTTCAATTTAGTGCGTGCTGTAAAGTTGTATTAAATGATCAAATGCTAATGAGGAGAAAGGCTCTTCTGGAGAAATAAGGAATTAGCATAAATTAATAGAGTTCCATATGTGCAAGTTTTATGTGGTAACAAAGTATCTCATCACAAAAGTATAAATATTTAATTTAATTCGTGTTGGGGCTAGTACACAGCATTACAGTCAGTGCAGAAATATGAATTAAAGTGTGCGAGGGAGCAAAGCACTACCCAGTTCAGGTTCACAGGGAGGTCACCAACATGGCTGTGCTGTTCTTTTTCTGTTTTCCAGCTCACACAATTTGATGCCAGGTCCAAATGGCAGAGCAATATCTGCATGGCCTCCCCTGCAGTCTGGGGAGTCCTTCTGTTGGCTTCACTCAGTGTGTTCTCAAGGTCCTTAGCTTTGCCCAACCGTATATTTGCTTGTTAACATTGGATCTTCCTGCTCTTACAGCTGAGAGAAAAGGCTTCAGAGACACTTCCATGATGCTTTTACAGCACTATCCCTAACCACGTGGAAAAGAGCTGCTGCAGGTATAGATTGAGTTGAACTTGTAATTTTCATTCAGCCTTGCAGTGTGTTTCACATTAATGCTGGGAGTGAGTTGCCATAATTAAGATTAATTTTACTGAGGTAAAAAGCAAGCTCAGTCCTCGACGTTCCCTTCCCCAGCAGCTGTGGCACTGATTGCAGTGAGCTGCTCCAGCCACACTCTGCACACACAGGGAAGGGTCTTTGTGCCACTGTAATAAACATATGGAGCTCTTGGGCTGCCTTTTTCTTGCATGACCCAATTTGTGGGCCTCCAGGGAAAAGCATCTCCCAAAACTACTGTGTTTCTTGTGTTCTGGGGTTCCATTGCTATAAGCAGCTCTCTTCAAGAGAGCATGTGTGCTCACATTTACATGTGTATTGCTTTGTCTCCTGCAATTTTGCAAATAATGTAGATGTGTGAGGAACTAAGTTCATTTTTACCCATAAATATGTAGAGCTGTTAGATGTACTTTGCTGTGTTCTACAATTAGGAGAAACTATAATTCTAATCTGAAACTGTCCATGTGAGTATGAGCATGCTTGACACTTGAGATTTATAATTGTGTTGTTGAGAGGGTTTTCATTTGATTAATATTGCATTTTCCAGCAGAAATACGCAGCAAATTGTTTAAATCCATGAAAACAGAAAGATGTGGCAGCTTCTGAGTCCTTTAGGTCATGGTATGTAGTCATTTTGTTAAGAGTTCTGACCAATTTCCCACATGCTGGGCTTCAGGAAATGAGAGTTTTCACTAACTGTTCCATTTTCAATCCACCTTCTTCATTAGCGTGATAAACAGCTGCCTGAAAACACAGGGAAATCCTGTGACAGCATAAGAAGAGAACAGTGCCTAAAAAGGCCACTAGAGAGGACCTGAAACATCAGCATATTTCTTCTAGTTGAACAAATCCCTGGAAGACTGCAGCCTTTGGTCCCTGCCCCATCTTATTCTTTGGCAGAATACGGAGAAATCTTCACTAAGTACCATGTATTGAATTATCCTTCTCTTGGCTGAAATTGGCAAAAGGTGTTTCTTTGAAAAAGAACAAGTTCTAAGGGAAGGCAATGGATTTGATTTGCAAAGCCTTGGGATTGTTTGTTTGACTCCAGCACAGACTTCTGCTGACCTTGGCCAATTCCTTCCATGACCCATGGCTCTGCTTGCCTGGAGTAAAGCTTTTCTTCCCCTTTCCTCCCATGTTCCTGTTTGTTTAGGCTGTCATCTCTATGAGATATGGACTGCTACTCACTCTGGATTTTTCTGCACATAGCTCAGTGGAATCCAGAATTTTCTATTAAACCAGAATAACACTGATAAACAATAGATACTATAAAAGTTTTGGAAGGAGTACCCACCGTGGAACTCCAAGGTAGGGATCCCATCAGGGTGAAGGCAAAGTGGAAACTGGTCCAGCAGGGAGAAAAGGCAATTTCTTGCATATAACTGGCAGATACACATCAAAAAATCCCACCCAGACCTCTCCGCTCTAATGAATATTACATCAAGGGTAGTTGGTTTTCAATGGTCTTAGAGATCAGCACTTGTATTTCTGGTGGTAACACAGAGAACACAACACCTGTCTGATATTTTGTTTGATCTGAGTTGTTCTGCTTGGCTTCAAAGAAGGGACTGGTTTTGAATTAGCAGAAGAGAAACCAGGTCTGATATTAGTGCCAGTTAGACCACGTGTGCCTGCCCACCATTCAGTGGTTTTCTGCTTTGATTTTGGCTGTTTTGAACTGACCCTTGGCCAGGAATATCAGTGCTGTGTCATTGATACCACAGTGATCTCAGAGACCTGGGAGAGCACGTCTCTCTTTCACTATTTAAGATGAATCTTGCTGCCAACAAGCTGTGCATGCTTTGCATCTTTTGCTTTGCACCAGCTGAAACTATTTCAAATTAGTCCCTTTTGAGGATCATTACGTCAAGAGATCTGTCTTGATTGCAGCCCCTCTGTGGGCACAGGAAATGTCAGTCCTGTTCAGAGCACACTGACACTTGGTGGCTTTCTGCCAGGGGACACATTTGATAGCTGTTTTAGGGGGTGTGTTCCCAGCCACTGGCCTGACAACCATCATGAAGCCAATTACAGTCACAGGCAATTAATGTTCCCCTCCTCGGGTTCTCATGGAAATGATAGTGTAATGCAGAGGATCAGCATGAGAACTGTGACCTTTGGGAAAAAAAGTTTGAGACAGGAGCTGGGCTTGTGTCTACATCAACTGTGTCCAATTAAGCTCTTGAAGCATGGCAAGGGAGATGGAAAATTACACGTTTCATAAAAGCATTGTGAACAATTTTTCCCTGTCATTTCCAAACACAATAGCTTCTAGTTGACCTGAAAATACCAGCTTTCCCCCCATGCTCTCCCTGCATCAGTTACTCAGACCTCGTCGTTAGTGTCCTACAGCTGTAAATTTACACACATTTTCTGTACTGCTGTTGTACACAAACCTGGATCCATCATGTTCCTCCTGTTCTGAGCCATGTGCAGGCAAATCTATAGGGCCAGTTCCGCCACTGATGCAAACCAATGTAAAGCCACTGAAATGAAGAGAGATGTTCGTCTGCAGCCTTGGAGCTACTTTCCCAAGAGGTTTCAGTCTGACAGGGGTATAAAAGATCCTTCCCCAGGTGACATGGCCAATTAACATGTACACAACTATCCCTGGGAATTTTTTTGTTGCTCTGAACTCTAGAGAGAGACTGAAGACAAGCAACAAGAAGTTTTGATTTAATTACTGGGGGACACCAACATTTCTTTTGCCCTCCTTCCTGGCTGCATCAAAGTCAGGGCTGTTGTTCTTCTTCAAGCTGAAGTACAGGCAACTCTTTCTGTCCTGGTAACAAGTAGATTACGGTTTTTCAGTTTTGCCTGAGCATATGTGTGTGATTGGCTCATTCCTGGTATGGAAAGGAGCAGTATCTGCGTGCAGAGGTCCTGTTTACCATGTAGAAAGCCAACAAAGAGAGCAAATAGTTTGGAATTCAGGGAATTCATAGCAAAGAATTTGTGACATCAACACCTAGAGTTCAGATGTTTCATCAGCTTTGCGCCAGATGCAGAAAATTTGTTTATTTGCTTTGAGAAGAGCAAGAAGTTGCCATGAAGCATACTGGGACCTTAGGCCAGGATATTTTGAGGATAGTTGGTGTAAATTATGTTGTCTGGGTAAGGCAGCCTGGAGCCCAAGCTGTCTGGCTGTCAGGTTTTCCCCATCACATCTCACAATAAAATATTCAAACTGAGAAAACAGACATTTTGACATACTTTTGAAATTTAATGGCTTTCAGTTCAGCTCCACAATTCTTAAGAATCATGGGTTTAATTTATTGGGTTTGGGCTTTTTATTGTTTAGTATTTGCCATTGGAAATACTGGATCAAGCCTCTTCTTAAGATATCCTTTGGATTACCAGAATATAAAGTCCCAGGATGAGATCTGCAAAGTAGATTCTTCTGAATAATTATCCTTTCCACCACTGTCTTTTTAAACATGAATGTGCATTTCTGGGGGTAATTTCTGAGGCCACATTATATAGCCCTCCCCAAAGCCTTTCCTGTGGGCTGCAAGGCATTGCCTGCCCAGGGCAGGAGGTTTGCAGCACTTCAGGCCACTGAATAAGCCTATTTAAGCCAAATGCAAAGCTGGCTGGCTGCTTTTAGCAGCCTTATAATATTTTTCCTCTTTAATAGTGAAAGTAACACCATGAACTATCAGGAAGGGCTGTACCAGTGCCATGTGTACAGGGACTTACTGCAGCACGACCTGTGCTACAGAGGAGATTGTGCAAAGGAACCTCCACTGCACATTTCCACACATTCAGGGCACTGTAAAGCATTTCCACTTAAAACCAAGCACGTCTTCTTTTGGCAAGATAACTTTGCATTAACTGAAAAGGGCAGGGGAGTGGGAAGGGGAGGAACTTTTATTTTTGTGCGCCCATAGTGCTTTGATCAATGAGGTTGCAGATATCTGGAGCATGGATATTCCCACTGGTAGGGCACTGGGGGCTGCCTGGTGTCCTTGGGCCACAGATGTTTGGTCCTGGTGCTGATGTCCAATATGTGCAGCTATTGAGGCAGATGGTGAGCAGCAAAATATTTCTGAACTTTTGGAAATACACCATTCCCTGGAGCCCAACGAGGGAGGCAGCTGAAATTGGAAAATAATGTAATAGAATATTTTATTTTTCACAGAAGACTTTAAGGCTGGGAAGACTGCCATTTCTGAGAGGGCACTTTGGCTGACTTCCCTGTATTCTGCACAGCTTTACAATGACCCTCCATTTGCACCCCTTTCCACTTTTAGGCTAAACCAGAGGTTTACGCTTCATTTTATACACATATACTCACACGCTTACAACACAACAGCAAGTGATACTGAATTTGTAGACTTATTAAATGAAAAAGCCGGATTTTAGCTCAGTCTTTCTGCAGCAAAGGACAGAAATAACTTGATGCCATACTGAAATGCCTGGTCTCTCCGAAGGTGTGTCCATTCAAACAGGAGTCTATCCACCCTCTCTCCAGCAAAGGAAGAGAAGAAAGACAAGGAGAGGACAGTGAGATCCTTGTTTCATCAGAAGACTTGAAAATTTGATTAAGTTCATGAACTACATGGAAACCAACTGGACTGATTTCCATTTATTGATAGGACCCTCGTTATCTGTGAGCTGCTGGTGGACTTAATATTAAACTTGTGTCTCACATTTTTCGTCAGAGCAAATATAATGGCATTTTAACACATTTATTTATTTTGTAACTATTAGGTTTTTGGAAGGATTAAGTTTTTTCTTTGGGCTGGGAGTGGAGGGGCTGCATTTCCCACCCTCCTCCCCAAGATGTAATTACAGTGCTACTTGCAGAAGCCTCAGCCTTTTTCCATTTAAAAAATCTTTTTCCATTTCAATGTTATGAATTCGAGGCAAATTCTTTCCTGAAAGACAAGGCCAGGTCTTTGTCTTCTGAAGACAGAATAATGGAGAGTGAATCACAGTTCCTATAATTTCTACTTGTTTTGGATTCATGCAATTCAGTAGGCAGGCAGGATGGAAAGGGAGCTCCAAGCAAAACAATTATGATAAACAGCCTCAGTGGGCTTCATACACTTGGAAGGGGATTTGCTGAACTCCATCCAGGGATGCTGCTAATGGGAGGCTGAGCATAAGTAGCACCAATGAACTAACATGAAGTTCATATGCAGAATACATTTACTGGTTCTGTTTCCAAGACAAGTTAAGGATAAAACACTTTAGACAATTTCTATGATTTGTATTTTCTGAGTTCATCTTGGGCCCTCTAGGTACATCCTGACCAATAAAATTTGATCTGGAGCTCATTGACCATATAACTGGACTTTCCTGCTATGTGTATCTGTGCAGGTGTTACTGACATGAAAGCTGTTGTTTAAATAAAAGATATAATGCATCAAATTCTCACTTTATGTTCAAGTTACCAGCAGACCAAATAGATTTCAGTTTAATTGTAGTGACTATCAGCTATTCATGCTACTTATTGTAATGCACTTAAATGCTTTGCATTAAAGGATATGCTCATTCCAGTACAGAGGGATTTACATGTGTATGGAAACTTCCAATAAAAGTTAATATGCATTTGTAGAAATCCCAATGCGTAGGGATGTGACTATGCTCTGAGCCTTCACCATCTGGTCTGTCCTCTAATGATGAATCCTGAATCATAATATTCACAATCTACTTCTTTAAAAGGGAGGTACAAGTCATTTGAATGCAGCTCGACCTGCATTTCTCTTCCACAGAGAAACTTACCTCTGCTTTGTTTACAGAGAGCCCAAACCCTGAACAACACTGAGAATCACCATTTTTCCTTGGTGTTGAGATCCCAGAAGGCCCCATAAACTGTTGATGCAAATGAAATTTCCAGATTTAAGCTTAGTGTCCCTCAAAAATGGAGCATGAATATTCACACAGCTGTGTCTTTAAGAGTGCTGTGGTGCTGTGAGGAGGGCTCTGTTAATGATGTGTATTTTGTTCTGATGCTGTCAGCCTCATTCCTTATAGAATTATAGAATCTGCTCTGTTTTGCTGTGATTCTGATGATAATAGAAATTTAATGGCCAATACGAAATGAGAAGAAAGAGATTTGTCTGCCCTCTGAAGCTTTGTAGCCCAGTGTTCCTACCTGATGCCACGCAGGAAGCAGGGAATGGACTGGTACCATTAAAGCGCCTGTGACTCCAACACACAGTGACAGAAATGCCTAAATATGGATGCACACATCTGAAGGAACTCATTTCATTTTTACCTCTCGCTAGGGTTTTTATCCAGGGTGGCAAAATTGGCAGGAAGGAACAATGGTGAAAAGCAGAGCTGAAGCCACACAGCTGTTTGCACAGCTGTCCCAGAGGAGCAGCACTCTGGGCTCCCCAGGGTGAGACGGCACTCTGGGATTGCTCACAGAGGGAGGTGTGTTTTTAAGGTGTTCAGAGCTGTCTGGAGGCTGTTATCTGTCACACTGACACAGACAGAGTGATCCTCCAAAGCTGCACTAAGCACCTTTCCAAGCACATCCTTCCTGTCCACACAGTGCTGTGGCATTTACAGTGACTCTGATGCTGTTTCTCCCCCCTTGCACCAGGTTTAAAAAATTTGGGGATGAGAAATGGAGACTGGGAGGCTCTGAGTTGCTTTAAACTTCCCATGTGCCTGATCCATTTTGAGTCCCCACCGCCCTTTGCCAAAAGCAAGAACAGCACTGTGTGCCCCCAGGAGCACAAGGTCAGGCTGGAGCAGTGGGGGTAGAAGAGGCAGGTGGCATTTTGCATGCGAGGAAGGTGTTATTTCTCCTTTTTAATGTTCCTTTCCTTGTCCTATCTGTTAATCTTCATGATCTAGAGACAGAAAAAGTATCCCAGCCCTATCCTCTGTAGAAGACAGTGATTGATTCCCAGCAACTTCACCCAAGACTTTGGGGCAGCAAAAGCAACTGGATGACCAGTGAAGCTGCTCAGGTAAGAGCTCACCCCAAGAATACCCAATATTCCTCTTGATTTCTGTCCCACCACCTGCTGGCTGCAGGGACCACCCTTCCAGTTGCCAAGCTTGGAAATCAAATATTCAAGCTAAGGATTTTCTGAAAGCGCTAAGGTATTGAGACACACACTTTGCATTAATTTTAATAAACAATCCACCTAAATTACCTGCTGTGCTTGGGAAAGTCTCAGCCTGAGGTTTTATTTATTATTTATTGGATATTCCCTGAGTAAACAGAACTTAGTAGCACAAAGATGATCTGGCAGGAAGAATGGTCTTAAAAGGTACCCTATTATTCATGCAATTATACTGCATCACTCAGTCTTTCTTATTATTGTTTGTATTACTGTAGCACCTTGAGCCCCACAACAGAGATGAAGGTCTCTCCATCTCAGCTTCTGTTTGAACACACAATAGGAGCCAAACTCCATTCTAAGAGCTTCCAATTTAAATGGATAAGGCAAAATAAACTGTGAGAAAAGCAAGTGTGGAGCAAAAAAGTTTGCTTGTCCAATGTCATACAAGGCTGTCAACAGAAACAGATCTAAACCCAAGGCATCTTAAACTCTTGACTCCACTGCTCCTCTTCTTCCTCAAATAACACAGCACATCCACCAATTCCTCCTCTCTGATACTTACCTGATGGGTTTCACTAGTTCTAGTAAAATTATTTTCCTTTTTGACTCCTCAGGAGGCTCATTTCCAAACAGGCCAAACTTTACAGGGGAAAAAAAAAATTATATATTCACAACACTAAACTCACATGTTGTTTGTATTCCTTAACTGGACCTGTGAAAACAGAATGCAGCCTGATAGTTTTATAAATCATAAATCTTTAGCAATCTCTGCAAATAACCAAAGAATGAAAGCCCAGAATACAGCATAACAAATACAAAAATTACATTCAGTTTGCATAGTTAGTGATTTAATTGCCTCATTGTCGCTTGTGACCCTGGTGTGGTGAGACTGGGTGTCATCTCTTCCTTCCTCATGGAACTGAGGTCGTCCTTACAGCTGCTCTGTACAAGCAATACTGTCCTCAATCAGGTAATGAAACTCTTGGGGGAGAGACCATTAACTGAGGCAGGAGGAATTGTTCCCTATGTTCTCTTATGGGGCAGTCAGGAAAGAAAAATAGTCATTCCTGAGGCTCCTGCCTACTGGTTCCTACCAAGAGAGCCTTAACCTCTTTACAGCTGTGTGGATATTTATGTGCTGTACGTCAGGGCTTACTGCACCTCTGCTGCTCTGTGCAGGACATGTGCCCTGCCACGTTGTTGGCCTCCTTTTGCAAACAGAGCCCTGCTGAGGACAGGGAGGTTTGTCTCATCTCACCTCACCTCTCCCAAAGCTGCCCAACACGGGTTTCATTCCCTTCCCACATGGCAGAGTGACACAGCAATTCCTCACCTTGCCCTCCCACAGAGGAGGGCACGGGCTGGGGACACCTGTGAGCACACCTTGGGTAAGGAGCAGAGCCAAAAAGCAGGCTCAGAGCCTCTAAGTGTGCAGGAGCCTTTTTCTCCTTTACTTGTATTCATTCCTTCTTCTGCTCTCAACAGTGGGGAAGTGCCCGTGCTCGTGCACTGATGGGCTTCAGCAGGATGGTGATTTACCTGCTGCAATGCCAACTGAATGATGTTACCTCATGGGCAGGAGCCTCGTGCCCCTCCTGTGTGAAGATGAGCTCTCTTCTGTAGGAGCATCCCTGTGTAAATAGAGGTTGCACATGGGCTTTTGCCTACTCACTGGATAACGTACAGCAGGAAACAGAGATGATCTAATCTCTCTCTCAGGTTTCTGGTATGATACGAGTCTTCTTTGGGAATTTTCTATGAGCTCTGTCCAAGCCTTTCACATGGTCACAAAGGAAATCTAGACTTGGGAAGAGCACTGCGCATTGCCTTCCAAGGACAGCACAGTGCCTTTTAACCCATCCTTTGTCTTAGAAAGGACATGCTCAAAACCTTCCTCCCATCAGCCATCTTTCAGTATAGAGCTTTTAGGGCTTTGTTATGCTTTCTGATGTTATCCATTAGGAATCATGAATAACTGCCAGTTGGAGAGGACAGATGTAGTTCTTTTTATATCCTCCTGCCAGTGACAAGTGCACATCAACACTTTTATTAGTTTGTATTGCCTTGTCTGCAGATTTTGGCTGGATAGTTGAACCCATAATTCTTTGCACATCTTGGCTACAAATAGGTTTTTGCATGTATGTGTGCCAGGGTAAGATTTGGTACCTGAAATTGTTTTGTTCTGTCCACACTTCCCCCCATATGCTCCTGTTGGAATACACAGTTATGGGATGGCACTGCACCCCCCATTTACATTTGTTGTGAGCATCTTGTATCCCTAAAGGAATGCAATGGGTGAGATCCAGTTCTGCTGCCTCCTGTCTTGGGTATTTATTTCTGAAAAAACAACCTTGTAATTTAAAGACAGGGGGATGATTTATAGAAAGCCTGTTTATAGATCAGTGTGGAGCAGCAGGAACTGAGCAATTAGGTGAAAAAGCTGGAAGAGAAGGCAAGAGGAAAAGGCTGGAGGAAAATGCAGCTTCCAGAGGTAAAGCCTCAGCTCTTTCACCCCTCAAAAATGCATAGCATAACCCTACTAAGCCATTTCTGAGGCCCTCTTTGTTTTCAACTGGCCTCTAATATCTCTACCCTGCAAGAGAACAGGAGCATGGGGTGCTATTTCTTTTTCTGAAGACACTGGGAAACCTCAGTGCTGCACTGTAGAAACTTAATAATGTATTTCCAAATATCAGTCACTGAGATCTCATTAAAGTCATTCTTCCCCAGGTTTCCCCCCCATTTTCTAGCAAATAGTTATTTCTTGAATTGAACAATTAATAAGTAATGGTCAGATATGTACTGATCTCATAATACTCTGTAAACTTTTGAAGACTATTTCAATTTATATTTCAACAGGGCCATTTGGGAGAAGGTTTAGGCCTGCATAGAGACAGCCTTTTGATATGAGCAGAGTCTCGTCATCAGACAATTAAACCAGGTCACCAATGACAGGCAGGAAAAGGACAGAGATTGAAGCAGATGATAAAGGATCAAATCAAACTAATTCAATGTGGACCTTTTGCACGACAATTGCTGAATGAAATGAGGATTTGTCCCTTGCACATTCCAGAAATTTGGCAGAGCTGAAAGTGTTTAAAAGAGCCCTTCAATACCTGCCCTTGGTATCAGAGGAGACATGTAGAAACAGTTCAGAAAGATGCAAAATAATGACATTAAAAGGCTCCCTCAACTTCCTCCTCTCCAAACAACATCTCACTGAACAGGGGACCATCAGCATGAGGAATGGAATGCTCTTTCCTACTGTCATTTTTTTTGCTATCCCCAGAAAGCCTCCATGTCACAGGGATAATCTCTCTCCCTTGGTAAGAGCATAATGTTTGGTGTGATTTCTCTCATATGCCCTGCAGGAAGCAAGAGCAGGGTTTGACTCAGATAAAAGTCTCAAATGACCCCTGTAAAAGCAGGAAGCCATGCTGGCTTTCAGAGTAACAGAAGGATGGATAAAGTGCGTGTCAATACACCAGGTCCGTGGATTTCACTATTTCACTCTGACTTACAAATCACTTTTCAGGTAGACTCACTACTCTGGTGTAGGGCAGAAATCACAGTGAGGTCATATAAGCCACCAATTACGAAACCTCTTTGAACTCCTGGGTGGAAAAACCTCATCCTTTTAAGACGTGCATGCTCAGAGTGCCCTGGGTGGAAGTCCTGTTTCACATCACTGCTCTGCAGTACACTGGAGGAAAGTATTGCTTTGTGTGAAATGTTTCTTTTAGAGGCTTTGTGTTCTGGGGGGTGACCATCCTCATATATCCAGAGTATTCTGGATTTGAAAATTAACCCATCCTGGTTTGTGTGTTCACATGTTTGCTGTTCCTGCCTTCTACATGGAACAGAGAAGTGTCTGTGCTTAACCCAAATCTCACTTCAAGCCTGATGGCAGAGGGATATTTTGGTAATAAAGGAGCCAAACCAAATGGATTTCTAGAGAGAATAGCCTGGGATCTGGGTGAGAGTGGGACAAGGCTCACTTCTGGGACTGCTGGCCCACAGCATAAATCATGAAAGCAGTGCTCTTCCTCTGTCATGCAGATCTTGCATTCTTTCTATTGTGTCCATTCTTGTTCTCTTTATAGCTTGTCTTGCCCTATATTTTTTCCCTTTTTCTAAAGCCTTGCTTAAAAAATATTCTCAATTTTATAAGGGAAAGCAATATATGACAGTTCCATTCCAACCATTATCTCCCAAAATAAATTAGAAAAAAATCCCTCCCTTCTGTCACACAGCAACTTCCAAACTGTTACTAGCAGCAGACAAAGTCCATAAATCATTCCTAAATTGCCTATCAGGCCACAGTTGGGCTTTTATCTACAAAATAAAGTAGGGCAAATATATAAGGTCTATAAAGTTTAAGGACATACTATTTACCATTGGTAATTAAAACCCAAGTGCTCTGCAATCAGCACACTGTCACTGTGGACTCCAGGCTGATGTGAGTGGGCACAGCTCCATTAGCCACCACGAGGCAAATCACATTAATTTTAGCTGAAGACTTGTTCCTTACACATCTTATTTTGCTACCAAAAGACCAGGTGGTTCTTTCCTTACTTGCATTATATAATCCCAAATTGATTTCAGCGGGACTATTTGAGTTACAAGGTACTACTGAGCTCGAGTAGGGATGGTTGTACTTGGCCTTTGGTGTGCAATAGATTTTTTTTTTAAAGCCTATAAAAACAGACATTTTCTTTACATATTCTCTTCAAGGACTATAATGCAAGTAGTTATAGCTCTTCACACCTTTTGTCTTTCTCTTATTTTAATGGTCATGATAACAGATGGAAATAGTCCTAATCATGGAATTAGCTGGTGCAGTTGGCTTCCTCAAGCATTCATAACACAAAAGGGTTAAGAGAATGGGGTGATCCCTGTCCCTGGCTGGGACCCATAGCGTGCTAATGTCAGGTTTCTGAAGTCACACTGCTCTGTCAGCTCTCTCCCTGTCAAGCAGGTGGTGAGTGAAAAGTTGTTCAAGGATGGTGTTATGTACCCTTCATGAATTATGCATCTTAAACAAACTTACATGATCTGAAGCACTCAAGTGGAAGCCTTTTAGCTAGAAGCAGCCCACTGGAGAGCTTAGCTCCAGATCTCCAATAATGGTTTAAAACAGCTCACTGTAGTGCCTGCTCTTGCTCCCCCTTTGACTCAGTGGCCCATCCTTCACTTCATTGCCTGCTGCGGCTGCAACGGAGCTTCTAAAATCCCTGTAGGAAAAGTCCATCCTGAAGCATCTTCAGTGTTTGAAAAGGCTCTGCTGCTTTCTGCTGGAGCTTTGTCCTTTGATGGGCTTGGGGGAGAAGTGCTGCCTCGGGTTGGGCTTTATTTTGAAAGAGTGAGAAGCAGAGACAGAATTTCTGCCAAGGTCACTGGGTTTTGCCCCTTTCATGAAAAGATAATGAATGTTGTCTTAGTATTTGCTTTCTGTGAAAGGGAATCTTGCTGTGTCTCCATTGCAGCTATGAGTGGGTTAGGGAAATGTGTTGCTCACTGTGTCACCAAATCAGCCTGTGACACTATTGCCTGGCACTAATTAATTGTCTCCTTCTCCTCCAACCCAGAATGCATTACTTGGGTACAAAATATGGCATTTTATTTCTGATCCTCTGGTGATGTTAATCTGCTGGGAAGATGGGTGGGCTGCCCACTCCTGTTTGCCACACTCCCTAGAGATGTTTTTAAAGCTTTCTCAATCCCCTGCTAACGAGCAAGCCACATCTCTGACTCACCTCTGAGTCATCTGATGACAGTTGAAGGAGCAGCAAACAAAGCCTGGCAGGAAATTAGTGCTCACCCTCATGTCATTGTTGGGCATTCTTACCTTAGACAAGGACATTGCATCTGTAAAATCTGTAGAAACCAGAACACTTGGGTAATAAGCCTCTGAGTAGAATCCAGAGGCTTTCTGAAAATGGATTTTAAAAGTCTGATTTTCTTGACTGTAGTACAAATAAGAAATTTGGAAAGCAATTTCTGCAATTATTTAAGAGTGACAGCAAGTTGGCAAGTCCTTGACTTCTCTGAGATGAATGTGCAACCCATATTGTTAAAAAGTATGCTTACCTGGGGAAGAAATGTCAGTGTTTGTCTGTTTGAGTGTAACTGGGCTTGATGTCCTTCACTGACTCCCCCACTGCTCACAGTTGTGCTGCTTTGACATTTTGCCTTGGATGTTGTTCATATCTGCTAAGTGCTGGACACTTATTAAAAGGTTAAAGTCATTTCTCCAGCTGTACTTGCACCAAATTGTGTTTGGAGACTCCCAGACCATGGGCAGAGCCCCTGGTGGGCAGTTTGGCCCAGGTGGGAGCCTCGGCAGCCGATGGCTTTGCTGAGACCACAATCTGACCTTTCAGCTGAATGCATCACCTCCATTCCTATTTCATCCTATTTCCAGAGCCAGTTAAGACATTATGGCAGACATTAGAAAGCCAACCTACAGCTAAATCATCAAGGTAAATAAAGGAAATTATAATTATATAATGAAATTAAGTCCCAGTCCCCAGTTGCCTGGCTAATCCCATGGAACAGCATGGACCTGTTCCTCCTGTCTCCCTTGGAAGTTACTGAGAGTAAGTCTGCAATATCCTTCTGAGTGTTTAATTGGGTGTTTTCTTTCAGATAAAATTCTAATTTAAAATCAGCTATTCTATTTTTGTATCATAAGTAAGGAAAAAAAAGAAAAACTAATACATCCATAAGAAAAAAAAATTATCCTTAATTTTCATAAAAGGGTTTAAGTAAAATTTTAAGTATGTATCAAGTCTCTGGTCTAACTTGGAGACCCCTCATTTAACTATTCCAAAATATCTTTTAAAAGCAACTTGCTGAATTGCACTAAATCTCTGAAAAGACAACCTTGTACTGGATTTAATTGAGCTTACATAATTTACTCTGGAAACAAAAATCAAATTATTTCTCTTTTAGTTATGAATAGTGAGACCTCCAAAAAACTAAATATGATTCAACAAATTCATTTTACACTGGTGTCTAGTTTTACTGTGGATACATTTCCCCAGTTTTGCTATGTAGACAAGTTCTACACCAAGGTAAATTTGGAATAAATCGGAAGTTATTCCATGATTTCAAGATTCAGCAAGACAAACACACAGCTGACTCGAGCTGTGCAAGTTGGCTCTTGCATGGAGCAGGAGTTTGCTGCAGATGACTTTTAAAACCCCTCCCTGTCCAAAATACTGATGTGCACTGGTGTAACTGAGCACACTGTGCTGATTGTCCTCACTGCCAACTTATTTTGAGAGCTGAATTTTTATAATGGGGCTCTTAACATTTAAATAGAAGTACAGCTATATTTGAGTTTCCAGAATTATATTTTTAACAGAGAAACCAAATAATTATGGGAGTAAACTGGCATTATCACATAGGATATCATATTATGATAATATCTCAGCTAGGCTTTTAAAGCCCTGAATTTTGTTTTAAATTTAAGCAAACTTAATCTATCAGAATAATTTTGCTTCATTATGTATAGAGACAATGTTAAAGCCTTTGCTTTGTTTGGCACATAAAAATACAACCAGAACAATATACCGATAAGAAGTTAAAAGTGCTCTGGGGATAACACATTCCATTTAAATCAATAGGAAAAGAGTCACAAAACCTTTTTTTTAGAGATTTTGGATTTACAAGAACCCTTAGGAAGGATTTTTGGTAGCACTCGTGTTGCTGAATTCCACAGGCGCTTTATAAATCTCACCTGTTATCTCCAGTAAAGTCTCACAAATGCAGGCTGCTGGGTTTGATTTACTCCCACTGCCTGGGTTTGAGGTGGATTTTTCACAGACATTGACTGGGAAAGGGGCTGAGCCCTCCCCTGTTTCACATGATCTCATAAGAGGTGATGACTCTCAGTTGCTGCCTCTCAGCTGGACCACGTTCAATCCTCTGTCTAAACCTTTATGCCTTTTAAGAGTTACACCTGCTTACCTTTATCAGGCAGCGAAATGATTGATTATTAGAGGTGGAAACCTGGTTCCCACTCACAGGAACACAGAGATGTCCTTTGGTGTCAGCTCAGGATGGCTTTCACCTGTACAGGGATGTTACACTGCCTTCAAACTCGCCAGGGCCACAGCACTTGTGAGTTAAATATGAAAGTTTTTTGGTCATAAAGCTAAACAAAATCATTAGCATTTCACTGAAACACTTCATATGATCTTCAGAAAAATAATTAGATTGACTTTCAGGTCTTTGTTGCTGTCTGCAAAGTGTCTGGAGTTCAAATGCCAGATATTGGTTAGAATCAAAAAGAGTAAGGAAAAACAGCCAGTTTGAGACCATGTGAGTTCTTCCTGGGGGTGCACAGCACTTGAAGGAGCCAGAACAAACCTTCTGTTGAACCTCTAACCAGGACAATTTCATGACCCATCTAAAATAGTAACAAACCAGAGTATGTAACTTCCTTTACTCCATTGAAAATTACCCTTATGTGCACCCTCAGAGGATCTGGCTTGCTGTGAACCAAGTCTTTCTCAGTCTTCCCCTAAAAATATCATTAAATGGTGACTGACCTGAACAAAATGCTACACCTGATTTTTACTAGCTGAGAATTTTTCAGATTAAGGAGAACTTAAAATAGTCTGCCCAACAGGCCTCATTTATTTCTGTCAGGGCACACCACACTCATTTTTAGATGCATTGAGCTGATTGTTTATTTTTTAATTGCATCAGTAATATTTTATATGTGCTGAATTAGTATTAAAATTTAACTTATTTCAACAATAATTATTTTCTACCTGGCAGACAGACAGTCTCTCATGCATAAGGGTAGACAAAAAGAGTGAGAGACTGTGTATTAGATGTATTTTAAGACCAAAGCACCTTCTGCAGTCCTGGAGGGTGAAGAACAGACACTTTGATATAGTCATTGAGGTTTATTGATCCTATTAACATTATCTTGTGGTAAAATCGATGCTGGAGTTTCAGTCTTGCAGGAGACATGTAAATGAGAAGATGAAAAAACATGCCAAGGCAAATAGTTTCCTGATGGAAAAAGAGATATGAAAACAAATAACAGGAGGAAGGGGTGTGTTGAGCAAAGATAGTACGCAGAGACAGGACAGCAAGCAGAGGACCTTGCCAAAAGTCATCCCCAGTGTCTGATGCAGGGCATGGTCTCCTGAAAAATCCCTTCACTTGCAGGGACATGGCCTTGAAATGCATGAAGTGCTGATGCCTCCTATTGCCTGGACAAAGCCTGGACCCATGTGGTCCCTTCTTGTCTCGGATCCTGCACAACTGAATCATGTTTCTGTAAGTCCTGTCTGTGTTTATGCAGAATCTGTCTGGGCCAGGCCCATCCTGCTGTCAGGAATTCAGAACCCAACACAATGGGTGCCATGTCTGTGGTGCTTTAACCAGCTCACTGGTCCATCAGGTGGGGGTTTTCCACTTCAGTTCCTTTACACACTGATCCAGAGACCCACAAGCTGCTCTGCTGTGCCTGCAGCCCCACATTTAGGGTGGTTTCAGCCCAGATTTGATGGTAAGAGGAGAAGGGAGACTCTCAACCAGCTGTCACCAATTGGATGTCCACCTTGCAACTGGAATGCCCTGTGTGCCTCCCTGTCCTGTGTCTGGGGAAATTCCCCCCCAGCCACAGAGCATTGGGAAAACCCAGAGGAGCTGAATAGGAAAGACAAAAACATGAAAGGAAAATGTTAGGGAAACCTTGCACTCCTTTTGAAGTGTTTGAAAGGATTTTTAGAATCAGATTTTCAAGTAACCGAAGCCAGCTCCAAGGCATTCACTCAAATCACAGCGTTAACTTGGAATTAAATAGTTCTCATTTTCTGCATTGCAATTACTGAATCTTTTCTTCTTTAATCTGACCAGCTCTTTGCAATCATCATGAATTTGTGCAGTCATTTGGCTGAAGGATGCTGCATTTTTAAAGGGAACTTTAGGAACTTTAAAGGAACACAGGACGTACCGAAGAAATTAATTCAAGCTCAATGCACAGGTCTCACAGATGCTAAATCTGCAGGGGGCTCTAACAGCATCTTTCCCCTTGTGTGTGGCTGCAGTGGGGCAGCATCACTCCCAGACACCAGTGGGGGCTCAGAACTACTCCCAATGGACAGGGCCAAAATAAATCCCCGTGCTGAGCCTGAATATAATGAAACAACAACATCCCCCGGATTTATTTGGAGTGAATAGTGGTTTCTTTCTTTCAGAAGTTTGGGGGTTTTGTTCTTCACACACCAAGAAGCCCACCTTTATAGCAATGTGTTCCTAATGACCAATTAGTGAGTTTCCAAGCCACAATCCATATTACAAAATGACAAATTAGAGGTTTCTTGTTCCCTCTGCAGTACATTTAAATTAGTTTGGTTTCATTTGCTGGGCAGCTTGGTCAGAGGAGCTGTCTGTGCATGAGTGACTCTATAGCTTTGCTGCTGTTTTTAAAGTTCATTTGATCTGTATAATGTGAACTTATCCAGTTCTCTGCTCTGTCAGTTCAGCCAAGTTATTAATGAAAGGCAAAATAATATTTCTGGTAGAAATTTCAGTGATAACACCTAAGTTGTACATTAAATCCCAAGCTCCTCTCATCAATACCTACCAAACTATCACCTAAAAAAGAACCAAAGCAGAAGAGAGCTGCACTGAGTGTGATAATTGTCCTGTCCCTGACAGTACCAGGTGCAAATGGTTAAGGATGGGCATGTCTAGGTGTATGTCCTCTGGTGCCTTGGGCCATCCCTGTGTCAGGGCCTTCACCAAACTGTCATCTGAATTTATAGGAGAAAACCTCCCTACCAGTCAGGGACTCTTCCCTATTCCCTTTTTGAATTAATTTATATTTTTGACCTTTAAAACATATTTTTGTCAGAAACTTTTGCAGGGATATTCCTTGTAATTGTATTTCTTTCGGTTTGTTTCATACCTGCTCCCTGGTACATGGTTCTCCAGAGCTCCTGCTTTTATGAGAAATTGGGAATTATTTTCCCTGTTTAGCTTTGATTGACCATTCATTGTAGATCTATATCATGTCCTCACTCAGTTACTTTATTTTTAAGTACATAAATAAATGTATTGGCCACTGTGCACCTCAAATTAAGGTTGTAAAGTGCTTGCCTATGTTGAGACCAAGGCCTTTAGTCAGTAAAACTTCTGTTCTCCAGTAGCCAGAGGAGTACTTGGATGTGCAGGTGTAGCACAGGGCTCTGTGCTCCCTTTTCCCCACAAAAATGAAGAGCTGCCCAGTGAGGGATCCCTCGTGCTGAGCTTCTGCCTGTGGCTCCTGGAGATGCTGATGGCCTCCATGGTGTGCATTTAGGATGTGGAGCTGCAACCTGTTGATTCTGGAGCAAACCTCATTCCCTCTGCCCTCTTTATCGAGGCAGGATGAGGCCATAGGCACATCTGTCACAGCATGATTCCATTAAAAAAACACAGAACAAAACCCTATAGCTCAAAAACCCAACAATGAACAAACAAATAGATGAAGACTCATTAATACGCACAGACTGCATTGCCAGTTTAACATGAGGAGCAATTTAATTGGGACTGCTTTGTGTAGCTTTGTTAATCGAGTAATGTATATTGATTTTTGATGGGGCCCAAAATTTTTTTTCTTCAACTCGTCTAAGAAGCCTGTTAAGGAATTATTAATCACATTATAATTGTTTTAAGATTTATGCCCTAATTAAAACCCTAAACCTTACCTGAATTGCAGGAGGGGAAAGGGATGGGGTTCCAGCAAAATAAAAAACCATAGGCTAGGCCTTTGTATCCTGGCACATTTTTCCTGGAAATAATCTTCATTGGTCTTCAATTCTTGGCTGAAAAATGGCAAATTTCCCAGCCCCACTGGTGCCAAGGAAGGACTGAGATATGCAGCAAGATAAAAAGAGGCAGCCTTGGGCTCTCAGGTGCCAAATCATGCAGTGCCATAAACGCTATAAAAGCAGGAATTCCTTTGTGTCTTGGTACCTTTTCCCTCAGGGGAATCTTTGTCCATCTTCAACTCTTGGCGGAAAAATGGCAATTTCCCAGATCCACTGGTGCCAAGGAAGGACTGAGCTTTGTGCCAAGAGAAAAGGTGGCAGCCTTGGGCTCTCAGGTGCCGAAGATGCTGCGCCATGAACATGAAAAAAACACCCAAAGCCTAATCCTAACACAAAAGAGAAGCCTAACCCTAACCCTAGCCCTAACCCTAACCCTAAACGCAACTCTAAGAGTAACCCTAACCCAGGAGTCGGGAGCAGAGAGAGGATGGGGTGTGGCAGAATAGAGAGAACAAGGCCAGCCCTTTGTGGGCTGGCACCTTTCCTCTTCGATTCCCTTTTGAAGAGGAATCTTCATCCGTCTTCAATTCTTGGCTGAAAAATGGCCATTTCCCAGACCCACTGGTGCCAAGGAAGGACTGAGCTTTGTGCCAAGAGAAAAGGTGGCACCCTTGGGCTCTCAGGTGCCGATGATGCAGCACCATTGACACCATAAAAGCAGCAATCTCTCATGAAGTTTTTATTACATCTTTATTTTAATTTGACACCCAGATGGCAGTAATTTTTACAAGAAAACTCAAGCAATAAACTTACCCCATTTATTAATGCTTCAAAGGGCCTGTACTTAGGATACAGAGACTCCAGTAGGCCTTTGTAAATGAGGACATGCGTGATTCTAGTCATAATCAGAATTAAAGACACCCCCCGAATATATTTAAGGAACTTTACAATAAGACCTTCACTATGCAACAAATCTGGGTTCATCCACAGCAGTCCAACTTTACTTTCTCTTTTTTTTCTTTTGTCTTTTAAAAATCTATGCTCAAAGAAGCATGTTCTGAAATTTTAAGAGCCTAATGAAATGTTTAAAATACAATCCTTTTATAAAGAAAATAAGCTTATTATCATAACCTCTTTCTGGTATTTTCTTTTGGGTGTCTTCGCTCCTGCTGTGATTGGTACTCTTTACCTGCCAGGAGGAATTAAAAATAAGCGTATTTCTTCCTCTCTGTCGAAGGACCTCATGTTTCTCTCACTTAGCCTTTTGGAAAGTAGGTCCTGGAGAAGAGAGTCTAGCCTAGGACTGGTGTGGTTGGTTTTTAGGTTTTTGAACTGTGAGCCCTAGGGGTCTTCGTTACCAGAATTTGAAGATGCTTTAAAAGCACACTGTTTCACTTTTTATTTTTTAAGACCAAAATTATTTCTATAATGTGAAATAGCATTGTGGTTTGAAATAACAGCTAATCCACAATTTACTTGGGTTTAAGTCTAAAACTCTGTCAGAAAGGTCAATGACTCCAACTGAAACATTTCCTATTATCTAGGCACGACTGAGAATTAACCTTATCCTTACTCAGGATGAAATGCATCCGAGTGCTCAAAATACTCACATAAAAAGCCTCAAGGGTTCCCCACTTGAAGGTGGGGTTTGTGCCAGAAATTCTTACCACAGTTCTGCAGTCTGTTCCTGTGACTGGTGCTTTGGTCATGGTCATAGTGTCACTGCAGCCAGGAAAGGAACCTGGGCCAAACAAAACATGTTTTTATCCATATTTATGAAGAAATGTACTGACTCCTTCCTTATTGCAAGGCAGATTTTAAACTGTGGCTGTGAGCAAAGCACCAGGTGTAAACTACAGAAATGAATGCCCATATCCCATTTTCCTTGAAGAATCTGCAATGTGTCTCCTTTCAAATCCCAGAACAGCACTTCAGAGTGATGTGTTGCTATTTAGGCCGACAAGGTCTGACTGAAAAGCCAGCTCACAGCCTAGCAGTTGGTAAATGGTGAAAAGATAGGTTTATTTGCCACTAAATCCTCCACTCATCACTGGAGGAAGCCAGACAGTGCATTGCCCAGACACAACACTTGTCAGGTAATGTCTTATTGGTCACTTGATGCTCATTCAGAATAGATGTAATAAGGTGCTGCTGGAGGTTTTGTTATAATGGCAATTAGATCTGCATCTCTGGCTCAGCTGTGATCCTTACCTGTGCCCACCTCAGTGATGCCAAAGAGCTATATCCATGGGCTGCAGCCCCAAGCTGCTCTGAGGTCAGCTGGAACACACCAGAAGTGGTTCTGTGTGGCTATTGCTTTAATTGAACCTCTGCTAATTTGTGGACTAAAGTGATGATGATTTCAACATCTCCAGGATGTGGTAGATGCTGACACAGTAAACGAGCTCAGGGTTTAGGTGCCTCTTTCTCAACGCATTGCCCACCACTGGAACCTGAAGCCAAAACCACTGGCCTGGTCTGGAGCAGCTCGTGGGGACCTTTCCATTGGTTTTAGTGGGGTTTGAATCAGGATAACTTGGCACAGCAGAGGAAACAAGTGAGATAAGTGTGAATGGAAATGTTTGAAAAATGTGTACGTATTCCCTAGAAACCTGTGCCTTGGCAGTGCACAGCAGTCGCTCAGAGGGATGAGAGTTCCAGCTTTCATCTCAGTGAGAATGAAATTAGGGGGGTGGGAGGATGCAGGAAAGCCTCTGCTTGAGATGCAAAGGGCTGCCTGGCACAGGCAGATTAGCAAATAGATCAAACAGCCTTGCCAGCCGTGCACTCCTCTGCCTCAAATGTTTTTTTGTGAAGTTTGCAAGATATATCTGCCCTGACTCCTGCTTTAGAGAGTGGGAACATGATGGGGTTTCTCTTTCAGACTTGAGTTCTGAGGCTTTGCTTTCCTGATCTGTCTTTGCTTAGGCTGAAAACAGCTCAGCAGGTGTTCTGTGGGAATTAAGCAGAGGGACTACAAGGCTGGGAGTACATTTTGAATGCTTGAGTTGAGCAGCTGAAGTAAGTAGTGAAGGCATGTGCATCACTAGAGCTCAATTTCAGCTTTGTGTCCTCTGTGAGGGAGAGGGAGCAGCATCTCTGCAGGACAAAGAAAGCCAAGGTTGACCTTAGAGGTTGCTAACAACCAGAGCCAGGAGGCTGTGGATGGAAAACAGTAAATATCCCATATTAAAAGTTGTTAAATAAATAGTAGCTAATTTATAGAGACCAAAGCACCCTGAGACACTCAGGTGAATTGGTGTGACCAGCATCCCTGGAAAGCATCCTCAGATATGGGAAATTTTAGATACCTCTGTGAAGACAGCAGATACCTCTTTGATCACCTTGCTGCTCAAATAGAAATCAAAGCAAAAAATAGGCTTCCTGTCATGTAGGAAATGGCCTTATTTAGTCTGTGTCTAGGATTGAGCTGGCAAAATGCCAGCTGTCCAAGACAGAGCGAAAAGGGATGAAGAGGGAGAGGGAAAAAAACCCTTCAAACTAGGTTTATGCTGAAACTAACTACGTGTATTTACACAGAAAAGAGAAAATGAAGAGAAAACTACAATATAACACACACTTACACAAGTTATATATATATAAAACATGAAATAACCTCCCACTCCCCAATTAATACAAAGTGTATTACTCTAGATCTATAAGTACTTTAAAAGACACCCTGCAAGAAAGAGAAGGGATAACAACAAAATATTTCTACTTCCCTGAACTCAAACAAAATGCAAGCAGCGGCAGCAGGAGCAAGGCCTAGGATAGTGGAAGAGCTGTAGCATATCCTTCCCTGTACTTCAGGCATGGTGGAACTGAACTAAGCCACACCCACACACTGGATTTTACTCCTTTTGAGATGATGTAACATGGAATGGAATACAATATTATTGGCTAGAAGAAGTCAGCTGTTAGCTAGCTCAGCCCAGCTCAAGTCAGCTGACAATTCCAGGGCTAGTTTGAACTTTAAAACCTAAATTTATGCCCACCTGGCTAAACCCATAACAGTCTGTCAGTACATTTCAGTCATAAATCAAAAGGGGTTTTTGACATCTCTGGCTTTTGATCTCCACTAAATGCTAAAGACTACTATTCATTTCCTGGGAATCCCTGGGTGAATATTATACTCAGAGACTCAATATCTATTTCTTTAAGAATCAAACAACATACATTCAATATATATTTATTCAGATAATTTGTGTGTATTCAGTATCCCTGAGTGACTGATCTTATTATAGGTATAATCTGTTTGCCCCCTTTGAGAAACAAATAACCTTTTTTACTATTACAAATGTCAGGAAACTTATTCTCAATTTTTCATGAATCTGATAGAGGGAGGGAGATATCACATGTTACTATTGATCAGAAATATAAAAAGGGAAATACAAAAAGACATTGTGGAAATCATGGCTGCAAGATGCTGCAGGACCAAGGCAGTAAAAAAACAAGAAGAAATTAGTTGAAGAAAAGTCCATTGGAGGCTGTTTAATGGATCTCTGGCATTCAGATTTCTAGTGACTGGGGCCATTGGATAATTCAAGACCAAGCAAATGATGTAAGAAGTAGGACTTCTGTTACTGGACATTTTGGAGTGAGGATATTAGGCTAGAAATTCCTGTAAATGATTAGCAAAGCAAGAAATGTCCAGAGCAATAGCTTACTTGGGCATGGCCAGCAGACTTGGGAACAGCAAATCTAGCCAAGTGTGTCCTGTTTGGCACAGACTGTCATGGGTTGTAGGAGAATCATCTATCAGAAAACAGATGATATTGAGGCAAATTTGTGATGCTATTAATTTTAACTTGTTCATGGCATGAAAGTAACCCCAAATTTCTTGTTCCTAAGTAGTTCCTCTGCTCTGATCCACATGGTAACTCTAGTGTCCCAAATCCACCACGGCTGTACCCAGCCCTGGGGGTTTAGTAGAGGCTGACTTCACAGAGCCTCATCCATCTCTCCTTTGATTCTGGAGTGGTGATCCTTCAAACTGAATGACTTCAGACACCCTCCCCCCAGTCAGGCATGCAGATTTTAGGGTGATATAAAATGCGTTTTCCAGTTCCATGGGATTGCACTGCCCTCCAAACTCCTGACCTGGAGCAACAGCCAAAACACCTCTTCCCTCCACCTCCAGTTTTCTTCAGCAGGAGCCAACTTCCTTTGTCATTAGAGCTGAGTAAGCCCACAGGGACATGAGCCACGTACTTGCCCATATTTCTTGGGGGCAGTGTGACAGGGCTGCAAAAGGAATAGACTGAGTACATTTTCCCTCCATTATTACAGTTTCTGTCTGCACTATGGATTTTTATTGCACAATCCCTGCTTATTCTGCATTCAAAATATCTCCATGGATCTGGATGCAAATTCCACACATTATTGCACTGACAGGTATTTAGTATGAACAGAGAAAGCCAAGTGAAGATTGAAATCTTCAGTCCTTCCATTCCAGCAGTGTAAGTGCTAACCTCTACAAATGTCTGGGACAGTGCAGCTGAATTCCGGGTTTATAGCAGTGAAGAGGCAGGTATTTCATTACTTCTGTGGTCTGAAAACCCCCCACAGGTTGCTTGTGATGGCATAGCTTGGGTAATATGGATTAGGGAAAACTGAGGAGCCTGTGCTCCACTAGCTGCAGTTGGCAGCTCTGGCTCAGGTCCTCCCTGCATGTCCCTTTAGGTACAGAGAGACCATGGTGCTGTTGCCTATTGCCCAATTTCCTGTGGAAATAGACACTCAAAACCAATATGAATGGAGAAAGATAGATGGGATACCTTTATTGAAAGCTTTCAAGGTGCACAGCCGAGGTCTGCACTAATACATGCACAGGCACACACGTGACCAGGGATGTTTCAGTTTTTTATAGCCTCTCCAGCAATTAACATATGAGATATCTATGACCAACCATGATTCTCATTTCCCCTGGTGCCCCATCCATAGAGGTCTTCAGAACTGCCCCTTGGAGAAGCTCAGGACCTCTAGGCCTTCTTCTTGCATTTTCTCTCCAAGCTATCTTGCAGGTGGCTTCCTTAAAACAGCGTGTCCTTGAGAGAGCTTAAGAATGTATAACAAAATGTTTTAGTAACTTCTAATACCACCTGATATGTGAGCAACCCTGGAAAATCCTTGTAACCTATATAACCCCAAAAATCTACAAAATATATCCTAAAATCCTTACACATCAGTGCCAACTGCTCACACAGGGTAAAGGGAGATAATTTTACCTGCCCACAGATTGTCCTGAGTACTGACAATGGAAGACAATCAGCAATTAAGCTGGATGGAAAGATACATTTCTTACCTTTATGCTATTGTGAGCCAAATTTATGCCAGAGAGCTTTACACTTCCCTACCTCCACCATGACATCTGTGCCTCCCTCCCCTAACCCTTACCTGGCAGTGTGCTTTTCTCTTGATGTCTGGTCAGAGGCAGAGTGTGTCCCTTGCCCTGTTTGCCCCTTGTGGGACAGCAGAGGAGATGGTGAGTGTTGCCTTGAGGGCAGCCAGGCTGCCCCAGGCTCCCAGCATGAGTGCCTGAGCTGCCGTGGCAATGCTGAGGGCCAAGCACTCAGGCCCCTGCAGGGAAAGCTGTTTGCCAGGGGGGCCAGTCTGTCCAGCCTGCTGCCTCCTGGAGCTGGAAGAGCTATTTTAGCTGTAAAACCTCAGAAGTGACCATCTTGCTTGTGAAAAAACCCTCAGCTGTCACTTTTGTGGAGCTTGAGATCTGTAACTACCCTCCAGCTTTGCCACTGCTGAGGACAGACCAATCTGTGCCACAGCAGAATGAATAACACCCAGTAAAGGCAACAAGAGGGACAGGCAGCTACAGTGCAGCAAGTGTTTTGTCCATCAATTACACCCAAACCTTCATCCAGAAAGATTAAAGGCTGTTTGTTTGCAGTTATGTGTAATGTCATGCTCTGTTTGTCATCTTATTAGCTCTCCTGGGATCAGAAGACATGCCTCAATGCTACAGTGCCACCTTTCACAAAACAGCCTGCTAAAACTAATTAATAGTGCACCCTAGTTAACACATGCAAACTTGGCATTATTAGTCTAATTAAAAGTATTTTAACAATCTGAGTTCTCTCTCCCCCGCACAAATCCAACAAATGCAAGTCAAGTAAATTAAACCCATTAATCACGATTGGTGCAAATGATATAGGTGCCTGTAACCTGAGCTCTTCTGTGAAGAGAGATGGTAACAGACCTCATTATGTCTAATTTTGCTCCTTAACAAGGGATAATAAATACAAATTGTAACATCACAATAAAATATTTAATTATTCACAAGTTTGGTAAGAAACATAATTAGCTCACTGGTATGTGTCTTCATTTGGGTGGTAATGGATCCAATTTAGGAGCCGAAGCATTTCTGGATGAAAATTAGAGGTTTGCCAGGACATTATTGCTTAAACATAAAGAGAATGAGCTCATTTCCACCATCTCCATTATCTCCTGCAGAGAAAGCTGTGTGGACATCCCAGTTCAAAGGCCTAGGAACGTGCCACAAGGTACCTGGAGCTCCTCTGCCCATGAACAGGTTTGGATTGATCTGTTCAGTCTTGTACAGATATGGGAAACCAAGCACTGATGGTGTTTCCACACATGATACTAGAGCAATTCCAAAAAATACCATGTCAATATTTTAAACTTAATAATGGTGTATGTTTAATATGCTGCAGAAAGACTGCTTTGAGTTTTGCAGCTGATTTGAAATTCAGGCATTTTCATTAAGCTGCATGAAAGATGAGACACAATTTAGGCTATGCCCTGTTTGCAAAGAGACAGGACTGGATGGAGAGAACCTTCCCCACCTCCCTCCAGAGCATCTATATCCCTGGTCACAAGTCTGGCCCTAATGAAAATGTCCCAGGAGCTCCTGTGGGTGGGCCCATGACTCCCAGAGGTGATGCTGCTGCAGCTCAGGGGTGCAGGGGTTAACCTGGTTGGTGTAGGAGGCAACTGTGCTGGCAATTTAGCTGCTGCTCTTTGCTTTTATGGGATCCTAATTTTATTTATTTTATGTTCTCCTTATTGCACGCATTTAGGTGACAGATGTGTGCGTTCCTTAATCTCTTTCTCATTACCCTATGAAATTGTAGCTGCGTTTTGACAACTTTCAGACAAAGATAAAAGAGGAGAGGAGAACTTCAAACATATGGAAATTTGCAGATACCCTGGCCTGACTCCTGGTGAGCGAACCACTGAGCTCATAGTTAGAAGAATTAGTTAAGACTGGTGGCCTCTGAGTTCACCTTGTCTGAATGCAGATGTGAGGGAAAGCATTGCTCCAGCAGCCATGATCCCAGCTTTCGATTATGTATCATACAGGAGCCAAGGGAGATTAGGAGTGGATTAATGCTCTGAACAGATTAGTTCAAAATTGTATTTCCAATGCACTTGCCTTGCAGCCCTGCACTGTAACCTTGCTTAAGGGAGATAAACCCCCCCCCACCAGGAAACCTAGGATGTCTGAGCACCTACATGATGCAGCCAGCATAATTCAAACTTACTTTGTAAGGTAATTAACAGTGGATTGATTGGCTTGGCAGAATATAGTGTTTTACTAAAAAGGGATCAGGAGATTTACACCAAAATTAAAAAGAGCAAGGCACTGATTTTTGTTTAGTATGAATTATTTTGCATTATTTACCATACCCACTTTCCTTACCCTAGATGTCCCCTTCACCATTTCCAATCGAAACAGATTTCCAAGGAATCTCCTAAGCCAAAAGTTATATTATGTTTCTAAAGAAGGCATTTGAATTAGTGCAAGAGAATGTGAATATAAACTCGCAAGCAATGCAATAAATGTGGTGTAAGTGTTATTTCTTCCTCTACTAATTCTTCTGAGCATGATTTACTGCCTCAGCAAAGTTTTTTTATAAATAAATTAAATATAACATGAACTAGATAGCTATTCACATGAAGTTAGAGCTGGAGAGGCTCATTAATCACTAGTTTAAATCCCAGAGTATCCAGTCATCCTAATTAATGATTCAGTGCTGAACTTTACTCCGGCAGTGGCAGCTGAACCCACATCAGCTGGTAGGGCTGAGCCAGGGAAATGGAACAGCCCTCGGGGCTGATGAGGCAGAGCTGCTGCTCCCTGGCACCTCTGCACCCACTGCATGGGCAGCACTGCCTGGCAGAGGCCAAAACCAGCTGCCCCTGCCACCAAACAGCCATCTTTGCATCAGCTGGTTGGTGCAGGGTCAAACCACAGGGCTGGAGTGTGCTGAGTACCACACACTGCACCCTCTGGGGTGAGCTGCACCCAGTCACTGCCCCCAGGCAGCAGCATCCCTAAGAGGTAGAAGGGATGACCCTGCAGGCTAAGTTAGGGCACATCTCCCTCCTGCAGGTGCTCCAGTGACTATTTATGAAATCACAGAATATGCTGAGCTGGAAGGGACCCACAAGGATCATGGAGTTGTACTTCTGGCCCTGCGCAGGAGTGTCCCAGAGTCGCAGCATGTGCCTGAGAGGATCATCCAAACACTCCTTGAGCTCTGTCAGGGCTGGTGCTGTGCCCACTGCCCTGGAAAGTCTGTTCAGCACCCAACCACCCTGTGAGGGAAGATTTTTTTCTAATGTCCAACCTAAACCTGCCCTGACACAACTCCAGGCCATTCTCTCAGGTCCTGTCAGTGGTCACCACAGAGCAGAGATCAGTGCCTGCCTCTCCTCTGCCCCTCACAAGAAGTTGTAACTGCAGTGAGGTCTCCCTTCAGCCTCCTCTGGCTGAACATGCCAAGTGCTCTCATGCAGTGTATTTATGGGGTCTGAGGGTTTCTATCCCCCTGAATTCCTGGCAAGCTGCTGGCTGAGGTGCTCCTCTGAGTAGAGATGCAGTAGCCCAGGGTGAAAGCCATTCATGGTGCCTGAGATCTCTGAATACTGTCTGGGGTCCTGGTACTCCATGCACATGGATGGATCAGCTTTTGTGCAAGCCAGTGCATAATTAAAGGTTGTAGAATTGAAATTCCCTCTTGTGATAGGAAAATCATAAATCATAATCCCATTATTCAAATTAATTTACCTGCTCTTTAGGGTTATATTACTTCTGTATTTCATTTATCTGTGTTTCTAAGGCAAATAACTCACACTGTTTCAGTACTCATATTGCTGTAATGATTTAGCATGTAAATTATTTGCATTCCTCACAAATGACAGGGAAAGGACATTGTCTTCTGATTTTTTTTTTTGGTAGCAGTATTATTATTATATATTGGCATGAAACTCCACTAGGAAAATGTTTCACCGTACCTTGGAGAACAAGGGGCACACTTAGGCCCTAGATTAGCAAAGCAACAAATTACAAACTCCTTTGCCTCACTGCAGTCCTACTGCCTGGAAGTTAATTAATTAGGTGGTCCTGAAGGGTTGAACTTTGCTGACTTTGGGGATAGCAGAGGTTCTGTTCCTCTTTTTGTTTTGTTACAGGGAAATTCTGCCAGGAGATAGTTGCTTGAGCACAGTCTCAGCACATGGAAAATCTTCACAGAAGGAGTTTTGCACTTGTGTCATTATTTTGGACTTTAAGTTTTTGTCAGCTGTTGTTGCAATTAACAACAAAAGCTCTTAGGTCTCTTGTTGCCTAATTCTTAACACAGAATCAGGGCCTTTGCAGCAGCAAATAATTTTTATTCTTGTTGATTTTCAGCCTGGCTAGTGGGTGCTGGGAACTTTTAGCATATGTAATTTGAATTATTTCATGAAACATTTAACAAGAGCCTATTTCATTCTTCACTAAGGCAAGTTGATATAAGAAGGATGATGTTATGGTTAATGTAAATCATAATTATTACCAGGTGCATCACTGAACTGGGAAATTGTGCTAAAAATGTAAGTTTTGCTCCATTTCATATTGAAAAATTACTCTGCAGCCTGACGGCCATTAATCTCTGTTACAGGAATGTTATTCTTTACTTTTGTAAATTACAGAGCTAAGGTAGAACAAGGAATAAATTATCAGGCCACGAGAGTCCACTTGGCTGAGCTGAGCTGGGCTCAAACAAGCCCTGATGGTAAGAACGAAGCCACCCATCCCCCTGCCCCCAGCCCAGTGGCACCCACCCTGGGGACACTCAGCTCCACACACAGCCAAGCCTTCAGCAACTCTGCTCCCTGAAACTTTCCTTTTGGACATATCCAGAATGTCAGGGCAGCACTCCACCTTTGTAGCTCCCATGAGGCTGCACCCTGGAGAGATTTGTGGGCTGGGTGCTCTTTATCTGTTGGCACCCCTAAATCCTCTCTAAAAATTGGTTTCCTCATAAAGCAGGGCTCCAGGAAAAGTTCTCTTTTAATCCAGCAGCTTCATTCTGAAAAGCAGGATGGGATATCCGTGTTTGGTATCCAGCTCTGAAGGGGGGATGCAAAACTTTAGTGCTTTATTTATCCCCAGGGGATGAATTGGCTATTCCATGGTATATTCTGATTTGTACTAAAGATTCTTTTCCAGAAATGTTTAGCTTTGTGTTGGGCTTGGTGGATGGGGAAGCACCGTGGGAAGTAGGGCTCTAATATCACTGGATATAGTAAGGTCTCTTCCACTGACAGGGAGAGCACTTGTACAAAGGAATACTTATTAGAAAATATCTGAACTTCCTCAGAGCAAGGCGCTGCTCATCTCAGTTTATGCCATAACATCAGAAGTAGAGATTCCTAGTAGTTTGTGCTTTGTAAGCAGAAGAAACAACAAAACATGAGTTTCCAAGCACTGAATTATTCAGTAGGAGTGTGTAGGTTTTTGAGATGATTCTCTATAAGGCTTTTCATCTGCTCCCACTGAAGTAGTTTGGGTTGACCCTACTCCATTTACTGTGAATTCAGCTTCCAGGCTACTGACTCCATGAATGCAATGAAATTCAGAATATCCTTTACTTTTGATTGATGTGTCTTTCTGCATATAAATAATATTTCTCCTTTCACTTTTGGCAGCTATTCCAGTTCAGTGTAATCATTGTCACTCTTCACCACAGTGTTCTGAAAAAACAGCACAGGATTCTCTATCAGCACATCATCACCTGCCATGCAACACTTAAACCTAAGGAGGTGAATCTCTGCTCTCTCTTCCTGCCATTTTGTTGAAGCTCAGCTCAAATCACTGTCCAAAAACCCTGAGGGCCCTCCAAAGCTTTTTATTGATTGTGCAAGCAATATTTCTCAGAAGACTCTTTATTAAATCCACCCTCCCGCTTGTTCTGCACACTTCATCTTTGACAACTTCCCAAGACAGGATGAGCAGTTTTGAAAACATTACTGAGGGACAGACAAAAGAGTCTGCCTGCCTTTAGTGACCATTTGAAATGTTCATTATGTCATCCTCAGGCTGCCAGGAAAAGGGGCTGGAGTGGACATGTTGGCGTCCTGGTGTCTCTGATCTCTTCACTTGCAAAAAGCAATATTGAAAGTGTTAGAAGTGCACAGCAAAGCTGAAGTGTAGTCTGTGAAAATGATGATAGCAGCAAATGGGAAACCATTTAATACTAGATGTGTTGGTCAGCCTGACAGCACCGTGAGAGTTTTGCCAAACCTGAAATGTGTGCCCTGACAGCGTAGAGTCGGCAGGAAAGTCCTGAGCCAGCTGAATCACTGTGCTTTGTGTTCAAAGAAATGGCTCAACAGATGCAAGTTGTGTTGCGCTCAGGGTTTGTTAGAAGCCTCTGAGAGCAAGGTGGAGCTGCCCTTTACTTATGAAAGGCAAGAAGTGAAATGAAATACATTTTCCTAAAGTTGGTGCTCAGCCCAAATGATGCTTACAGGCCCATTAGTCACTAACCTGATCAAATGTGGTTTGCATAAGAATGCAATTGTGGGAAGCTCCCTTCAAATGATTACTAAAAAATTATTGGCATTTTCTATACTTTAGCATCTGGCTTATTGTTATATAGAAGGCTTAATTCTCCCAGAAAATGCTGGAGTGAAAGTGGTTTTGGTAGGACTGTTGCCATTTGATGGCAGGGAATATTGCACCACAAACATTTCTCTATGTGCCATTTTCTGGGCTCTTTAAAGAAATGTAGTGTCTCAGCCAGAAAGAACAGATGTGAGAAAATTGCAAAATGGTTGCCAAGCATCATGAATTAACTCTGCTGGTCAGATGTTCAACACCCCCAGTTGATTGTGTGCTAATCTAAGAGTAGAGTAAATCAATCATTATCCACGCTCAGGATATCTAGGTAGACCATAGGAAGCCTCTTGATTAATATGCACATCCTCACCTAGATGATGGTTAGCTCTGCAATTCATGGTTAAACTGAAGGCAGAAAGAATTGCTTTTTAATAACCTTGATAATAACCCTTCTGATAGCTCCATTTAGGCATCATTATTGAATAATAGCCTGTGCATGTCATCGAGTCACTCTGACATTAGAACAGAAAATACACAAATATCCTGGTCATGCCACTGATCAAAACAAGAGACAAATCCTCTTCTGGGGCAGATTAACACAGTTCCCTTGATATTAACAGAATGGAGTAGAATTTCTAAACAGACACCAAACCAAAATGATGCTTAAAATTTTGATGCAGTATGTAAAAGACTTTAAATGTATAAGATTTTTTGAAAAGCCTTAACTGCCTCTCTGCTGTCGTTCTCGCACTGTGCAGCATTGGAACTCATGCCCAGTGGGTTGTGATGGACTCAAACCTGCAGGATGGTGCAGATGGATGAGCACCAGAGCCAGGGGGACCTGAGCCACTGCACACCACAGAGCTGTGGGGACATGATCAGGGATATTACAGGGTGGTGACCCAAAACTGCAGGTCTCAAAGCTTTGCACAGCCATTTATCACAGCTGCTGCTGCAGCAAAGGAAACCAAGAATGGAGAGACTTGGGAAACACAGAGAGAAAATGAAAAGGTGGGATATTCCTGCAGCACTAGGAGCACCTTACAGAGGGAGAAGTGCTCATTACCAGAATACGCTGCCGTCAGCTCAGAGGTGCCAACATCAGTAAAACCACAGTGAATTACATCAACTGCTCGTTATCTGCTCCATGACACGCTGCATCTGAGCCTGCTCCCACCCTGCAATCTCTGCTGATTCGAGTGGGAACAAGACTGTGCAACAGGAGGGTCTGAGACTCTGCAGTTAGCACAGCTTCAACCATGCATGGTATGTGAAAGAGTCATTTCATGGAGGCTTTTGTTTATTTTTTCCTCCATTAGACCAACACAATAGGACATTAATAGATCTGATCCATGCAAGCCCTTTATGTATAACAGCCTTGGTTTAATTTCATTTGTGGGATGAAAAAACAAACAAACCGAACAGCAAAACTGGCATTAATGAAAACAAAAGTGAAGGCAAATAATTGGTACCTGTGTTCAACCAGTGCTGAGTGATATGTTTTATTTATATTTTCAGCTCTGATGACATGAATCTAGAAGGAATCTTCATGCCAGATAGTCAGCAAAAACAACTAAAATGTTGCAGTTACAAAAAATTGTCCCTATCAATCTCCCTTCCCTTTTCTTTTTGTACATTTGTTATGGTGCCAGCATTGTGTGTGTGCACCCACTGCCCTGGATGGCCCCAGCAAGGAGCATTTACTGGCTGGGCAGAGGTGAGACCACTCTGAACTGCTGCAAAGGCTGAGCAACAGATGGCAAAACAAGTCAACGAGGTGGTGATGCAAAGGGACAATGCTCAAATCACTTTACCTCATCCAGGTGTGTTTAACCAGGGCAATAGGTATTTTTCCTGATGTAGGAACTGAAAGATACATTTGCTCTAAGTTTTGTCCCCTGAGTTGTTCCTCACAGACACGCTCTGAGGCTGAGACGGCAAAGCAATCCTGCAGAAGAACCAGATTTTTTGAAGGAGGATTTGAAAGAGCATTTGCAGAGTAAACATTTCTTATTCTCCTCATTCAGAGCACTTGGCTCTGTAGGGATGTACAGTAACAATTGTTCATCAGCTGCTAAGTCCTTCACAAATTGCTGTGGTCTGGTGCTTTGCAAATGCCTGTGGAAAAACTCCCTAAAGAATCAAATCCCAGCCTAGCTAAGTCAGAGATGTAAACTGAAAGGTACCTATAAGTCACAGCCTGCTTTCATAACTCCATTTGTATGTGAACAATATGTTAGAGCCCCTGTATTAACAATGGAGCTGTGGTGAACAGCTCTGTGGACAATTCTGTATTATCTGCCAAGAAAATATGATTTATCTGAAAACTTTGTGCAGAAAACTGATACTCTCTCCCAGGTGGCTTTTCTCCCCATCCCTACTACTTATGGCAGAAAGGAGTATTTTGATCTGACAAGCCAATTAACTGTCAATTAGCTGGTTGATGTGCCCAGCACTAAGCACTGTGCAGCTGGACAGATTGGCACAGGCCTGGAACCAGGAGTTCAGTTTTAGCACGTACCTTCCTGCCCTGCTTCTGTCTGAGTGGGTGTCAGCACTTCTTCAGGAGTAGAAACAAAATTTAGTAAAGAAGCCCCTGGATTTTGCACTTGCAATGACACATTTTCCAACGGTTTAAATCAGTATTTGCTGCAGTAATTTTTTTTTCACATTTCCTAAAATTTCTCTTTAAAAGTGAAGACAAAACTTAATCCCTCTCAACAGTGAGTGGGTCTCCTCTCACTTCTTAGTGTGATGGTTTTGAGGTGGTGATAGAGGACAGTCAATCCTTAAGGGCAAGAGAGAGGGAGATTTATTCCACAAGTTTATTCCCCTTGCACTTCTCTGGGTCTGTGCCTCAGTTTTCCCTCTCTTTTTGCAGCGTTTGATGGGGCTGTTTAGCAGAGCAGTTGTGCAGTGCCTGCAGTAACTGCGTGTCCTGACAGGAAGCTGGGGGGAATATCCAGAATGTCTCTTTCCGAGGGAAGCACTTCTTGGATAAAACTGCAAGACAGGAGAAAGAACTGCCTTGCTGGTTTAGGTGGGAGTAGTTAAGGAGGGTGTTGCACACAAGTCGAGGAGTCTTTGACATAGTTCAAGCACATTGTTTTCTGTTGGAGTGCAACTTTTAGGTGAAGAGAGATACAGGTTGGAGAGGAGCTGAAGTAAGAGGCTGATTTCTTGGGTTGATCACAATCCATGCTGCAATCATTGCCTTCTGTGACTAGCTGTGTATGAACCTGCCCAATTCTTTCCACCATAATGTGACAGGTATGAGACTCTTCTGTTTGAGAAGGCAGAGAGAGCCCAAACCTGCAGCCGTGGTGTCACACGGAAGCAAAGGAGGCAGGAAATGTGGCAGGCCTGGAGAGTGACAGCAGGGGCACTGGGAGCTGCTGTGAAGGCAGCATGTCTTTCTCCAGCTGTAACATGATGTAAAGAAAACATTAAGGACACTCAGAATGAATGATTTAGGGAAACAGAGTATAAAATTGGTGAGCTCTGAATATGCAGCCAAGACAACAACTTGAAGCTGCATCTGTCTCATTTTCAAGGCAATATTGGATTTTAAACTCTTATCTCCAGATGTTAATACTTAATGGGAGCAAAGCTGAAGCTTAGCTTCCACAATTCAATTTGTAAAATAGCAGCCACGTGTTCCCTTCTTCCCCCCATCATTTTTATCACATAAAATGCAAAACTGCAATTCCGTTGCTTAAGTTTTCTCCTATACAATCTTCCCATTTAGAAGAATTATCATCCCAAACCCCAGTAAGTAATGGTTTTGTCTTATAATAGGAATATGAAGTCCTACTGCAAAGGATTACAACTTTCAGAGAGGTGAGCTGACCTCTGGCCCTGCTCAGGTTCATTGTAAGTCCAAATTACTGAACCTCTTTGACTTTTAGAGGCCTGATCCTTACCTGGTAGAGACTCGGTCAACTTTTATACACACTGAGGCTGCCATGGGATGTGCTGGTCATCCACACATTCTGCCCTGCTCCTATGAGAAGCAGATGATCACTTGTAGTTGCTGCAACTGATTTTTCACATAGTCAGCTGCACAAACACAAAATCCCTTTTTCCCCCCAACTCTTCCATTTTTGAGGATTTTCAGTTAGTCTGTGCAATGAGAGATGAGCACCAATGAATATGTAAGTGTCTGGTTTAGCCCTACAAGGAGGAATACCTAAAGTTCATCCCTTCATTTATTTGTGTGCACCTGGGAGAAAATTGCTTCTCTGCCACAGTGGCAGGTGTTGAATCAGAGGGAAAGAGAATTAATAAAAAGGTGGTAACCAAGAAAATTTGAGAGAATGGGCAAAGCCATGCAGCATTCAAGGGGAAATGATTCAGAATCGATCCAGTCCCCAGCTTTGGGGCTGCAGGGAAGAGAAGTTGGATGAAGCTGGTAACAGTTAATACATTTTCCCCTGTGGGGCTGACAATATCAGTGGCAGGACAACAGGAGCGTGGCGGAGCTTTGCCATCCATGGGCACTGCTCGCCATGCGCCAGACGGGACATCTGCTCTGGCTGGGGGGAGGCACCAACCTCTCCCTCCCATCCTGAGTGCCGGGGTTTCCTTTAGGTGAGATCTGCCTTTCTCACAGTTCCTTCAAGGCCTGAGGAAACTACAGGGAAAACAGAGTGAGGCACATCTGGAGCGAAGCAGCAGCTGGGAAATGCCTGATGCTGCAGGGGATGGTGATATCGTGTGAATGGCTGTGACCTTTTCAGTATTCCAGATTTTGATTGATTGGCCATTTCCCCTCTTTCCCAGGCTGTAAACAGGGGAGCTGTGAAATAGGTGGCCAAAATAAACACGGAGTTACGTAGGCTAAGAAAAATTTATATTGAATTTATGAGAGATAAAATTTTGCTACCTCTTTCCACCCATAAAAATTATAAAGAGGAAAGAAAGTGACATAAAATCAATCCATTTCCATGACAAAGCTCATTATGAGAAGAGAAAATATAGACCCATACTAACTTGTTCTCATTACTGTTCTAAGATTTATCATGTCAGGTGCAATGTGCAAGGGAGGAAAGGAAAACCTTCCTTGCCCTTACCTTAAACAAATCAAACAGACAAAATAAGCCAAATTATCCTCAACGTGTTCAGTGAGCATATATTTTGCCAGGCCTCACAAGGGGCATGATTAACTCAAAGGTGTGACTTTGAGGAGCATTTCCAGGCTGGATGCTCTGGAGCAGGGCAGGTCACCCTGTCCCTGTTGCCACCACCAAACCTACACTTCCCTCAGTGCCAGAGGGAACTCTGGGAGGAAGATGCTGTTTGAGGGCTTGACGAGATGAAGAAAACCACTCTGAGTCCATAACATCTTCTAGAGGGTGGCAGAAAGTGTCTCACGGCTGTTCAAACGCAAGTTTTTTAATATTAATGAACAAGTAGCATTAAAGCAGATGTGTTTCCTTTTTTGTGCTATTGCATTTATTCTGAAATGCTCAGTGAATGCAGCAGTTGTCTGAATTTACTGTAAGTGTAGTAGTTGGGAATCTATAGAGGGCAAAAAGTCACCTCAATTTCTGTGCCAAGTAACTGTTCAGGTTGGACATCTGGAAGAATTTATTAATCTAAAAGGTGATCAGGCGTTGGAATGGATTGCCCAGGGAGGCAGTGGAATCGCTGTCCCTGGAAGAATTCAATAGGAGCTGGACATGGCGCTCAGTGCTCTGGTCTAGTTGATGAGGTTGTGATCAGTGAAGTGTTGGACTCAATGGTCTTGGAGGTCTTTTCCAACCTTAATGATTCAAGGGTACTAATTATTTGACTTGCAAATATACTAGAAAATTTTTAATTGGAGGAATTACTTGGCAAAGCACAGAGCTTTGTAGCTCCAGCTCCAACCCTGGCCCTGCTCCCACCCATGTAGTTCCAGTCAGGTCAGATCTTGATTGAAACAGCTGAGAAATTGTGTAATCAAAGTTATTCACACTGCAAAATACAGCCCAGAGTCCATCACACAATGAACAAGCAACACAAGTGTCCCTTCAGCTGGCTGACCCCAAGTATACCATGGACCCAATCCTTTGGATTGTTCAATGGGATGAGTCCTTCCAACGTGCTTCCAGTAGCCTGCTGGGAAACAGCCATTGTTCTTCTGGAGGAGGAGTGCCCCAAAAGCCCAGCAAGGAAGTCATCTGCTCCAGCCAACAGGCAGAGCAAGGGGCTGCTGTAGCTGTAATGTGGGGTGTCTTGTAAAACTCCTTAGCTGGTGGGGAGCAGGATTTAGAGTGGGAAAGAGCTGATGGAAAAATCAGAGCCGAGTTGCTCAGAGCCAGGAAAGGGAATTGCCATGCTCAGGGCAGCCCCAAGGTCAGTTATTTGTCTGACTGCTCTATTTTACCTGCAATTCTCATTCTCAATTCAGCTTAAGCAAAGCAACAAGTCCTAGGAGAGAAGTCCAAACCTGCCTTTGCAGATGGACTCGTTGCTGCATTTGCAATGCAAGCCCACAGCCCTGGCTCCGACGGGCCATTCCAGAGTCTGGGCTCATCCTCACATGCATTGCTCCTCGTGTACAGCCGAACAGATGCAGCTCATTTTGGAGCTGACATCTGGTGCTGTCAGAGTACATAATTGGGGCTGATTTGCAATGCAAGCTGAATACTCTGACCTTTTTGGTGCATTCATAAGAGATGATAGTCTGTAAGCACTGTATGGATACTCCAGTCAGTGTGTGGTGGGTGTGTTTGTTTGCAAGGCTGACAAGGAAGAAGTAAATACACAAAATGGAGCCTGCTAAACCTGGCCAGTGTAAAACCTCACTGGTCAGCAGAACAACGGAAGAGGCTGTAATGCCCTGATAAACACTGTCATTTCCTCAAATCAGTATTACGAATGTTGCTTCTCAACACAATCAGTCTCCTCCTTCCCCATGCAAATAACACTCCCAGCCTTGTCCCCTCACCTGTGCAGGGTAGCACAGAAGGAGCTGTGCATCCTCAGCTCTGCTTTGAACTTGCCCTTAGTTTGGAATTGCATCAAGCCATGGGAAGCTGAGTGATCACAGGGCTGGGCTGTAACAGCAAAGCAGCTGACAGTGCAGATAAAAGTGAGATACAAACATTTATCTGCAAAGAGGCTTGAGCACTGAACACAGCTATCCAAAGCCACACGTTAGAGCATCCTTCCTCCATACAGAATCAGGGGCCCATGGCTGTCTAAAACTAACACATCTCCAAGGATGCTCTTGCAAGACCTTGCACTGCCAACAGAATTTCCTCAGTCCTTCAGCCTAGGAAAGACACAGTGTGCTGACATTCAGAAGGAAATGAACTCCATCCCAGCTGAAATCAGCTCATCATATTATAGGATTTCCCTTGGCTACACCAAAGGTTTGCCCCAGTACAAAGATTAAGACTTCCAGACCTCTGTAGCATAGAGGACAACAATCTTGCCGTTTTTCTGAAGGCATCAAGGACACAGTCACATGGAGGCATCCTGGATTCCCAAATCCATGGCTACAGCTCTCCCTGGGGCCATCTCTGCTGTGAGCTCAAAGAGGGGTAAATCCTCCCTGGGCTTCACAAAGTACAGGGGTTTCACAGCCTGTAGCTCTCCTGCTGTGTCCTCTGCAGATCTGACGTTCAGCAATGAGCAGCCTCACAAATTATTGCAATGGCCTTGAGATCTGTGTAAAAGTCAGAAGTAAAAAGCTTTCTCCTTACAAAACTTTGAAAAGTTGAATTTTAAATGAGGTGCTCCTTCAGCTGTGGGACTAATATAGGCTGATTTTTTACAGTTGTACTCTGTAGTTTGATTTTCTGGTGCCAGGAAGGGGCAGGCTCCAGGTGAACATTTTCCTGGGTTTAGGGTGCTGATAACATCTTTCCCTATATGGACTATTCCACATCTGTGAGAGGATGAGGTCTGTCTGCAGCCTTTCCACCAGCAGGAATAGCAGCCCCTGTTTTCATGACAGCCACAGGATCTCTGTTGCTTTGAAACTTCTGTTCCTTTTCAAGCTTGGTGCATGGATTCAAAAACTACTCAGGAGGAACAGACATAGACACACAGAGGTACACGGAGCACGACTGTGTGAACCTCACTTGCTTGAGAAAATAGGCTAAAAATACTAAAATGCAGAAGCCTTGTTATTATCTCGGCTGAACAGTCCTTTCTGACATATTCTATTAAGTCACTTCTGTTTCACTTTGGTTTTGCATTACTGGCTCTCCTTTCTACAAATGACCTTTTCCATGCCAGCCTTTGTAAAACTATTGTCATTCTTCATTTAGAAATTTGCTAAAGTGTGTTTGCAGAAACCATAGATTTTTTTTCTGATGAATCATCCATTTTTGGGGAAAGGAACAAAGAATTATGTGGCTGACCTTTCTTTACATTTAACAGGATCTTTTTGCAAGCTGAAAATCGTACCATCTTCTCTAAGTAGGAACAGCTCTTCCTATTCTGCATCAGTGTGTTTATTTAGCCATTTCTCAAGTACATCTGTAATGGTATTTATAGCACAACATGTTTTGGGGGAAAACCTCACTTTCTTATTCTACCTAAAACATAATTGAGACACTGAAAGATTATTAAAATATGTAAGGAGATGGAGTAACCTAATTGAGCAAAGCACTTGGTGTCCTATACTTTGATGAGAGAGAACAAAATCTATCTTTTATTAGCCCATGTTGCAGTTGTTTTGCACCTTTTGGGGGGGGGACTCATGCACAGCACCACCATCTCCCCACAGAGCAGGGAAGGAGCAGGGCTGTGACAGCCAGTGGCGATGAATTAATGGAATGTCTTGCTGCTCTACTGCACTGTGCCTTGACAGGCACCTACACCACCGTGGCCACAAGAACAGAACAGGAGGGAAACAAGATTTAACTTGACCTCCCTGGTTGTATGAATGGTTGGTTGGATGGCTGCATGCACACAAAACACTTGTAATAATAATAATAATAATAATAATAA